>MUZC01000989.1:52999-92004 GCA_002072015.1 Radix auricularia | reverse complement strand
TAGCAAATTAAACATAGTGAGTTGAGTGACTTCCCCGTGGAGTGAAATATGGGTATGAAGGGGACGATAAGTGACATGGTGTGAAACATAAAAAATTGAAACATGGGTGATGGCTGTTCCCCCTTGGACTTCTCCGTGTCTCCTTTTCTTGATTCTGCAGTTTCCTCTCTGAAAGGAAAGAGCGAATTTCTTAGCGTAGACACTGTCCGGGGTGAACATTTTACGCATACAAAAGGACAAAAAATCTATATTTTATATTTACAAGTATTTACAGTGACTGTTTCCAGCCCCGCCAATTTGTTGTATTATTATTTAACTTTAGTTTAGTCTATATTTGTTTTAAATTTGGTCTATTAAATTTTGAATTTTAGCTCTAAAGAGGATCTCTATTAAATTTTCTGTATATGTGTGTTTGTTAAATATTACATTCCTTCTGCATTGCCAAATATGCTGTCTGTATTCTGCTATCAGACGTAAGCTGATGACATGTTGGGTTGTGTTGTGGGATCTAGGGATTGTGTTCAAGGCAATCACTTTATCTATATTTACTGGGTGAATCGTTCCCGCTTTTAATAGTAGTGTTAAAGTAGTTTTAGTTTGTTGTATTGCTGTGCAGTCCATAAACAAGTGTCTCTCTGTCTCTATTATTGAATATTTACAGAGAGGGCATCTTGGTCTCTGGAGTGTCTGTTGTTCGAGCCTTTGTGAGGTTGGCGTCATATTATAAATAAGGCGAAAAGTTATTTCTCTAGCCCTCGGTTCTATTTCTTTAATGTGTAAGTTTTTGAAGGTGTCATTTATTTCTGTTGTATTAAATTGTCGCATCCACTTGATTCGCTCAAGGTGAGGGGTTTTCTTTAGTTCTCTGAGATGATGGTAAGGAAAACAATATAATGGAAAAGGTGATTCAGGGAAAAAACAACAACTTTTGAACGACTTGGGATAAAGAGAGGATTTTTATGTTGTTGTTTTTTAAAATCATAGAACAATGTCTATACAGCTGTATTACTTTTGTTTTTTTAAATTAATTTGAAATTTACATCTTAATGCCTAAACTTTAATGCGTTATTTAACTTACTTTTATTGCTAACTATGATTTGAATACAACTCAATAAAAAAAAAACAATTGCCTTTTTTTATTACTTCCCTTGAAATTTTCAGTGTAATGGCATCATACATTTTTGTTTTTAGCTTTAAGAAAATTATCGATTAATTAATCGGTTATTTTTCAAAAGTTAACGATTAAATTTAAGTTAATCGATAATAGCCCTAGTTCTTACTAGAATTAACCACAGTAAAATAATTGTTTTCTGAAAAAATATTTTGGAAAACTAAAGATGTTAAAGAAGATTTAGATTTTGTTCATAAATATATGTTAGAAAAAAATTTAACTGATAGGTGGTAATATTCAAACACTGAATATAGCTATGAAATGAAAATAAAAAAAATTATGTATCATTTTACTCAAGTATGAATTGTACAATGTAAGTTAATCTACTCAAAACAATAAACCTTTTTAAGAACACAAGGTAAAGAAAAGGTAATCCAATAAAAATTGCTTAACAAAACTGTTACCTCTCAATAAATAATTTTTTTTAATATTAGAGGCTAAATTGATACATTTTAATCAAGTGGTATTTCATTTTTTTTCTCTTGAAATTTGCTCAGCACACAAATTACTAAAATTAATTTATTTAGCCTAATTACATTTTTCCCTTTTCTAGTAATTAAATTATTAATGATTTTATTGAATTTCTGCTCTTTTCCTTTTACTTTATGAATGTTTCTATTGTTTAAAAAACCTATTGAGGAAATGCCCACCATTCTCTTGATGCTTTATTTTCTAGGGAGCCGCTGTAGTGAAAATGTTGAGGCACTTTCTGGGATATACAACATTCCAAAAAGGCATGACAGTAAGATTTATATCATATAATATCACTTTCGATTTGCTCAAATCATTTTTGTATGATTTGAACTTAGGGATCATTTGCTGCACTAAAGAAAAAAGATCCATTTGGAAAATATGTTGATTTTAAGGAATAAAAGATTTAATTTTCAGATAAATCTTTACTTTAAATAAGGTTGTATTTGCAAGAACAACTTAGGGACTGAAGATAGTTCAAGTAATCAGCTAATAAAGTGAAATTATATTTACATGACAAAGTTACAAAGAGATTATTTCTTTAGATAAAGTTTTTTATAATTATGTAGGATAATTATTGTTTCAAAGCAAATGTCATACAATAAAGTAGTGTTATCTATTGTTGAACAATAGAAAGACTTATGGCTTACATTTTGATGAATGAACATTGATTATTTATTCATTTTTGTAAGAACTGTCTTAGTCTCATTCCAATTTTATTTTAGAAATATCTAAAAGGATTAGAATATGGTGCAGCTTTTCATGATGACCTTTGGAATGTTCTCAATCAGGTACTGGTACATTTTGAAATATTTTTACCTTTTCAATCGGGTACTGGTACATTTTGAAATATTTTTAACTTTTCAATCAGGTACTGGTACATTTTGAAATATTTTTACCTTTTTCAATCAGGTACTGGTACATTTTGAAATATTTTTACCTTTACAATTAGGTACTGGTACATTTTGAATTTTTTTTACCTGTTTGCTAAAATTCTCAAAAATGGTCAATGGGATTACAAATTGTACAAGGACTATTTTCCATTAACACATTCATTAGGGTCATTTACTATCAAAAAAGTCATAAGACATAGAATATCTTATGAAATTAATATCTATCCAATCTATAGGTCATGACTTATTGAAAAATAAAAAGTAGATTTTAATTGCATTTTAAAATGTTTTAATATGCATAGTTTTCCTAGTAATAAGCCTCAAATCTATTATTTTTTTACATTATTTGCTTGTATATTTTGTGTTTGAGCTAAGAGAATGGATCTAAGTTTTAAGGCTATTTTGTACTCCTAGCAAGCTCAAGAGGATGGAAAGAACATCCAGGTGAAAGCCATTATGGATACTTGGACACTTCAGATGAACTTTCCCCTGGTAACTGTGACCAGATTATTTTCTGTCCCGGATACTGTTGTTGTATCTCAGGAGAGATATCTTGAGGATCGAGATGCACCTGAGCTGGGACAGTTTGTGTCCCCATTCAAGTAGGTTTCTATGTCTTGTGAATAAACCTGGTGTAAATAAATCTTTTCTTCTTGAAGAATGTATATACTTTTGTGTAGATGAAATTTTGATTTTTAACATATTAAAAAACGTATGTCCCCTCCACTTCATCTATCTTTTCATCCACAGTAGCATGTTAAAAAAATGTTTTTTGAAATTAGTAACAAGAAACTTTTATTGTAGCCAGGAAAGAAGAAAGTTACTATCATAGAAATTATTTCCATTAAAATATTATACACACATAGCATAGCATAACATATCTTAGCAATTTTTAAAATAAAAAATTTCAATTTATAGCTACACATGGACCATTCCCTTAACATTCACCACAAGTATAAACCCATATTTCAATCAGACAGACAAAGATGTTCAATGGCTGAGTAGATATGAGAGAAGCAGTAAGTCGTTTTAAAACTAACTTACCCATTTAAAAACTGGCTCTTACATGAGTAATAATTTTTTTTGGAGATTTTTATTATTAAATAGTTTTTGCAATAATAATACACAATATCTGTAACATATAAAATACCAATACCATTCTGAAACAACAGTTTTAAATAAATCTGTTTTGTTATTGGATTCAAAATTTAGTTTTTCTAAACTGTTCTTATTGAGATTGGCTATAGAAACAAATTGTATGGCCTTGTAGAAACTAAGAGAAAGTTTATTTTCTTAGAGTAATATTAAGGACAAGAGATACAGAAATGAGTGTAACATTATCTCATTGAAAAAACGTTTTCTGTTGTCTCAACCAGAGACTTTTACATTAGGAGTTGGAAATTTTCCAATTTACAACACCACCAACAACACATTTGATCCCAATAGAACTGAGACTGACTGGATCATTGCCAATGTGGAACAAAATGGATATTACAGAGTCAACTACCAGTTGTCCAATTGGAAGGCACTAGCCAACCAGCTCAAGGATAACCACCTGGTAAATTATGCACTCTCCCCAGTTATATTTTCAGTAATAAAACATGGAGGGAATGAAGTTGGATGCTGTTTTTTTAAGTACCCGCCAATTCTTTGACTCTCATGAGCAAACATTGACAGTTTGCCAATTTTCTATTTATTTCTCATAACCTACCTCTACAAGCTCACTATTAAATAAAAGTTATGCAAAAACGTCTTATCTGAGTAAAGTTAATTAAGTTCCCCTTGCTAAGGGCCAGTTAGCCATTTTGTATTAGGATGAGAAAAGTTATTTCCCTTTTAATTCAAATTTGTCATTTATTCAGGTATATTTTTCAAGTGCCTTATTTTATTATCTGCTGCACTAAGGAGTATAAAAAAATTTACCTAAATAAAGAAGTAATTACTCATTAAAATACTGAAATTAATTCAATTTTACAAATATTAGTTTTAGAAATCGGCCATTTTAGTAAGATTTTAATAACAAATTTACCTCTTGTAACAAATGTAATTGATTTATTAAAAGTGGTGTCCGAAAAGAGGACACAATTATTGGGGGATTATTCTTTAAATTTTGTTTGCAATACCGAGACGAGAAATGTTTACTAATATTAATGATAACATCTAGTCTCACTTACTTTTAAAATATAAAAACTGATTATGTTTTGTAGATTTCCATTTATTTTCACAGGCATTTTTTATTTTGTTAAAAATATTGTTCACTACTTTTTAAAGACAAGATTTTTTTTTATGTTCTTGGTAAAAACAATAATAACACCAGGTTCCAAGAACACTCAGTTTTGTTATTTTTTAAAATAATATTTAATTTTGTAAATTTATTGAACATAATTTGCTGAATACATGTCTTTGCCACTTTTGACCTTAAATCAACCATTTTTTGTATTAAAAAAATTAATAATTATTTATCAATCACATCCTACAGGAAAATCTAATGAGCAAATCTTATATTTATCTCCATAGGTGATACCAGTAATCAACAGAGCACAACTTATCAATGATGTGTGGAACCTTGCCAAGTAATGAAATACTAATAGGTTTATTGGCCATATATATTTTTAAAACAACAATACATGAACTTCTACATATTTAAATTATTTTAAATGGGTAATCTTTTTTTTTTTAAACTGCTTTCATTGGTAAATTTAATAAAACAATATTTGTAAAATTTTGTAACTGAGACAAATAATACAGGGGACACATAGAATACATAATACACATAGAAAGACAAAAATTGTTTGTTGATAAGCTAATTTAAATTTTTACATTACAAAGAGCCATAGGCAGGCCTGATATTATATGAAGCTTAAAACCATTTTCTCTACATTTATATTTAAATTATTATATATATACATATTTTGCGAGTGGTAAATCATTGGCATCCTTCCTTCTTGAGAGACAATTGTGCATCACCGTTGGGTTAGGTTGAATTTCCTTGTGTGGCTGAGCAGTCCTATCTTTGAGTGACAGTCTTTTCCACAGATTTTGCACACAAGTTCTGTGCTTCCCAATGTTTTGGCCTTTCTCCTAGCTCTTCAGTCTGTAGCCTCCTGCATTATTCGCCTCTCAGCTCTGTGTGTGATTCCATCACTGTTATCTTTGAATGCGAATAGAAGCAAGTAAATGGAGTGTAAATTAATCTTTTATGGGTGGCATTGAACACCATTTCAGCTGTGTCTCTATCCTAATGACAGTTGAACCTTAACAATTAAAAAATGCAATATCTTAAAACCAAGATTTTTTGTTTTATTATGAATTATTCTACAGGGCCAGCTACCTAGAACTTGAAACTGCTTTTATGATGATTGACTACCTAGACCAAGAACGAGAGTATGTCCCATGGGCTGCTGCACGCCGTGAGCTGGCATATGTTACCAGGATGTTGTCCAACAGTAGAATAAATGTGACCTTCCAGGTTAGAACACATGCAAAATAATATATTTTTATAAAGAATAATTTTGATTGCTTTCTAACTGTTTGATTCCATTACTGTTTTATTTTACTATCTGATTATTTCCTGCCATAAAATCTTACTAGTGATTAATGTAAAATAATAATCTGTTTAAATTCTTGCCTATCTAATTCAATTCTTTTTTTTAAATGAGTTATTGACATCATAAGATGTTTGGCATGTTTGAGATTGAAATGTTGAAACTTCTCATTACAGAAATTCATGCAGAGTAAAGTCAATGAGTCCTATCATTACTATGGTTTAAATAACACCGGAGCTAGTCATACTGATGTGTAAGTTTTCTGTTTGCCGCTTTGCGTAGAGATATTTCCTTGTAACAAATAATTTTGGCTATAAATTTTACACCTGCTAACAAAATGACAATGTTTTCCTATTCATTTTCATTATTGGTGCCATGTAAACACAAATTCAGGATTGCTTCTTAATAGCCTCATCTTCATGTATGATGCCACAATAACATCATCTTCATGTATGATGCCACAATAACATCATCTTCATGTATGATGCCACAATAACATCATCCTATATCTCCACCTTCCATCCTTTCATAAAATTTACAGTAATTACAAAGAGTTGGGGGAAATATCAGCCAACACTTGTTCATAAAATTATACCTGAAATTCTACAAAGCGAATGGAACACAATTGATAAGATTTGTTTAATATGGTTTGTAACTTTTGTTCATTTCAAAATGTTGAAGTTAATCAATTTCAAAATTATTTTTTCTTACGTTATCTACTTCTACACTAAAATCTGCTTGAAATTAATATTATTAGGTGATAAATAGTTGACAAAGTTACAGTTTAACAAAAAAACTAGTGAATAAAACTACAAATATTAATTATTAGTCTTACAGTTTAGCCAATAAAAATAGAGCAAAGAGTTTGACATAATAAGAAATGTGAAATGTCAAACTCTTTGCTCTTTTACAAATTTTCCTTTAGCACAATAAATAGGTGTTTCTGTTACTTCATAATTGGAAACATTTATTATTATATGTTGTTAGTGTCTGTTTTTAGACAGAACTGCTAATGAGGCACAAGTCAATGGAAAGTGTTATACCAGCAGAATGAAAATAAGACAGAAAAACACATAACTCCTTGTGAAATAAAAGTGAATATTTGTGTACTGTATCTGTATGAATGTTCCCAATCTCCACATCAAGTTACCTGTTCTGCCTCACTTATCTCATCTGCTACAGACACTCCTTCTATACAGAAGATAATGGAGTCCTATCTTAAACTGTTCACAAGCTCAAATTTTAAAATCATGACAAGACAGTGTGATACATGATGGCAATACTAATAAACTGTTGTCTAAAAGATGAGCCTGCTGCTCAAACACAGAAAAATGTCTCACAGTAAAACAAAAACATTAAGGTGGCATTCAGTCAATAAATTAAATGCTTAGTGGTGCAGGTAAAACAATTCAACTAGGTTCTTTGGAACTGCCATGTGCCATTTTTTTCCTACTTATCACATTCCTAATTTAACAATCATAAAATACTGTAATCAAATCTAGAATATCACCTGATGGTATTAAATATGCATGACAATGTCACCAACATCACAGGGCAGCTCGTGGACTGTTTGCCAGTGAGGCTTGCAAGTATGACATCAAAGTCTGCCTTGATATGGCACGGACACAGTTCCAACAGTGGATGAGTAATCCCAATAATAATCCGTAAGTTTCAGTTTACCTTATCATAAATTTTATTTTTTAAATTTATCTTGGTGAATTGCAGACCATTAGATGCTCCAATTATGGTGCTGGTCACAGGCACCAAGTTTCAAATATGTTTTAGGTTATCTGAAGTAATCTTAATAAATTCAATTAAGTACTAATTCCTTGTTGGAATAGATAAATTGTATTTTTAGATGGATTACAATTTCAAAAAATTTTTAAGTACATGTAATATATACACTTTAAACATCATAGAGTATAAAATACTTTACAACTGTGTTTTTGAATGTATTATCAGTAAAATGGCCAGCTACAGTTTAATCTTCGATTTAAAGAATTAATTAATTATAAATAAATGTATTTAAATGAGAATTTCTATTGGTACTTAGTCTTATCACAGCATATTTTATGCTTAGCTGATAGTCATCTTTTATTCAACATGTGATAATATGTGGATGAATGATAAATCCTAATTCCATTTTAAGCAAATGAATTGGTCAACAGAATGCCAATATTACAGACCTTTTACCAATTTCATTGGGCTGATTCACCTATAGACAAAATTCTAATTTAAATATGTGTTTGTCTTTTCATTTCTTTCTACCTTTTTCAACTGAAATTTATTGCTGAAGAACTTTAATTGCAGGATTGACACGAACCTCCGAGGAACAGTTTATTGCTATGGCATAGCAGCTGGTGGGATTAGAGAATGGGATTTTGGTTTAGAGGTAAGCAATCAAATGCCAAAAAAAAAATTTTTTTTCCATATATGTAATCAATTTTAATGATAAAAGTCAGAGCTGATTGCTCCATGACTGAGAAATAAATAAAATATAAATACTAACTATACAAATTTTGACATTAATTCACTGTAAAGTTGCCCAAAAAATGAAATATTCCATACCAGAGTAATTAATAGATTGTTTTTGACACTCATGATTAAAAATAGTATTGTATCATAGTTTATTCTTAGGAATAATTTCACTTTTAATTAAAATATATAATTGCAACTGTTTGTATTGTATTATTACAGGATTTAATAAGTGAATTTTATTTATGTAATTCTAATTAACATTGTGTTATATTGCTCTTTTTCAGATGTATAAAACTATTGAGTCAGCATCAGAAAAGTCCAATCTCCTAAATGGATTGTCCTGTTCTAAGAACCCAGAGACACTGAAAAAGTATGTTTTTGCTTTATTACAAATAACTGGGGCTGGTACTGATTTTAAAAAATAAGTTAGATTAATCAGAAAATAATTAATCCATTAATTCCAATTAATTATATTTTTATTACGCATTTATAGATCCCGTTAAGACGTGATTCATTAATTTGAAAATCAGTTAAGTCACAGTAATTTCATGGCTTCCAAATTTTGTGACATATCACAGAAAATTCCTTCTCATAATCAAAAAATACGGAAGAAAAACATTTGTTTACGTATGCACATCTTACTAAATAACACTAATAATACTAGGAGAGTGTATTTTAGTAACAAAATATTATGAATAAATTTTTAAAAGAGTTTTTTAGAAATATGTTCTTAAATTTTAATAGAATTGTAATTGATTAAATAATTTTAATCCATTATAAATTTTAACAATTAGTCTATTAATTAAGCGCTAATTTCCACAGCGCTACAAGTAACTATATAAATAGCACTTTAGTCTTGTTTGCCCATTTGCATAGTCTCAATATAAAACCTCTGTGCATTGAATAGAACCCAGCTTAAGATCTGACGCTTTAAAAAAAATAATTGAATGAAACTGACTTTTAATTTAATTTAGCATGATGTCCATGTTTCAGTTACTTGGGACTTATCTTGACCCCTGACCCACCAATCAGAACACAGGATGCTCTTAGTGTCATCACACTTGTTGCATCAAACACAGTTGGTCGTTTGTTGGCCTGGGACTTTTTCATAAGCAATTTCAATGAGATCAAATCAAGGTCAATCCATTAGACATGTTTTAGAGATATATTGTTGTGACTTTTTATTTTTATGTTAAGTTTGTTTATATATGTACTGGAACTCTCTTTTTTCCTAGTATGTACAACTACAAAATAAAAATAAATTTGAAACCTTTGTACATCTGAACATTTAACAATAATTAGTTACCATATATATAAAATGATTAAAGCCCCATGCCCCACTGTGTTTAAACCCAATTAAAAATTAAAAAGCTGTACCAAAATAAAACTGCCTTATCTCTTAGATATGAAAGTGTTCTGTTTGCATGGATTGATCTGATGGAAGGGGTAACCAGGTCCCTGAACACACAACTAGAACATGATCAGGTTTGAAACAGCTTTTTAAAATTACACATCTTATGTAATTAACGTAACTTAATATGTACACTTTAATGCCTTAATATGTAGTAGTTATGATATGTATGTTTAAAATGAATTTATTATATGGGTATAAGTATTTTTATGTGAATCTCTGTGAACCCAGTTACTTGCTGGAGTAGGGCACTATATCAACATCAAAATATTTTTATTATTATAATATATATTTAAAGCTGAGACATTACTAGTTATAATGTATTTGTAAAAGTATATTATAAAATTTAAATTAATAATGAAATATTTCTATTTTGGATTGCTATGAGTTGACATTGAGTAGAAGACTGAAGGGATTTTATGAGTGCCCTTGCCACAGATGTAAATAAAGTTTCTTAACATTTGCAGTAAACTGAGGGTTAAAAAAACTATGTTTTAAGCACCAAAACTTATAAGAAATAAAAGAATGTGTATAAGTCCTTTAAAAAATTACCTTAAAAATACTGGACATCACTATTTCTCAACTCTTGTGCCCATACAGGTTAAAGCCTTCTATAAAGAACAAGAAGGTAACTTTGGAACCGGGGAGAGAGCTTACCAGCAAGCCATGGAAAAAGTCACAACAAATGTCAACTGGATGACAAAAAATGAGCCTGTCATAGAAAATTGGTTACGTGTGGCTGGTTACCATTAGTATTAGACTTGTGTGTGTGCCTGTGTGTTGTGGAGTTAAGTAAATAATTTTTAAATCCATTGAAGAGATTGAAAATACATTAGATTTTGGAATTTTGATTATTTTCTTTTTTGTTTTTTTTTCTTTAAAGGATAACAGGATTTTCTGTACTTTTTATCAAAGATTAAAGGAAAGCCTGCTTAGATCTGATGAGAAATGTATACTTTTAACAAATTAGGACCTTATAATGGATTATAAGTATACGTGGCAGATCCGTTGTCTAGAGGGATGTTGGTCCTCCTTGCCACAGATATCAACCAGTATTGTCAACTGAGACAGAGTCTCGACTGGTTAATAAAATACACAGTAGATACCTGACTTTGGGTGTATTTAATAACATCTTTGATTCGTTTTAAAGGTTTAATTACAAATTTAAATTAGCAACGAATTTCAATTAATAAAACAATCCAGTCTTCATTCTCAAAAAAAAGTCCCCACCCTTTTCTTTATTAGAAAATCTGTCTCTGTCTTTCAATACCACAGAAATCTCACCCAAAGTGCATCAATATCAGGACAACAATTTAGAACACAACAGTGCACAAAGGTGCCAGAAATAAAGACGTGCATGAGGTGCACCAGAAACAACCCGAGCTCTACAAAGGACAACCTGTGCTCACTCACACCAAAACATCCACAGTACCCGACCGTAACATGCTAGTTTTAGGGGCATAATAACATACATCTTTAATTTAAAAGGCAACTTTTTAAACTAATGATTTAAAAAGACTTTGGTATACAGAATCTAGGGATGCAACTAGATACAGACATGTTTTTATCTAAATGACATGGGTGAAAATGACACTGTGCCATTGGATTTTCAGGGGACATAACAGAAAGAATTGAACAATTTGAGATAATTATGAACGGAAATTTCACAAATTTATTTAAATTTAAGTCTTGGAATTAGTAAACCTAGGAAAAATCAAAATTCGAAAGATTAAGGTAATTCACAGGTTAAATCTGTGTGGTCGAAATTAATATGATAGTTATTGGCTGCGCTTGGGTGTTTCATTTAGAAGAGTTGTAAGCCCAGAAGAAATTATTTAACTTACATAATACAATTACAGAAATTATTTTCATTGCATTTCTCTTACTTAATGTTGCTACACAAAATAAAGGAACTAATTGTAAGGAATCCCTGTTAGTTAAAGAATGTAATTTAAATTCTAACTAAATCTGTATCAAAAAAAGGATATTAGTTATAGATTATGTATAAAGAAAATTTTTAATAAAATTAACACAATCATTTAAAATAGCAATCACTTTTTTCAGAGTTATTCTGGAGGGCAATCTGACATTCAGGGTGCATAAAGTACAGTTCTGGGTTTTAAGGCTGATTTCATTTTCCACAAGTAACTTTTTACATATATATTTGGCCATCTTTGAATATTACTTACTGGATTTTTTTGGTGTCCTATGGTTTTTTATTTTGCTGGTCTTTAGACCATACAACATACTAGTGTGAACATTCAATGTAACAGTATCCCCATGTGTGTTGTGCACTCGTTTGAAGGTCTTGTGTTTACCATATGAATAGACTTCCAAAGCTCACAAGAGAATTTAGTGACTAGAAACTTTTCAGAACATCTTAACCATGTGTTGAGCCTAATCTCAAAAGATTGTGTGAGGATAATTTTGTGTCAATTTTAGTCAGAAAAGATGGGCTTTATGAAGAAAAAAAACTTGTCTGAGCCTTTATTATACTGATATTCAGGGATATTAAGAATTTTGAAAAGATTTCATTAGTTACATTTAAATTATAGTAACACTACATGAGGGCATGTCAAGTTTCCTGGTGATAACATTGACGAATTCTTTACTTTATGTAGCAACACCAAAACTAAGTCAGCCTGAAATCACCAAACTGTCAACCTGTCATGTCAACACTAACTCACTGCACAATTTTCTGTATTTTATTATATTGTTTCAGTCTCTAACAAACTCCATCTAAAAAACTTTATATTCTAGCACTTGTTCATTGTTATTTGTCCTATAATCCCATCACAGTCATCAACTAGATTGCCAAAGAGTTTCAGAAATATCTGACCCGGGTTTGGATAAATTTCCTTCATTAGTGACACCTTGGGTGTGCTCTGAATACTCTTTTTGCTCTTGGCATTCTGTCATCATATATATGACTAGTTTGTTAGTCATGTATGTTGGAGGCTGATTTTTACTCCCATAAAGGTATTTTTGAGTCAATAGCTCATGCTTGTCCAGAAGGTATAATGTTAGCACTATAGAATAAAGCATTCATCATCATAATTGTCATATTTCTTTCATGTTAGTAAACAATATATACATTTGTAAGAAAATATTTTATTGAACCAATTATCTTAGTACCTAGCATCCATCAAAACATGTGGTAAGTGACTTGTAGGAATTAAGTTGTGAACTTTGATGTTTCCATTGGGCTATTTTAGGCAAATTAAATATAAATAATTGATCATAATCAGGTTATTATTATAAAGCACAAACAAAAACAGAATATGCATGGAAAAATTAAAGGCAGTACTTTTCTTTCAGAGGAATTTTAATTTTCAAAAGAAAAAAGGTACATTACAAGAAAAATGTATTGTAATGATACAAAAATGAATACTGTTGACAAGAATTAAACCCAAACTGCCACACTGATTAGAAGAATAAAATTAATTAATTGACATAAAATATAATTCGTTTCTTGTGTCAGCTGATCCTAATTTCTCATGGGTTCTATAAAAAAAAACATTAATTGTGGGTTGTTGTTTTTTTCTTACAAAATTTCAACTAGCCTGTCTTGGTCTTCTTTTCTCTTCTGATAGCAAGTAAAAAAAAATGCCTGAAAATTTTTTTATTCAAATGTTTTATATTATATTGAAATTTATATTTTATTTTGGTGATAAAAATTATGTACCAGAATTGAAATTTTCATAGCAACATTAGTATGTATCGTATTCTATTTCTATTTTTTTTTAAAAGCCTTAATTTAATGAAAAAAAATGTGTGAAAACAAATTTGGAGCAAATTATGTTGAGACAGACTTTTATATAGATTCTACTGGTAATATAATTTAATAAAATAAAAAGCATGCACTAAAATAAGTAGGCTACACAATAGTAAAAACGCATAAAAATACAACAGAAAATATAGACTCTAAAGTTTTAAAAAATATTTTTAAACTACCTTAAAAACAAAGTTAAATTGCACATTTTAATTTTGTTATCCTTGCAGGAACTAAATTATCTAAATAATAAAACTGGAAAACTTTGCCTTTCATTTAATTGACAACGTAATTTTCTCTCAACAGGGTCAATTTTTTTCTGATAAAATTTAGAGCTGATACTGATACTGGTTAATTTAAATTTAACTGTTAACTTATGAAAAATTAACTGTTAATTTCATGAATTAATCATTAATTTTAATTATAGTATAGCCAAATTTCTCAAGAGAAGTAACAAAAACAGGTAATTGACAATTTTTGTTTTATTGAATCATTTTCTCTGTCTCAAATACATAGAAAAATAATGTATCCATTTTGAAATTTTTTAACTACTGTTGATACTGCGATATAGATTCTTGGGATCTGGGTTATTATATTGCTTATTAATTTTTTTTTTTTAATTTGAAGAAAAAATATAAATATTTTCTTAAATTTTAATTTTAATTTAATATTTATAGATTAAAATTATTTTAATCAATATTTATTGCTAACATTTTTAACAATTAATCAAGAAATTAATTGTTAAAAATCAAGAAATTAATTGTTGATTTCCGCAGCCCTTATAAAATTATATAACTTGTCAAGAAAGGCTGTCAAAATAAAATTGAAGACTTTTAACAATCAAGATACTTTTTAAAAGAGTTATAAACATACATAACATGCTTATATAAATTCTCATAATAAAAACTTTTTTTAAAAAAAAAGCAACACAATTGAAACATATTTACTTTACTGATAGTAACCAGCATTGTGTAACCAAGATTCTATCCGTGGCTGATTTGTTTTCATCCAGTTAACATTTCTGTAAATCTCATCACGGGCTTTAATAAAGGGTTCCACATCACTATTAAAATCATCAGATGGATAAGTGTGAAGCAAAGAGACAAACTGAAAATATATAATTGATATGATATTATTGATATGTGGGGGCCGCTGTGGTCGAGTGGCAAGCGTGCTCGACTGTCATTCCGATGGTCACGAGTTCGATTCCATGGGAAGCCAAGGACTTGTTCCCGAGCCCAGGGCATCCCCGAGTTCCACCCAGTGACAAGCGGCGGGGTAATGCGTGGAACCCTTCGCCGTGGCATGTGAACGCTGCATCACTTGCCAAAAAAACAACTGCTGCCTTGCAGATGGTCTAGGCTGACCAAAGGCTATGGAAGCAAATCCAGAAAATACAGCAGGCTGAAGTCGTAGACCATGGGCCAATTGGCGGAAAACTCGTGGCTAGCAAAACTCAATATTCCCCCTTTCATCCCGTGTCGTCACAAAATCTTTTAACCCTTATCCAATATGACATCGAAAAAGTTTAGCCCCCCAGCTTAGTGTTTGGTTGCACTCTAATATCATAACACTAATCTTGTAATATCGTAGCAAGAGTGAAACCATGATAAATGTCATAAAATCAATTGTAAGAAATCAAATTTTTAAGTGTTACTTATATTTAAAGTTAAGAGTTTTGATGTGACATCACATTTCTCAAACACCCCCCTCCCTCTAATCACACATCATCACAAATGTGTGGACCCCCCTCCCCCCTAGGTGCGTGACATCATTTATGGACCGCTCCTATATTGGTCAGGTAAAATAACAAAACACAACAGTATTCCTCACTCAGAGAAAATGCCTAATACTAATAGGATCTTATCTCTTTTCATCATTGATTTTTGCTCCTGAGGCATTCATCTTTACAACAACTAAATATGTTCATCAATTATTTTAAATTATTTCATTCACCTTACTGTTCATTTCATTTTTTTAAAAATATTTTCGCTATCGATCATTATTATCCTTTTAATGTAAGGGCAATTATTCATTTTACTAATGCTAAGAATTTTGAACACCCCCAAGTTATTTCAGTTATTAAAAAAAAAATTAAGCTTAACAAACCATATCATATTCAGCATCTGTGTTTAGTGTTGACGAGACATCACTGAAGATTTTACTCCAGCCAGAAGTTTGGTTATACCTGAGTACAAATGAAATGATATAGGAGAAAAAAGGAATGATATGCTGTTTAATCAGACCCTATGAAAATGGAAAACATTCAAATAAATCTGTTTGCTATGAAACATATTATTGATTTTTTTTTAAAATTGATTTTGAATTTCTTTTTTAAAAAATCAACTTATTGTTACACTTAGATTTTGACTAAAAAATGTAATAGTTTAAGCCATCAATGTAGGTCAAGCTAATTACCACCGCACTGAGCAAAAATATTACATTTTTTATGACGAAATTATATTTTTTTAAACAGGCAATGGATATGGGGATTGAGATAGAGATCACCGACATTAAGAGGAAATTGTTTCCCTCTTTTTTGCTTGGAAACACAGAATAATAAATGAAACCAATTGTAAGAGACTTGTTGTGTTGACATAGTATGAACATGCAAGTGACTTGACTGAGTATTAAGTTCGTAATTTGTGCCATGAAGTGAAATCATGCAAGGTCGGGAACTCAGAGAGAAAGGCTATAAATATGATGTTCATCTGATTAAAGAGACAGTTGTTACAAAGATCACAAACTGTTGATGTCTTGTTTCTTACAGTAAAGCCATTGCATGATAGACTAATAGAGAGTTTGAGAAGTTGACCAAATATCAAGACCATTACTACTACATGGTGTCAGAAGTACTGATTCCATACCCATGATATGGTGTCAGAAGTACTGATTCCATACCCATGACATGGTGTCAGACTAATGCTACTACACCAAAAGGAAAAAGTCGAGAATTGAAGGGTTCCTTTGAAAAAAATGTTGACAAACAGGGTTGCTGACTTAACCAGATGTTAACTGTGTTTCACTTATCTTAAAGTTTAATTAAGGATCTCATAATCTAAATGCCAAATATGATCTATATTTTCCATGTAAAATTCCATTTCAAAAGATCGTATAAGGAAATGCTATGATATAATACTACTTAGTTCAAAAGATCTTATAGTAAATCCACCAAAGAAAACATTGATAAACTAGAACTAATTCAAAAAAGAGCAGCAAGATTCATTACTGGAGAATATTTTAAATTGACAATAATAACACCAATAGTTATATCATTAAACCTTGAAACACTAGGGGATAGAAGAAACAAGATTAAAGTAGTAATCATACATGAAGTAATTTATTCAAATTTAGAAATACAACACAAAGATAACTTAATGCAACCCTCAGATAGACATAAGGATAAAAACACCTTTCTTATTCCGTTTGCAAGAACAAACTCATATAAATGTTTGTTCTTCCTCTTCGGAATACGGGCGTGGAATGGATTGGTTGAAGAAACCGGGAAAACCATATCTCTATCAACATTTAAAACTCTAATAAGAATGCAGAACTAAACACAAACCATAGATAAGCATAGGACACAATAATCATCTGTATAGAAGGAGGGTCTGCAACAGATAAGATAAGATTATGCCTAAAATGTGATTTTATTTTTTACTTTTAAATTTTAAAATATTATTATGCTTATGTAAAAAGAATATGAAATCAAGTTATTTCTTGATAAAGTACCACCATAAACAATATGTACTGACAAGGTGACTAACTTAGCTTTAATCTGCAGGAACTTTGTTGAGAAAAATTTCCAGGCCAACAGTCGGCCCTCGGGTTTGGATGCCACATATTTGATGACTTTCAGGCCATCCGCAATCTTGATAGGAGAGTTTTCAGTCAAGGTAAGGTTCAAGTAGCTAAAACAAAAAAAAGTTATTTGACAATCTTTTGTTGCTAAAGAACTTATATTTTTATAGAGGTAAATATTTAATTCAATAATTTTTTTTTTAAACTTCCTAGTGTTAAGGCAAAATGTCTCTTCGTCTTCATAAGTTTCTTGGCAAATGGGTTTTTGTTGAAAAGTATATAGACTGTTTAAAGGTAAGGGGTCATTGACATCAGCATTTCCAAATCTTTACAACTCTTGTTTAATTAAACATTTTATATCCTTTTAGCGGGCAAACTAAATTTTAACTTGAAATTTCCTACTGATTTTTAAAGGGTAATTTTCTGTGTGCATATACATGGCTTTCAGTTATATGGGAAGAAACAAACTTTAATTTTATAAATTCTAAATTTTTCTTAAACATAGCTCAGTGACTAAAAACAAAATCCTTAGAATGTAATATACACATACTTGCTCAGGGTCTCATTATTCTTGGAGCATGACAAAGCGTAAAGTAGATTGGACTTTTCTATCATATTGGTTCTATACATCTGATGATGAGCATTGAAATATTTAAGTTATGGAGCAACATTTACATCATTTATGTAGAAAACATTTAAATGCCTGTTTTTTCTTTATGCATCAATGGTGTATTTTATAACTTTATTGATTTTTTTGGTGTTAGTAAGGTAAATAATTATGTGAAAATTGTATATCTATCATAATCCTTTTGAAATCATTTTTTAACCAATGAATCTGATAAGCATATAACATCATTTTGCTAATGTATAGAAATAGTAAGAGGTGTGCAGTGGTCTAAGTGGTAGCCGCAGGACTGCCGAACCGTGGCAAGAACCTGAATCACAGGTTCAAGTCACGGTACTGGCAAGGCCCCCGGGCATTGTGCTAACCACACAATACCCCACTTGTTAGTGGTCAATGAAACTTGTGAATGTTACTTCACTTGCCCCATGGGTGGTCATGGTCTGAAAATGGGTTGTTATTATTATTATTATTATTTATTATAGAAATAGTAAACAAATTATTTTTGTATTCAGTCATTTCTATACAATAACTTTAATAAATGATCATCTAAGACATACAGAAGCAGAGTTATTTCTTTTGACATGCAGAAAATTAAATATTGAAATAATAAATCTGTATTTTTAATTTTAAAAAAGGTCATGTGCAAGACAAAAGAGCACTTTGGAATACTAACCAGAAATAAAAAAAACTGGTATACTTATAAAGATTAAGTGTGTGACTTGGTTGTATTTTGGTAAATATTTGGGTGAAGAAAGTACACTTTGTGCTTCCTTCAGTTTCAGATAATTTTTTAGAGGGCTTTTTCTAATTTATGTTTAATAAACACAAATAAAATATCTGACAACAAGCAGCAGTACTAATGGTCACTTGTTGCTCACTAACCTGTAAAGCAAATTTCCATTCGGCATCTCCGCCAGTTGCTATGGCAGAGCAGTAAACTATCATTCTTAAGTTAGGTTCAATGCTGAAAGCAAAGGAAAAATTTTCTCCTAATAATAGAAAGAGAAATATCATCATCATTATAACATTTAAAGGATACAACTTTAATGCTTTTTATCCACGTATTGGGGATTAATAGAGATAATTTAGTATTTCTCTCTCAATGTTTATAGATATTATTTGGTGTCAAGTGTGTTAGCTTCAGTTGCTGTTTTTGTTGTTTAACTTGTACCTTTAAAATATTTTTAGTTTGCAAACAGGCCAACGAGGGAATATTGGTGCTTACCTGTTATTATTGGGATTACTCATCCACTGTCTAAACTCTGTTAGCGCCTTATTAAGGCAAGTTTGGATTTAATAGTGGCAGGCTCCTCTGATGATCATCAGCCGAGCAACTCTGAAAAGTCGGTTTTAATCAATATGATGCTTAAGTTATTTTCCAAACAATTAGAGATCTAAACAGACAGACTTACAGCTTACAAAATTTCAAGTGGAAATCATATTGCTGTCACACTTAATCAAGATATAGACCATTGTATATTGGACTACAATATCAAGTTCAGAAATAAGACATCTCATCTCAGTTTAATGATTGTGACATTTTTGTGGTAATTAAAAAGTAATTTGCAAAGTCAATGACAGCTGCCATTGCAGTTATTACAGTAGCAGTAGCTGTTGTATTACATTTGTCACTGTAGGTTTTTATTGCAGTTGTTATTTGAGTTTTCATTGGGATCTGTGAGAAGATGTGTTACTCTTAATCTTACTACTAGACTTAAAGATTGAAGATTTTTTTATAATAAATGATTGGATATTTAGTTAGAAAACCTACTCGTTGTTATGGCTGGCTGCTTGAGGATTCTCTTGAAAGTAATGGTAGGTTGCATTAAGTTTATTTTGCATAAATATCTGTAACAAGAAATCAATTTATGGTCAGAATGCATTACATGCAGCAATGTGATATTTTTAACTAATACTATCTCATCTTATCTGTTACAGACACTCCTTCTATGCAGAAGATTACTGCGATATTTAAGTGAACACAAAATAAATTAATTAATAAAAATAAAAGCTCGTTTTTTTACATGTATCTAATGGTATAACCTTAAAGATGTCTGAAATATTACTGTTAGCAAACATCTTTGTAGCATAATAAATCGCTTTGGTTGCTATGACGATTGGGACATACTCTCGTTCCTGGTCCATGTAGTCAATCATACTGAAAGCTATGTCAAGGTCTAAATAGCCGTTACTGTAAAATATCGGGAATTGAAAAATGAAAAAGTGTTGCCATGTTTTGGTTTCATCTAAGTAAGCAGTGATTGGATTGATTTGCCTGATAATATTTTAAGTAGCAATGCAAACTGAAAATAATTAGACAAGCAGTGACACATATAAAATATTGTAAACACTTGACTTCTTGAGAACATTTAGTGCATATCCCGCTAACTCCTTGCAAATAAAGTTGTCAAAGACTAAAATATTATTCTATATTTCTATCTCTGGAACTATGTTAGGGTGATAGCACTCACTTTCTCATCAGTGCAAGTGCAGTGCAGCTACCTATCTCTCTCTCTCTCTATCTCTCTCCCTCGATCTATTTCTCCTTCTATCTCTCACCCATCTCCATTTCCCCTCTCTTCCTCTTCTCTCTCTCTCACTGCAACTAAATCCTAATTTAATCTGCATTTTAACAAAATAAAAACATTGTCCATGAAACTATGTTTCAAATTAAGCTGAAATATGTGTTAAAAGATGTTTATTGGTCCTGAAATATTTACACAAAATTGACCATTATTCAGAATCTTTTGATTTCTAACAATTTTCTTTGTCATTGAAATTCTAAATTCATTAGTGAAATTAAACACATTTTAGTTGTAGACCAATAGTGGTAGATCTCCAGATATTGATTCTCTATTAATACTACTGTAAAGTAGCTCTTGAAAGGTCAGGTAACACATCCAACCATTACACTCTGTTACTCCTAACTGAGTTGACATTCCTACATCTCAAGTCAGTAAAGTTGGTGAGTGTTTTATGTCTTTGTTATTCTTGTGTTACATGCTATATACTTCAAAGACTTTAATAATCTTTCAAGATATCCATTCACATAATAACGTACTTATGAATAACTGGCACTACTAATTACCCTTCAATTACATCAGCAGCTCCTCTGGTCAAAGTCTCCTTGGCTCTCTCTCCAATGACACACACACTCACACTATACATATAGCCCATTCCATCCCTCATCACCATCTCCCAACAACACACACATGCACACATACATGTAGCCCATACCATCAATCATCACCATCTCACAACAACACACACAGGCACACATACATGTAGCCCATAGCCTACCATCCCTCATCACCATCAAACAACCTCATGGTGAACACAGCTACCAATGTCTTAGTGAGCCTGACAAGACATCACAAAATAGCAAACACTTTGGCAAAGAGCCGGCTTCAACAAAAAATAGTACACAAATAGAATGAATATAAAGAAATTAAAACTTAACTGTGGTGAAATCCATAGCCAACAAGAGCAACTTTTTCCATTTTGTGACGTCATCAGGCTCACTCATACCCTGTTTGCATGTTATCCCTCTACTCATTTATAAGCCTGATTGCAGTCTCACCCACTTATTGTTCACTACCTGATTTCTCACAACAGTGATTCTCATATCCGGCATCCTTCCGTCTCGCGAGACGATGGTGCATCACCGTTGGGTTGGGTTGCATTTCCTCGAGTGACTGTGCAGTCCTATCCTTGAGTGACAGTCTTTGCCACAGTTTTTACACACGAGTTCTGTGCTTCCAAATGTTTTGGCCTTTCTCCTAGCTCTTCTGTCTTCAGCCTCCTCCATTCTTCGCTCCTCGGCTACTATCACGCCCTCTTTGACAACTGTGCGCCACGTAGATCGGTCTTCTGCCTTACACTCCCAGTCACTTGTATGTATTTTGGCTGCTTTCATGTCCCTTTGACAGACATCTTTAAATCGCAAGCGTGGGCGACCTGTTTTCCTCTTTCCTGAAGCAAGTTCACCATATAGGAGGTCCTTCGGGATGCGGCCGGGGCTCATTCTTTTGACATGTCCTAGCCACCTCAGGCGTCTTTCACTAAGAATTGAGAACATGCTTTGGGTATTGGCACGCGTTAGTACCTCACTATTAGGTACTTTTTCTTGCCATTTAATACCAAGGATGCGGCGCAAGCATCTCAAATGGAAGCTGTTAAGCTTACGCTCTTGTGATGTATAAGTGGTCCATGTCTCGCTCCCATATAGTAGTGTACTGATGACACAGGCTCGATAGACGCACAGTTTGGTTTTCTCCGTTAGCTTGGTGTTTTGCCAGACCCGCTTATTTAGTTTAGCCATTGTTGCGGCTGCCTTGCCAATTCTGCTGTTTATTTCTTCTTCAATGGACAGTGTATTGGAGACCTTGGATCCCAAGTAGGTGAAGCTGTCCACAACCTCCAAGTTTTCATTATCGATATTTATGGTAGGAGGAGGTCGAGTGTCTTGGGCCATGATGTTTGTCTTTTTCAAGCTGATTTGCAGACCAAATTCTTTGCAGGCATTGGAGAAGCTTGACACGAGTTGTTGCAAACCAGATTCTGTATGTGCTGTTAGTGCCGCATCATCCGCAAATAGTAGCTCTCGAATTAGGACATCCGTCGTTTTGGTCTTGGCTCGGAGGCGGGCAGTGTTGAAAAGTCCTCCATCAGCTCTGGTATGTAACCAGATTCCCTCACTGCTATCCTTGAATGCGTATCGAAGAAGTACAGAGAAGAATATTGCGAAGAGTGTTGGTGCGAGTACACAACCTTGTTTAACTCCGCTGCTGACAGGGAAGGCCTCTGACTTAGCTCCATCGAACTGTACTGTGCCAAGCATATTTTCATGGAACTGTCTGATGATGGCAAGTAGGTGAGGGGGACATCCAATTTTTGCCAGTATTTGGAATAGCCCGTTGCGACTGACTAAGTCGAAGGCTTTTGTAAGGTCCACAAATGCAATGTATAGTGGCATCTGCTGCTCTCTGCATTTTTCCTGGAGCTGTCGTATGGAGAACACCATGTCTATGGTAGACCGACCGGACCGGAAACCACACTGAGATTCTGGATAGACGCGGGATGCTAGGCTTTGTAAACGTTTTAGTATAACGCGGGCAAAGGTCTTTCCTACAATACTAAGGAGTGAAATGCCGCGATAATTATTGCAATCACTCCTATCACCTTTGTTTTTATATAGTGTCACTATATTTGCATCCTTTAGGTCTTGGGGGATGTAGCCCTGTTCCCAGCAGAGGGACAGAATCTCGTGCAATGGTTGGAGTAAAGCTGTCTTGCCACTCTTTAGAACCTCTGGTGGTATTCCATCATTCCCAGGCGCTTTTCCACAAGCTAGACTGTCAATTGCTTTGCTCAGCTCTTCCTGTGTGGGCACGACATCAAGTTCTTCCATGAGTGGCATATCTGGGATGTCATCTAGAGCGGTGCTGGAGACTGTGGTAACTGTTGAATACAATTCCAGATAATGCTCAACCCACCGTTTTAGCTGTGCTGCCTGGTCTTGAATAATTTCTCCATTTTTGGACTTTAGGGGAGCAGCTTTTGACGTCAAGGGGCCCGTTGCCTTTTTGATGTTTTCGTACATGACTTTTGCATTGCCCATGTCTGCAGCTGATTGTATACTGGAACAGAGCTTAAGCCAGTAGGTATTGACACATTTACGTGCAACCTTTTGGGCAAGTGACTTAGCTGTTTTTAAAGCATGCAAATTGTCAGGTGTAGGCTTTTCCTTGTAAGCCATAAGAGCTTTCCTTTTTGCTTCAGTGACGGGTTTCATCTCGTCCCAATGTTCATCAAACCAGTCCGTGTTTTTGTGAGATTTTTTGCCAAAGGCTTGTATTGCGGATGTATAGATTGTGTCTCTCAGTTGCGTCCATTTGGAGTCAATGGTGACGCATGGGGACATCTTTGAGAGACTTTCCTTCACCTTGTCTTTGAACAGCTGCGCTATCGCAGGGTCTTTCATGCAGGAGGTATTGATGCGTGGACTTCCCTTTTTCTTTGTGTGGTACGAGTTTTTCCTCATTATTCGTACTTTGCTGGCGACAAGGGAATGATCCGTGTCACAGTCGGCACTGTGATAGCTGCGAGTGAGTAGGACGCTAGCTAGTTGTGCACGCCTGGTGATAATGAGGTCCAGCTGGTGCCATTGGTGGGATCGAGGGTGTCTCCAAGATACTTGATGTATATCCTTGCACTTGAAGAAAGTGTTGGTCACACACAAGCCTCGTGAGCAGCACAATTCCAGAAGCCTTTGTCCATTTTCATTTAACTTTCCTCTTCCAAATAGTCCAAGGCAGGTGGGCCAGGCTTCGTGGTCGCTCCCCACTCTAGCATTGAAATCTCCTAGGAGATAGATTGCCTCGTCTTTGTGGATGCCGGCTATTGCCTGGTCTAACGCTCCATAGAACTGGTCCTTCTCTTCCGGAGTTGAATAGAGTGTTGGGGCATACACACTAAGAATGTTTGCTGGGCCCGCAGTTGTTCTGAGTCTTAGAGTGAGGATCCTCTCCGTGCCTGATGACGGTGGTTCAATGGATGGTAGAAGAGTGTTTTTAACAGCGAAACCCACACCATGCTGTCTAGGTTCGTCTTTCGGTCTGCCTTGCCAGAAGAAGGTGTAATTGGCCTCTTTGAGTGAACCGTTGTCTGGGAGCCTGGTCTCCTGAAGGCATGCTATGTCAATCTTTAGCCTTTTAAGTTCTCTATCGATTATTCCTGTCTTCCGTGTGTCGTTTATGGACTGCAGATCATCAGTGATGCCGGGACACATAGTCCTCACGTTCCAGCTAGCGATTCGAAGAGCTGGGGTCTTCTTTTTCTTTTTTGTATTTCTTGGTGCAGGGCTTAGTGGCCCACTTGTTGAGTGGTACTCTAATCTCCACGCACCCAGTGGAGAAGGCAGGCCATGACGGGATAGCACCTATTTGACTGGGGGCTGCCCAGTTTGAGGCGGGCGGTAGCTGTCCAGTGAGACATTGGTAGTCTCTCCCACCGTCGGAAGCAGCCCCTGGCGCCTAGCTCTACGTCAATTGAGCTTTGGCTTATAACCGGTAACTGCTGCTTCCCGTGTTTTGTCGACACCTTGCGGCGACGCTGGAGTGTCCTCTCCAGAGGTGATGCAAGCCTGGGCGGGTATTATGGAGAATTAGCTGCTGCCCATACAGCATATCCCCCCTCTCCACGTCAATGGTGTAACCAAGGGAACGACTTGCGTCGATGCAGCTTGGCTGCCATTGGCGTCGCAGGAGCTGCCGGTATGTACATAAGTCTTATGTATAGACCGCCTGTAGGTGCTCCAATTCCTGATTTTCTTTCAGGGTTTACTCCCTTAGCCTTTCCCGCAAGGCAGGTATAGCCGCAAGGCAGCGGAGGATTTGTATTCGGAGTTTCCTTCTCCTAGATGAACTACCAGCCAAGGTTTTAACGAGCATCATCTACCCGTAGGGGTGCCAGAACCGGGGTTTGAACCCGTGACCGATTTATATTTTTATTTTAGAATTGTTTTGTACCGCAGCGCACTAACACTTTGACCACCGCGCCCCCAGTGATTCTCATACACTTGACATAAGACATGACTCTGAACTACTGGATAAGACACATCATTAAATTCACAACTGCCTTACTTGGCAAACTCCCAAGCGTCACTGATAAGTTGTGCTCTTGTGATGAGTGGTATCATCTAATGGAAATTTGTGGAAATATCTCTCCGTAAGATAAAATAAAATGTTTTCACATGTTAAATGGTAACAGATTTGGATGTTACAGATAACATGATTTGAAAACTGGTAATTTTAAACGCTACAAAACCAGTTATCTTATCTTAGATATACAGACGCTCCTTCTATGCAGAAGATAATTGCATCCACAGACCATGAGAGATGATCGGTTGGCAAGTGATGCAGCAGTCACAGGCCATGGCTATAGGGGTTCCACGCATTACCCCAGTTGCCTAACTATTGTCTAGTTAGGTACCCATTCGGAGCTGGGTGACTCGGGGACTCCTCAGGCCCCGGGAACAAATCCTCACCTTCATGTGGATTCGAACTCGTGACCATCGGTATGACAGTCGAGAGCGCCACCTCTCGACCACCACATAGAAATACTATGTTCTTTGTAATAACCACACAATTTTTATTATTCAAGATAAGAATTTCAATCTCTTGCATTTTCACCTTGACTGTCAAGTGAAATTTTGAGTGTACATTAATGAGTGCGTGCATCAACATTGATTTGTGAATTGTGCTCTGTAGCTTTTTGTGGAGGAACAGTGGAAAGGATGTCAGGAAAAACTTGTATTAATATTGTATCAATTAAGCTTTTTTAAAAAAAAATTAAGAAATATTAATCTATTTTCTAAAAAAAAAAATTCTTAATGTTGTAAATTTTAAATTTTTAACTAAAATAAAATTTTAAAATTCGATCTATTTTTTTACTTATTCACCTAGCTCACCTGGTGGTTGGTCCTTAACTGCCTGGCTATAGCCCTCCAATTGGCCGCCCCGTATTCAACTCTGTAATATCCATTCTGCTCAACATTAACAATAACCCAATCAGTTTCACTGCTGGTGCGAAAAGCAGAATCGTTGGAGACCACGGAAATGTGGACTAGTTGAGATGACAGTAATATTAGAGATAAGTTTAACATACATTTTAACAAAAATTATATCTAAGATTTGATATTTATAAAAGTATGGTGAGAATCACACTGACACATTTATTCTAGGCTGTAGCTATAATAATAATAAATTGATAATTTATATGGCGGTGTACCCCCACTAAAGAACTGGGCTCACAGAGCTTTACATATTAATAATATCATACGTTTAAGTATTAATGCATTCAATAAACATCCGTATCCTAAGCAACCACATAAATGACAGTATAATACACATGAGCTATGTTTATAATCAGAAGAAATACCTTAAACGTTAAGATTTTTTTAGACAAGGCATTATAAGAATAAATATTTATTAGTTTTAGCTTTAAAGTAAGATTACTAAGATGCCTTAGATTACTGACCCAACATTGATACAGGGGATATTAGACTTACACCTTTAAAATAATTACTCATCATTAAAATTGAAATAAGATGAGGCAACAATGCTTAATTAATTGATTTTACTACATGACCTCAGAAAAGATATTTTTCTTTGTTAAAATTATAATTTACTTTATTCTATTTTAAGGCCAAAGCAGTTTAATTTTCAATGACCTACCTGGGTCATATGAAGTATTCAGCCAACGAACATGTTCACTTGTCTGATTGAAGTTTGGGCTCAAGCTCGTGGTCAGTGTAAAAGGAATTGTGCATGTGTTGCTGGACAAGTATAAACAGAGGTGATTGAAAAAATTGTTTTAAAATTTAATTAAATAACATGAATTTACAAAATATTATTATTATTTTTTTGGTTTCCCAAATCATGGCAGCTAGTAATTTCACTGGCCTTTGAGCACCAATAATTGCAATCTATAAATGCACAGAAAATAAAAAGCTTGGCTCTTAAACATTCTAACTACTAAAAGTAAAATTTAAAATAAACTTAAACTGTCCTGTTACTTGTTGTTTAAGATAAGTACAAATATTAGCAGGAGTTCCACATAAAGTGGTACAATTTATGCATTATTTGAATGATAATTTAAAAGGAAAGACACTAATAATTGCAAATTTATTGCAATTTGGTACTGAGTAATTACACACACAATTCCAAATGGTATGGTTATACATTTTTAGCTATTGTCACCAGCAGTATCAATGACCACCAGCTCCAGCAAATTAATAAAATAAATACTAAATCAACATATTTATTCCTTTAGTTATCATACTATTTATATAAAATAAATACTAAATCAACATATTTATTCCTTTAGTTATCATACTATTTATATAAAGAATTACATTGTAGCATTTTACAAAAGGACTATTTGGTGTATATTTTTGTTCATATGTCCATTTGCACATTTTTGAAAAATGCATAAGTTGTGTAACTCCTTTTTATAATATTTTGTCATTTGGTAAGTGAATTTCAGGTTCGTAAAGATTTTCCCAAAAATATTAATTTATAATACTGAGATATCCCCAAACATAGTTCCAAGTGGTACAGAACAACAAACCTAATATATCCCTCAGTTAAAAACACATAGTTGAATGGCGACACATATTGTCTAAACTCGAGGTTTCTCCTCTCCACCTGATATACCAATTGTTGTACACCAACATCTATCATTCTATGGTACATTGTTGATCCAACAAATACCAGGGGAGCATTCATCTGTAGTGTCCAAGTGTCCATGATGTCCTTCACCTGAATGTTCTTGTGCTCACTTGACGCTTGCTAGAATTTTAAAATAAAACTTAATGTAAAGATAGATTCTTTCAGCTGTAATATTTTACAAATTCAGTCTACAATTAAATATAATCATTTCTTCCAACTACTGAAATTTTCAAAGTACCTGATTTAGAAATTATTTCAATTTAACCGTTGACCAACACTTTTATTGACTTACTTTAATAGCACATTTATTTTGTTTCTTTCCTTTGGTTAGTAAAATTTAATATTGAGGAATGTCTGTGCATTTATTCAAACCTGATGATATTTCAACTTTATATTTTCAGAAGGACATCAGCAAGTTACCTTCAAATAAATTGTGTTAAACTTAATTCGCATTTTTATTTTATCTTATCTTATCTTATATGTTACAGACGCTCCTTCTGTACAGAAGATTATTGCGTCCTACGTATTTCTATGGTTTGTGTTTAGTCCTGTATTCTTACTACAGTTTTAAAAGATGATAAAGTGGTGGCTGTCCTGGTTTCTTCAGACAACCCATTCCATGTCCGAAAACCAGACGGAAAAAAAGAAAACTTGTATGTGTTTGTTCTTGCATATGAAATAAGAAAGGTGTTTTTATCTTTATGTCTATTTGAGGGTTGTATTAAGTTATCTTTGTGTTGTATTTCTAAATTAGAAATTTTGACCAACATCCATATGGCAGCTTACATAATTATCAGATCCCTAGTGATTACAAAGTCTTTTCTATTTACTATTCATATCTACAAAAATAAAATAATGGGTGCTTAGCACCAGAGAAGAAGATTCAAGAAAAAATATTCATCACAAATAAAGATGTTACTGAGATATCTAAAACTCCATGTTTAGCAACCAAATAGTTGTATGACAAGTGGCCGCAAAACAAAAAACTTATCAGCAAAAAGCTTTCTATAGCTAAAACAAAATAATAATAATAGTACAAAAATAATATGAAATTTAGCTGCAGGAATACATCAACATTGTCCAGAAAGAACATGCTTTTATATTTTGTCAACAATAATAGTCAGTATTAATGATTTTAAAATGTTCATTTGCATACTTTTGTTGCATATTTTTCTTTTTACCAGTTTTAGAAATTTTATATAAAAAATATTCTTAGATGACTTGGTTAATCTCCAGAAGTGAGAATAGATTTTTAAAAATGATTGATTCATTTTGTAACTTGTAAAATGCTATTTTTAGTTGTAGTACATATTAAATATAGCAAAAACCTATTTATTATTTCTTTTGAAAAAACACAATAAGAGAAAGCCTAACATTTGAAGGGAAATCCAGAGTTTATCATGAAAAGTGGAACCTTCCTTAAATCTATTTAGATATCTCTGAAAAAAATTGAAAGTAGATTTTCGTATAAGTTTGTTAAAGTTACAAATAAAGCTTTTTTTACAAAATTATATTTTTTCAAATGCATTTTAAATTATAAACTTCTTAAGGAATCTTACTGTTATCCCTTTCTGGAAAGTATCATATCCCAGAAAGTGTCTTAACATTCTTAAGAGTGAAGCAGCCTAGAAATATAAAAAATACATTCAATTAATTGACATTTTATTAAGAGGTTTTCAACTTAGATTACATAAATATTTTAAATCAGTTATATATAGACCTTAAATCTGACTTTGACAACTATTCTAGAGGTGTTATTTAATGCCAAGGTCCCTTAAAAATTGGATCTAAGAAGTGGTGAACCACAGCCCTGACTTACTTTACTTATTTTATCAATATTTTATCTTTTTATTATTTTCAAAATTTCTTTAGCCTATTCATTTTGATGATTGTCAAATTATTTAACAATAAGCAATCCATTTTTCTCTGTATCAGGATTATTGGCTACAAGAGAATTCAATAACCTAGCAAATTTAACTAAGATATCTTTTCCATTATATGGTAAATTTTTTCTCTGTTCAACACCTCCTTTAACAGATAATTCAAGTAAATTTAAAACAAAGTTTTTGAAACAGAAAAACATACACATGCATTTTCTGCTTTTATCTTTAATACTGTTTAATTTCTGTGGTGTAAATATCAAAGACTCAGGAAAAAAACTGGGATTTTCTATCCAAAACTGACCTTGTAATATATGTTGACATTAAACACATCTTTGAGCTCATTTTTATAAGTAACGGTGCGGTACAACGAATACAAATTATTTTTGTCATCATTACTTAATGAAGTTTGAAGTCTATCAATCACAAACTTTTCAAACTGTGAACAAAAAATCAGAAATATCTTTTCAAATCCTTTATTTTTTATCTTGTACATTTCTTTTTTTTTTTTAAACGTAAAGGAAATATTGTGAGGATAAAATGCAAGTGTCATTTTTAAATTCTAGATTCACAGAGCTAAAACATAGAAAGGGCGTCTATAATTTATTGCAAAAAAATTTGCATGACTCTTAAATGTGCTAACAGCATAGATGAGTTTGTGGTCTTATAATTACATCAACAATTCGAAAAATGAAGCGATGAAAAAAATAAAAGATGTGGCCTGCTACTTATTATAAAATTAAAAACCTAATTTACTTAAATTAAGTTTTAACATTTCTTTTTTTTTTTTATTTCATTCATATATTTTAATCTCAAGCATTCATACACATTGCTTTTGAATTTTGGTTAATAACATAAATGTTCTGCTTGAAAATTTGCTAGCTGTCAAATAACCTAAAAAAATTAAGCAATAAATGAAAACATTCTGTAATCTTATAACAAGTTTCTTCATTTGGTGGTTAAATTAGATCTAATCCAACTTTAATTTTTGGAATGCAGAGTAAGAGTAAAAAATCCAGATTTTTTTCTACTTACTATTTTCCATTCTGGATAAATATGGTCCACTGCTAAGAACTCCATAAATGTTGAAAAACCTTCAATGAGCCAAACATCATCCCACCATGCAAGGCTGACAAGGTTCCCAAACCACTGAAAAAGAATAAACAAACAAAAAATGTATTAATAATAAAATAGTATTTCAAATAAGTTGTTTTAAAACATTTTGTAGGCCATTTTGAGTTAGTTGAAAGTTTTAGTTTCAGCAGTATATGAGATCAGGAGGTGTACACCTAAGTTTTGACCTCATACTAAAATAAGAGGATGTAGTAACCTTTAAAAATAGCATAACTGTTTTGTTGTGCACTGAGTAAAATGCTGTTTTGGGCAAATGACTAAAAAAAACATGAAATTTCAACAGAGTACCTGGTTTAAAATTTAAAATACTTTAACATTTTTGAAAAGTGTATTTTGTAAAAGGATGTTGATTTTGTATTAGTTTGGGCTATTTGTATTAGTTTGGGCTATTTGTATTAGTTTGGGCTATTTGTATTAGTTTGGGCTATTTGTATTAGTTTGGGCTATTTGTATTATTTGGGCTATTTGTATTAGTTTGGGCTATTTGTATTAGTTTGGGCTATTTGTATTAGTTAGGGCTATTTGTATTAGTTTGGGCTATTTGTATTAGTTTGGGCTATTTGTATTAGTTTGGGCTATTTGTATTAGTTTGGGCTATTTGTATTAGTTTGGGCTATTTATTCCAAATGTTTCAGACCAATAGGAAGTGAGATGAGTCAAAATTTAGTTGCAAAATAGATTACTTAAGGGTCAGAGCAGACTTATATAGAAATACCAGTCATAAAGTTTTGTTTTGTCAGATGATTGGGCAATAGGAGATCAGCCAGTTTTGTTGTTGTCAAAATTGATTTCGTATTCTTTTTGTTTAAAAGAATTATATTAGACGAGATCCTTTCAGAAACCTTGCTATTATATGCATTTTTGCTTACTCATGTAAGTTAATTTGATGTATGAACAGTAATTGCTACATGGCTTGTATTGTATTATAACTGAAATGGACTGTACAACAAAATCAATGTTCTTCAATTCTTCTTTTTTAAAAAATCCAAAATGCTAAATAAAGAAATACAAGATTAGTTGGTTAGAACTTGAATAAATTGATGTCATTGTCTATGATGCCTTGATTTTTATATAAACTACCTGTTGAGATGTTACATGGGACACAATAAGAGCAGTCTCCACTTTGGAAGCTTCTTTTATGCTACTTCCTTGGTATAATATCAAAGATGGCCTTGGGAGAAAGAAAAAAAGATGAAGTGATTGAAATATTACCTTTATTTTGGATAAGTTCTGAATTTCCAAATGGTGACATTGGTTCATGTTAACACAATAAAATTTAGGAGAACAAAATGTTTGAAAAACTTTATATTAATAAATTTTTGTCATTCCTCTCAGCTATGTTAATAAATTAGCCCATGTATTTACTTTTTTTAAAACTCTTTTCTATCAGGAAATATGCACTTAAGGTCATTTAATTAATTCAATTAAAATATATTTCCTTCTCACATTGGTCAAAATTGTGTTTTGAAAGAAACTTATCATATTTTACATGTTGACGAATGAGATTATATCTGAAACTTATATTATTTTACATGTTAACTAATGAGATTATATCTGAAACTTATCTTATTGTACATGTTGACTAATGAGATTATATCTGAAACTTATCTTATTGTACAAGTTGACTAATGAGATTATATCTGTAACTTATCTTAATGTACAAGTTGACTAATGAGATTATATCTGAAACTTATAATATTGTACATGTTAACTAATGAGATTATATCTGAAACTTATCATATATCACATGTTGACTAATGATATTATATCTATATTGATGACAGCAGTCAATTTTGGTCTCAGACAATGAAATAACTAGTGCACAATGTTGACTAACACATAGGACTGAGTGGGTTTAATATGACATGGGTTATAACATTCAATGCTTAGTAAGTTATTTTAGCAAATATAAACAATTAAATCAATTACGCAAATTTGAAAAAATAACAACCAAAAAATGAGGTGGGGGTGGTATTTTTATATCTCCCTTATCAAGTTATTGTGGTTTGAATACTTGATTTCATTCCAAAAGAAAGAATCACCTGTACGTTTTTTTCAAACCGTTTAGTGGGACGTGGTGGTCGAGAGGTAGCGCTCTCGACTGTCATACCGATGGTGATGGGTTCGAATCCACACGAAGGTGAGGATTTGTTCTCGGGGCCTGAGGAGTCCCCGAGTCACCCAGCTCCGAATGGGCACCTAACTAGACAATAGTTAGGCGGCTGGGGTAATGCGTGGAACCCCTATAGCCGTGGCCTGTGACCGCTGCATCACTTGCCAACAGATCATCTCTCATGGTCTGTGGACGCAATTATCTTCTGCACAGAAGGAGCGTCTGTATATCTAAGATAAGATAACTTTTTAACCGACCTTCCAAAAAAAATATTTTTTTAACATCCTTAGATTATATTTTATTTTAATACATACAAATTAAGCATTGATTATAAATCATTACTTGTAACTTCTTTGTTTATAAAATGAAGTTATTTTAAAATAATACTTTTTAAAAATAACATCTGGGGTCAAAAGGGAATTTTGGGGGGTAATGCAGACTCATTTGGGACTAATAACATCCACTCCACTCCACTAGATATATTCAAATACGTCATGTGTTCGTGTACGCTTGGAACATATGCCCACTATTGAACCAGTTCCTTCCAGAAAATGCATTTGTTAAATTGTTATCTGTGTAGATTTCTTATTTACCTACTATACGAAGACATCTAAATCCAACACTTTCATTTATATTGACAAAAGTGACAATAATCATAATCAACATGAATTGACTGTATCAAGTATCATTTCTGTCAAATTTAAAATAAATGCCTTAAAAACTGAGTTCAGAAGAAAGTTGTTTTGTGCTCCTCTCGAATTGCGATGTCGAGAATTTGATACATTCAATAAAGTTAGTGAATACTTTTGACTAATTTTAAATGGACACATTTATTATTATATTTAGAATGGCCAGAGAAAAACTAGAAAGAAAGAATCACCTGTATGTTAAAAGACCCCAATTTCCTATGGCTTTAGGAAGTAAACCTGGAATGGCAATCATATCTGTAGAAATAGATAGGCCATATTAAGCTAGGAAAAGTCTTTAAAATAAAAACTTAAATAAGATTTTAACTACTGTTAATTCTGTTAAATTTTTTTGTAAAATATAATTTACATTTAGTACCTAAAAATTACTACCTTGTTTAGGAAGAGGATAAGAAATATTAAAGAACTCCTCAAAAAAATTGAGAATTTCAACACTCATATTCAGGGCATACTCTGCGTTACTGACTGAGTCGGGTGAGGCCCAGGCACGATACTATTAAAATGAGGGAGACAAAGAAACACAAATAATGTTCATGGTAGCCTATCAAATATTGACATGTGGAAACGTTATTATTTTTAAGATTAGATTTATAGGTTATCCATAATTATCATAGGATTGGGGAACAGGAAGAGGTTTTGGGATGAAAGTTTATGATCATAGTAGCACTTCAGGAATTTGACAAAAATTGCTCTGGTGTGAATTGAAATCGCCAAATTTTCCAATGTTCACAATGGATTTCCATTTTAAAAGTTTGAACAACATCTATAAACCTAAATCATATATCAAACAGTCTCACCTACATTTTGTATCAAACAGTCTCACCCACATTTTGTATCAAACATAGGAAGATCAAAGTAAATTTTAAACCCAACTAGAAATAACATTCCAAAACGTGGCAAAAAGCCACAAACCATTATGGCTGTCATGGGTGAACAACCTTGAAAAATTACTTACAAAACATGCTTCTAAATAACATTAAAATAATTATATTTAGGACTAACTCCCCCCCCCTACCACCCACTCACTTACGGCCATGTTTGAGTTATATATATATTAATGTAGCACCTTTTATTTTATTTTTTACAACTCTAAATATTTTTATACATATGAATGGCAATGTGAAAAATTATGCTTGTCAAATTTAAAAAAAAATTCATTTAGCCCAGATGTATGTAATTCTATCAGGATTATTTTCTTTACCAACTGATTACAAGCTATAGAGTTATGTTATTTAGTTACCTATTATAATTATTACCCTACTTCTAAGTAATTTCATGTTACACAAAAGAACAAAGTATTACACTTTAATTGTGAAACAAATAAAGTTTTTAGTTCGTTACTAATTTATTACAGTGCAGCTGTTGAGATAGAGGAAGCAACAAACAAGCCTTGCTTTTGAAGATTAATAATTTCATAGGAGATTTTTTTTTTTACTTTTACAATGTCATTGAAAATTTAAAATGTGTTCAAGGTTGAACTTTTTCCGATTACTAACCAAAACTCCATTTCTTGTGGTCTTTGAAATATACTCGAAATCACACACTACGAATGCAACGACATATGTTGACATCTTGGGGGATTTCATGTAAATGTCTTTGACATAAGTCACACCTGCTTCAATTCTTTGAGGATTAAATTTTTTTTAAAAACACATTAAAAATAACAAGTTTTTTACTATAAATCCTTTATCTGCAAGACATAACTATAAGGATGTTATTATAATATGCAGCACAAAACAATCCAAACATACAAAATTTTAGTAATGTCTCGTAAAACATGTTTAATATAATACGCACCGATCGTGAAAAAAATAATTTCTTTAAATTAAATGCTTCAACAACATAATTCTTTTGACTGAAATAATATACTGACATAGATCTATTAGCTATATTAAAAATTAGACATTTCTCTTTAAAAATATTTTATTTTATTTTTTAGATTTGGCTTACATTCTAGTTGTGTTTTCTTTTTGAGGCATATTGGAGATGGACGTCAGATTTTCTGGTCGAATGATGGTGATGTTAAAAGTAGCCTTGAAAGATGGCTCATCAAAACAAGGAAAGGCTTTCCTTGCACCTGTTGGCTGAAAGTCAGTTACTGCCAAGTACCTAAAAGTTTTATTAATCTTTTAAAAAGTTATAGTATCCCAAACATTCAGAAAAAGAAGTGCAAATAAAAACAAAAATGATCAATAAAAAAAAATAATAAACTGTATAATTCATTTTATTTATAGTGTAACTTAAAATACAGTTTTTAATCAATTTTCTGAGAGATCTTTGGAAGATCATTGTTAATATTAAAATCTTATTTTATTTAACATAAAATTTAAATTTAGTGATGAAAAAAATTATCAATTTCTTTATTTTAAATAAAAACTTTTGATGTTTGATATTTTCTGTTGAGTATTTGACTCAATTACAAGAAGCTGATGATTAAATATGTAGAGGTGGAGTAAACATACAACTTACACTGTTTTATTATTTCTGATATAGCTTCTTAGGAACAATCCATTATTATCTTTGCCTTGCAGAGGAGAAGTGTAGTTCATTTCTATTATATAAATATTCCCAACCTTTGAGAATAGCAATATTGTCAGCTTCAGATTACTTAATGACATTGTTTCTAATAATATTATCAATATAATGTTGCACTTTAAATACATATGTGTTTTTTTAGTTTGACATGGGAAAGATTTTATCAAATTTATGTTGAATATTTATTACCAATATTAATTTTATAAATAATTTTAGAAAGGCAGAAAAATCTCTCTTATCTGCCTGATTATATTGTCTCCCCTTATGATGTTGTCTCCCTTGAATTTTTTTAAAAATCTTTTTTTTTTTAAATCTTATTTATAGGGGTAGGGCAGTATGTTTGCAAAGGCAAGGGGAAGAATAAGAGTAAATTATCCTTAATGTTATATTTCTATCATTTATAATAGTTTCAACGCTGGCAATATACAAAGACCATTCAAACATATTATAAATTCTATTCATTGTTTTCTGTTCATATTCATCCTCAACTTAATAGAAATTATTTGAGTAAAAGGTGGTATACAAAAAATAAATGATTATTTCTTACAGTCATAGGTTTATATTTGTGAGGTATTCTCTCTTTTGATGATGACGTTTGGTAACATTACTAAGCTTCAACCAATTTAAGTATTTTATTATGGTGCCATAAATTAAAAATAAAATATTACCTCAACCTGCCTTAAACCACTTGTCACGTATTACGAATTGAATTATATCTATTCTAATTTGTATTGGCTTGTCTAGGGGAACGTGACAATAGAAAAAAAAACCGTTGTGTCACTATCTTAAGTCTGAATTTAACCACAGACTTACAATGAATAACACAAGAAATCGGAAAGTAAAATATTAACTGAAGGTTTAATAAAATATAAATCAAATAGTACTTTTAAATGAATCACATTAAGTTACAAGCAAAAAAAAACACAAACATCTACTCAATACAGAATTGAGAGGTTGACCAAACCCTTTTACAAAAATGGCATGTAAAAATATTACACTTCAAGAGTTTTAAAAGTTAACTACAATTACCAGCAAGGCCTTGAAAAGGAAAAATCTCAACTTACACTATCAATACCACGCAGGGGTCACGCAAAGTCTCCGCTATTCTGTCTCACGGCTGTCTCCGTATGTCTTGTCCGTCTCAACGTTATACGGGCGGTCTTTTTATAGTCCACCGCGCGTCGAGCTCAAGACAACTCTAGTAGTTTCTCGAATACTATTCGAGAACAGGACAAGTGAACAACAAGACAGAGCTAGAACCTTCTCTAAAAAGACGGAACAAGAAAACCTCATATTTTTGACCAGATGAAAACACACAGGTCAAGGACCGGTCACACGGCCTGTGTGGCTTGAACTCGCCGCCGCTCATAAACAAAACTCATTACACAAAAGGGGCAGACAACCTCGGGAATTTTCTACCCGTCTCTCGACCACAACAGGTCAAGTGAAAACAACAAAGAAAAAAAAAAGGTAACAATGCCTAGATACGTAACACACTAAATTGTGGGGACTGGTGTTATGTTTTATTGATAATAATGATAACGAGGGCTACTCAATGAGGGCATAACAGCGAAAGTGGTTAGATAGAAGGAAAAAAAAAGATAGAAGGAATCGAATGATAAAATTTTTAAAGTGTTTTTGCCTCAACTGTTTATTTTCAAACCTTGTTCTAGTCACATTTAAGATAGACTGGACGCTTTTGTTCTGTGTTCTTGTTGTTATGATCCACAACTCCTAATCACGGCATATGGCGAAGAGGGGTGAGCTTCTGTTTCATGATGGAGCATTTTACCAGCCCAATTATTATACGTGAGTAACTTGAAGAAACCTGTTTTTTTTGTTTTTTTTGTTTTTTAATTTTTTATGCCACTCTTCCGGTGAACGACAGCCCAGTTCTCCATCATGCTATCAACACTCAAAGAAGTGTCCTTTTAGCAGATCAGAAGTAAGGGAGACCACTAACAATCTGTCACCATTCTTCTGGGTGAATGCATCCTAGATTGTTGGTGTTTAATCTAAAAGCAGTCAGAGAAAGGGCTTGTAGAGGGTTTCTACTTCTCGAGGTTGACAGTGTCTGGAACTTTTTGACAGAATTTAATCTCATCTCCAAGCACATCTCTCCTGTCCCAACACATCTCTCCTGTCCCAACACATCTCACATGTCCCAGCACATCTCTCATGTCCAAACACATCTCTCATGTCCCAACACATCTCTCATGTCCCAACACATCTCTCTT
>MUZC01000989.1:0-32410 GCA_002072015.1 Radix auricularia | reverse complement strand
GATACAATATTACTAGACTTCTCAAAAGCATTCGACAAAGTTCACCACCTTAGTTTGCTCAAAAAACTTAAATACTTTGGAATCTCAGGTCCCTTGCATCACTGGATCCAAGATTTCCTATTGGGTAGGGAGCAAACTGTAATAATTAATGGTTCTAAATCTACACCAATAAAGGTTAACTCAGGAGTTCCACAAGGAACTGTCCTAGGTCCCTTACTATTTTTAATTTATATAAATGACTTACCCAACAATATCTCAACAGGAACTAAAGTTAGGTTATTTGCTGATGATTGTATAATCTATAGAACAATCAAGTCAGAACAAGATAGCAAAATTTTACAAAAAGACTTAGATGAATTAATAAAATGGGAAACTAACTGGAGTATGTCCTTCCACCCAGAAAAATGTCAACTGCTAAGAGTAACAAAGAAAAAGAAACAAATAAATTCAAAATATTTCATTCATGGAAAAGAACTAACCCAAACTACAGATGCGAAATACTTAGGAGTCATAATAAATGAGAAACTATCTTGGAATCCCCATGTCAATGAAGTTATTAAAAAATCTAACAAAACCTTAGGCTTTATAAAAAGAAACTTTTACAAATGTAACAAAGATATAAAACTAAAATGCTATCTCACCCTGGTGAGACCTATACTAGAATATGCATCTTCAGTATGGGACCCATCCACCAAAGAAAATATTGATAAGTTAGAACAAATCCAAAAAAGAGCTGCCAGATTCATTACTGGAGAATATTCAAAACTGACAAGAGTAACACCATTAGTTAAATCATTAAACCTTGAAACACTAGAGGATAGAAGAACCAAGAGTAAATTAGTAATTATACATAAGGCAATTAATTCTAATTTAGAAATACAACACAAAGATAACCTAATACAACCCTCAAATAGACATAAAGACAAAAACACCTTTTTTATTCCATATGCAAGAACAAACACATACAAGTTTTCTTTCTTTCCGTCCGGTATTCGGGCGTGGAATGGGTTGCCTGAAGAAACCAGGAAAGCCACCACTTTATCATCTTTTAAAACTCTAGTAAGAATACAGGACTAAACACAAACCATAGAAATACGTAGGACGCAATAATCTTCTGTACAGAAGGAGCGTCTGTAACATATAAGATAAGATAAGATAAGATAAATCCAAGCTTTGTACTTATTTTTTAAATTCTTCTTTGGTCAAATCTTTCATAATTTCTTTAAATTCTAAAAAAATTTCCTTGCTCCCTTTTTTTTATTGCCAGCAAAAGTTGTTTGTTTTTTTTAAATCTCTTTAAAAAATTTTTTTTGAAGGATCTCCTATAAATAAACAAAAGTCACTGTAATGAGACATAATATCATGTCTAATGGTAACCAGCCACACGTAACCAATTTTCTATGACAGGCTCATTTTTTGTCATCCAGTTGACATTTGTTGTGACTTTTTCCATGGCTTGCTGGTAAGCTCTCTCCCCAGTTCCAAAGTTACCTTCTTGTTCCTTATAGAAGGCTTTAACCTGTATGGGCAAAAGAGTTCAGTAAATTGTTCTATTTTGTTTTTTTTTTTAAATATGATAAATCAATAATCTCTTATGCCTGACAAGTTGTAGAGCCTCATTGTCTTTTCAACCCTTATTTCTATCATCACTTCAATCTGTTCAGCCAACTGACAGCAATCCAAATACAGTAATATTTCATTTTTCAATATCTCATTTGGATATCATTGATAAAGGATTAATCTTTTTAAAAAAATGTATTTTGATAAAACATTATATGAGGCTAATAAAAAAATCATGTTAAGCCTGGTCCCTTTTGGAACTCAGGATGTGTTAGCGCATTTTCGTATTATGTATCAGTACTTATGTTAGATATCAGCATTATGTAGTTATCAGTAATTGTGTTTAGATTTTAGACATATTTTTATGAATTTTCTTGTGTAATGAATATACTTGACATTTTTTAAAATTTAAAAGTCATTTCTTTACAATTTAAAAAATTTTATTTTCTCTTTAATCTAACTACAAGTCACCACAAATGATGACGTAAAACTCTCTAAACTTTTACACATATTCTAATGACGTCAAAAAAAAAAAAAAAAAACTAATTCTTTTGCACGCTTTCGTACCACTCTTTAATGCTTGAAAAATGATGTATTTGACTTCCGGCAATGGCGGCCGTTCCCTGCGCCAGTGTTAACTCTCGATTCGCAAAGTTTTTTGGTAGTTTTAACGGGTTTTTTTAACGGATCGAGTAACTGAGTGTTGATGCACAAATGGCAGGTCAGGACATACAAAAAACATATATACATCATGGGTCTAGGACTTATGGATGCTGTGATCAAGGGTGATGACGGACGGACGGACAAAACGGGTGCAATAGCGCATTCGACATCTCGAAAATGCGCTAAAAAATACTTGTTATTTATATGTATTTATATAAAAAGCTGTTACAAACCTGATCAAGTTCTGATGGTGTGTTCAAGGCCCTAGTCACTCCATCCATCAAATTTATCCATGCAAATAGAGCACTTTCATACCTAAGAAATATATTGGCTATCATTTATTTTCTATTTGAATTTCTTTCCTTTCATTTTAAATTAAAATAATACCTGCTTGCATATTTAGATCAACAAACATAAGATATTTCTCAGTACTGAAATTCTAATGCATGTTTAATGGGCTGACCTTCTCTTAATCTCAGTGAAATTGCTTCTGAAAAAGTCCCAGGCCAACAAACGACCAACTGTGTTTGATGCAACAAATCTGATGACGCTAAGAGCATCCTGTGTTCTGATTGGTGATTCAGGGGTCAAGATAAGTCCCAAGTAACTGAAACATGGACATCATATCAAGCTTAGCCTTATTTAATATTTTATTTGTTTCTTCAATCTTTCTATATTTTTATTTCAAATTGCAACTGAAACATGAACATCACATCATGCTTGCTTAATTTCCACACTCTTTTGTTTTTTTCAATATACCTATATTTTTATTTCATATTGTCCCATGTTATATAAAAGTCACAAATCACCTCTGTAACATAGTGCTTCAAAATTTAATTAATGAATGACATTTTTCCAAGCTTTATTCTAAAAATTTGAAATATCTATTTTTGCTAATAAGTTTATGTACAGAAATAATTATTCATTTCTAGCTTTAAAAAAGCAATTAAATAAGTAAATTAGACAAATGCAAATTCTATGTGGTGAACACAAAAATTGTGACAAGCAAGAAATAAACTGGACAGATCTATTATCAGGATTTATTGTTTTAAATAGATTGAGAGATAAGATCTGACTGATGGAAATAAAAATGATTTTTTTTTTTTTTCTTGCAATACACATACACCTTCAAGTTATGAAATGAATATTTAGAACATCCCTTCCATTTTGAATTGCTGTATTGCAACCATTTGTGTTTGCAATTACATTCTAATGATTTAATCTTTTTTAAAAAAATTTATTTGTTTGAATGAATTAAATTCTAGTGTCTGTGTGAATTTTGAGTCATAATTTCATTATTCAATGGCAGCCTGCTGAAGGTCTTATGAGGTGGATAAAATGCTGCCAATGCTTTTTACTAATGAAAATGGTATATTTAAAAATTAACACTATAAATATGTCTTTGATGTTTGTATAACTGTTTCCTATTAATTATACAGAAGCAGGAAGCAATGTTTGGGTAACTAATGAGTTTTTAAAATATACCGCAAAACCTGAATTTTAAAGCAGTCTTAATTAAATAACTTTGGATTGGTGTTTGCAATATAGTGAACACTTACTTTTTGAGTGTCTCTGGGTTCTTAGAACAGGACAATGCATTGAGGAGGTTGGACTTTTCTGATGCTGATGCTATTGTTTTATACATCTGAAGATGAGCAATATCAATAATTATAACAAAGTAAAGTGATTCTATAACACCAAATTTGATTTTCTCTCACTGTTGTAACAAGTTTCAGAGCTGGATAAATATTGTAACTGTAAATGAGTTTTATAGGATATATAGCATTATAGATTCTAAATAACCATTAAAAATAAAATATTTTGTAAGGTCACATATACTTTCATTTATGTTATGTAATCAATTCAATAAATACATAAGTATTTATAAACTATGTAAACTTGATACTTTTAAGAACCTGTTACTTTATAACTCTGGTTGTAAGCAGTATTTGCTGGGCATTATTGGTCATCAAGCCGTCAGCACTGACTGTCATAATTGAGATGGACTTGATTTTTTTTTTAAAAAGCCAACTCATGAGCTTGACCACTGACCTCTAAACCAAAATTCCATTCTGCATCCCCACCAGCTGCTATGCCATAGCAGTAAACTGTTCCTCTGAGGTTGGGGTCAATCCTGTAATTAATTTTGCTCAGTGATGAAACTTTGTTGAAAAATTTAGCAGGAAATAGAAAGCAACAAAAATTAAAATTTAAAAAAAACAAAAAACAAAAAAAAACATGCCTATGGCAGGCTAACCGAATGAAATAGTTAAGAAGTCTGCAAATACAAAGGTGTTATGAACAGAATTAGGACAACGAGCGAGGGAAGTGTTTACAAAATGTGTCCAAAAATTATTACCACAAAGAAACATTGAATAAAAGAGGCTTATCAACTGAGTGAATAATAATAATGAGACCTAATATAACGTGTGCTATAAACTTTCAATTGTTTTGTGAGGGATATTTTTTTAATGGTTTGTGCACTCCTAATAAAAATAATTAAAAATTTTATTCAGTCAAATTTTGTGTCTAATCCAACAATGTAAACAACAAATAATTTTATATATTTAGATCAACTGATACATACGGATTAGATATATTCTTGGGATTATTCATCCACTGTTGGAACTGTGTCCTTGCTGTATCAAGGCAGACTTTGATGTCATATTTGCAAGCCTCACTGGCAAACAGTCCACGAGCTGCCCTGTGATGTTGGTGACATTGGCATGCATATTTAATAATTCCTTTTTCTCTACAATTACTAATGATTATTTTTTAATAAAAAAGGGTTGATTTTTAGCTAATTTGTACTCGACTACCAATAGCGATTTCCGGTTGCTGGATATTGCTAGTTCACTATTATTAATTGTTAATAAAACTATTACTAGGTGATATTCTGAGTTTGATGTAATGTTTTAATGTAAAAAATAGGCAACTAACCCTAACCCTGACCCTAAAACTAAAAGCTACAATTTAATCGTAATTATAAGAATGTTAAATTGATTTCATTAGTTTTAGTCCCAGGTTTAGCATACTCTAAACACTCAAACTCACCTCTTATTTAAAAATGATAGATCAATGAAATAAATTTTGTAATGAAAAAAAAAATCAATCGGCTCAACCGATAATCGAACCCCTGGCTGTTCTTCAACATTCAGTTCACCCAGTCCAACTCTCAATCATGAGACCAAGGAAGTTCGGTGCAATGGGTGAATTTTAAAAGGTTTTATTACTAACTATTAAGTATTGCTTTAATGCCATTGGATGCTAAAAATAAAAATAGCTGACTATCAATAGCAGCAGAAGCAGGGACATGCTGTTGGTACTCACTACCAATAGATACTCCCTTTGTAAAAAAAAAATGTTCCTTCCCTTTGTTTTGAGAAACATTGAATGCCCCAAAGTGTGGACAGTGTGGTAACGCACCGCTTGACTCTAGTGCCAAAGCACGTTAATGCGTCCCTCGATATCACAGACGATAGTGATTACTCACTCGTCTGGTTTGTGTAAGAAATCATGCTTCTAAAATTGAAGAGCTACAAGTAAGCCATCATGTTTTAAAACATTTTTTTATAACTTTTTAAAAATTATTACATTGTTGTATCTGCATGGTCGTATTGATAGTACAATACATTTTATAATCGGAGGTACCGGGTTCAATCCACAGTTGGGTCTTTATTATTTTTTTTTAAATGGTTTGTTTTTTTTAAAATGTTTTTTTTTTACATTTTAGGTTTAGGGATAGATTTTATGGTTAGGGGTAGTTTTAGTGATTGTATTTAGGGTTTGGGTTAGGTTTAGGGATAGATTTTAGGGTTTGGGTTAGGTTTAGTTTTTAGTTTTCAAGGTTTGGGTTAAGCTTAGTGATAGATTTTAGAGTGCTAGATAGTTTGAATGCACAAATAGAATCGGTGGTTCAATGATTTAATGAAAGGCGCAAGGAATACTTATCTTAGATATACAGACGCTGCTTCTATGCAGAAGATAATTGCGTCCACAGACCATGAGAGATGATCTGTTGGCAAGTGATGCAGCGGTCACAGGCCACGGCTATAGGGGTTCCACGCATTACCCCAGCCGCCTAACTATTGTCTAGTTAGGTACCCATTCGGAGCTGGGTGACTCGGGGACTCCTCAGGCCCCGAGAACAAATCCTCACCTTCGTGTGGATTCGAACTCGTGACCATCGGTTTGACAGTCGAGAGCGCTACCTCTCGACCACCTCGACCCACTTGTAACTCTTCAATTTTACAAACATGATTTCTTACCAGAAGTGGACGAGCGAATAATCGCTACCATCACAGAAAGTAAAAACTCTTCAGTGCATGAAAAATGACATATTCGACATCTGGCAATGGTGGCCGTTGGCCTTACTAGTGATATTGCTCGATTCGCGAAGATTTTTGTAGTTTTTACAGAGTTTTTTTTTTTGAAGATGTGATTTTGCTAAACTTTATTATAAAAATAATAGTTCTAAACTACAGTTAAAAATGGTTTTAAACTAAAGAAGGCCATTTGGTTATGTAAAATAACCATTCTTATTTTAAAAAATGAAGTCAGTATGACTATACTATAACAATATAAATACATTTTACGCAATTTTTAAAATTTCATAACCAGTTGATTGCAGTGCTGTAAATCCTTATGGGATTGAGGTGGAAATGTGCCAAAAACCTCCTGGGGCATTAAACGTAGTAATTTCCTTACAGAATTTGTTCAGTCAAAATGATGCAAATAAATTATCCCAAAAGGACACAATCATAAAGATAATTCAACACTATTGCCCTTTTGTCAGAAGTTGTCAATGTCAGAGCCGAAAATTAAGAGAAGAGAAAACTTACACATCAGTATGACTAGCTCCAGTGTTATTTAAACCAAAGTGATGATAGGACGAATTGACTTTACTCTGCATGAATTTCTGTAATAGGAAGTTTCAACATTGTAAGTCTCTAACACTGAAAAAATTATCTGATATATAAACAGTATATTTTAAAAAAACGAATTGGTTGACAAGATTTTGAGCACATGGTTATTGTACAGTATTGATGGCAAACCTATAGCACGCGTGTCACAGTCGACATGCAGAGGGCCATCTGTCCGCACCCGAATAAAATATTACGTCCTATAAATAAGTGGGTTTCGGTTGAATTTCGGCCACGCAGCCCCAAATAGGTTTCGCCACCACTGTTCTACATTTACAAGATTGTATGGCAGGAAAAGTAATCAGATAATTTAAAAAATAAATGGAGAACCATTTGAAACAAATTACCACATAAAATAATGTTATTTTTTTGGTAAGCATGACCTTACCTGGAAAGTCTCATTTATTCTACTGTTGGACAACATCCTGGTAACATATGCCAGCTCACGGCGTGCAGCAGCCCACGGGACGTATTCTCGTTCTTGGTCTAGGTAGTCAATCATCATAAAAGCTGTCTCAAGTCCAAGATAGTTGGCTCTGTAGAAAAATTTATATGTCAAAACAACTTTGTTTCTTCATTTTAAGCTTCAACTGTCTTTTTATAGAAAGTTAAAATTCATCATTTCTTTTTTGGTCACATTCTTTTACCAGTGTCAATATGTAATAACAGTTAAAATAAATATTTATAAGGTGAATCAAAATAAACATTGAAAATAAAAAAATTCCTTTAGACAGGTATATTTGTAATGGAGTTAAATATCGGTGAAGTAAGAAATAATATTTTTAATAAGAATTGCATTTAATTAAAAAAATTTATTTGACTCAATTTGAAATGTAACAAAAATTATTTCAAATTACATTTGAAAGGCCAATGTTATGTAGAATTTAATATGTGAAATATTTACTTATATTAAATTAAGAAATGTATTTATTTAGGTCAGTTATCACTATTAATGATGCTAATATAGGCCTACATTCATATTTTGTGTTGCAGTGAATATCATCTGAACACCATGTTCTGCCAAATGTAAAGTTCACATAATGTGGCTCAAAAATATAACAGTTACTAGCTTTATTTATATTCCATTACTTTGCAAGGTTCCAGGCATCATTAATAAGCTGTGCTCTGTTTATTACTGGTATCATCTAAGAAATAAAAAATATTTTTGGAGTTACAACTGTATTTATTTTTATGAACAATTTTTTTTTAAAAATGAAAAACAATTTAAAGAAATCTGCCAAACATTACTACTGGTAGTAATTAATTGATCGTTTTTCACAAACCCAATCACAAGGGTAAAAATACTCTGTAGAGGTAATCAAACTCCTTCGCAAAGATAAGACAACAGAAAAGACACTCACAAAATAGAGTAAAATTTAGATGTAAAAATGAACCATCTAGCTGAATCACAAGACAAAATGGCTCACTGGACACAGCCAAGTGAAACTGTAATGTTCTGTGTTCTGGTAATTGTATGACCTTCAGGACAGGCTAAAACTGAGTCTAACTCAACACCATCAAAACATTCTAGTAGTCTAATGTCACCCGAATCTTTAACAATGTCCTTCTACACACAACATCAGTCCTCATACACACTATCAAGAAATAACTCTCACTATATCACATTTACCTATCAGTCATATCCCTCATCTTACTCATAAATAAAAATGTGTTCAATATAATCTGCACTGCGCAACAGACTAGTCTAAACATTCCCAGATCAGAAAAACCTATAATATTGTCCCTGACAGAAACCAAAATTGTTTACCTATAGGTCTAATATACTTGTCAAGGTATGAGAATCACTGAGAGAATTTGTTGTGAAATAGCTGTGAGCGATGTTCGAACTGCTAGGTAAACAGAACACTGAGTGTTCACCACCATGACTTTGGGGAGTTCATTCAGGGCTATATATAGTGTGGGACAGGGCTCAGTGCGGCGGTTCAGTAGAGGACAGTACCGCGGGTATGACAGTGTGTAGGTGTGTCAGGCTACAGGCAAGAGAGTTAGTTCTAGGTCGAGGGATTGTCAAAACAGTTATCGAGGTGTGCTCGAATGTAGTGACAATCAGGAGAAGTGAGACTTGTGACGAATTAGCCTGTTATTGGATGTACTTGATGGCTGTCATTGACTATATTGTATTATTGAAGCAGTGACTGTACATGTAATATTGCAACGAAAAAGAATTGTATACTATTGACAAGAGTCGAGACATTGGTCTTATTCCATCCAGAACCCAGAATACAACAATCCTAATTATTAAATAGTGAGCTGATAAAGGTAGGCTAGGAAGCAGAAACTGAGGCAAAGCATTGAGGTGTATATTTTAAACACCCATTTAATTAAGATAACTAATTTAAAATAAACACCATTCACCATTTTTGCCTGTGAGTTTTATTAATGAAAATATAACTGGAAAGAGAGCATAATTTACCAGGTGGTTATTCTTGAGCTGGTTGGCTAGTGCCTTCCAATTGGACAACTGGTAGTTGACTCTATAATATCCATTCTGTTCAACATTGGCGATGATCCACTCAGACTCAGTTTTATTGGTGAAAATTGGGAAGTTTCCAGCTCCTAATGTAAAACTCCCTGGTTGAGGCAACAAAGAAATTGTGTTACTGTGTCAATCACTGGGCTACAAGTAAACATGTCTGAACACTGTAACTTATAATTTGTATTGCTACAGAGCTATAACTTTATCATAGCCCTTGCCATTTGTTTCTATATATAATCTTACAATATTTCAGCATTTGTTTCTAGACTCAGCAAGATTTTACAAAAATAAAATTTAAATCCAATAACAAATCAGATTGGTTTTAAGCTTAAAATAAAATTCTTTAAGAACTGTGTGACATCTATTTTTAACTGATGTTTTGAAATGTGATACTTAACATTTTACAGGTATTGTGAACTCTGAGAATAAATAATAAATACTATTTTTGTGAATCATAGTGTAAGTTTAATTCTGAGAATTTTATTTTTTATTTTTAGAGGCTCTACAGGTAATAAAGGGGGCGCGGAGGTCTAAGTTGTAGCGAGCTGGACTACCGATCCGCAGCAAGAACCCGTGTCGCGGGTTCGAAACTGCGGATCTGGCAAGGCCCCCGGGGCATTGTGCTAACCACACAATCCCATGCTCGTTAGTGGTCAATAAAACTTGTGAACGCTACTTCACTTGCTCCCATGGACCTTCATGGTCTGTAAGGGATCAACAACAACAACAACAGGTAATAAAATGGGCAAATCAGTTTTAAAATGACTTACTGCTTCTCTCAAATCTACTCAGCCACTGAACATCTTTGTCTGTCTGATTGAAATATGGGTTTATACTTGTGGTGAATGTTAAGGGAATAGTCCATGTGTAGCTGTAGATGATAAATTGAATAGCCAAGTTATATAGATGTATAAGGCTCTCATAGCAGTAATTCCTGAGAAAATAATTCGGATCTCTCATGACTGTAAGATGAGGTTTTTTATTAATAATAACAAAATAATTTTTCCAAACATGTTTCTTTGGATATAAAAACACATAAAATGTATGGGACATTAATGTTTTAATATGCTATAACACTCTTTACTCTTTATAATATAATGTACTAGATCCAACCCACTGCATAGCATAAGCCATGTGGCTTAGGAATGGGGGTGGTAGCTCAACCTCAGTGCGCATGTCTCGAGACCAACGATGGGCAGGAAAGGGAAGGGAGGGTTGGTATGCGTCTTGCTTGCTCTGGCATATTCTATAAATAGATTGCATCTTTTTTCTTCAGTTGTGCTTACTATAGTTTCTGGTGTATTATATATATACAGGAAGTTTTCAGCTTATGCTGGTCCCAACTTATGCTGTTTCATAGTTTCAAATACACCCTCACAAAAATAATATCACTGGTCAGTCAGACTTTTTTTTTTTAATTAATATTTAATATTTACTTTAATTCATGTGGTAACGAATTGTTCTCTCTCATTTTTAATACTTTTTTTTATTTCAATAACTTTTAAATTTTTTATAGCACCATCTTTACAGTACTTTAAAGTATATTTTATAAATTTTCCGAAATACACTGAAAATTGGGCTATGACACACCTTAAAAACAGATTAATGTTGTAACCTGAGAACCCCCCTTAGATAATATACCAACTGCTGGATTACAAATGTAATGGTTTTCAGCTCTTATGTTTTGGATCAATGAATTAACTAAATAAGGGCCATAAATTTCTTCTACATAAAAATAAACAATGCACATTGATATCGTACAACAATCAAAATCCCAATGCAGTATCATTTAAAACTTACTGAAAAAGGAAATAATTTTATCACTAAAAGTTTACTAAAATTATCAAAGTAAAATTTTACATACATAACTTATATTTCAGAGAAGAGATAAATATTGCAACCATCCATTCATGACACAAAGAAACCTACTTGAATGGGGACACAAACTGTCCCAGCTCAGGTGCATCTCGATCCTCAAGATATCTCTCCTGAGATACAACAACAGTGTCAGCAGAAGAAAATAATCTGGTCACAGTTACCAGGGGAAAGTTCATCTGAAGTGTCCAGGTGTCCATGATGGCCTTCACCTGGATGTTCTTTCCATCCTCTCGAGCTTGCTAGGACCACATAGAATATACCCTTAAATTTATATTTAACCCTATTAAAACTTAGATTCATTCTCTCATCTTATATTTTTACAACAAATTGAAGTTGATTAAATATTTAAGAATGTAAATAAATCAACAGTTGAGGTTCAATTATTTATGCCCTACCATTAGTAAATCCTTTGGTCAGATATTCCAGTCACTCAACTAACATTAACTCTTAGATATCATCTATGAGCAAATACGTGTATATATAAACAGCCTTTAATTTGTAATGCCCAAGACCAAAGCTGGCCAAACTGCGGCTTACAGCCTCATTTGGTTCTACTGGGTTCACATCGCAGCTCCCAAATAATTTACAAAATTAAAACTTTCCGTTGGAAAAATGTGATATTAAAATAATTTTTTTTAAAAAATCTAAACCAAAACAAAGGGTTGAAAATAATTTGGGCATGATCCCAATTAAGAAAACGCTAACTTTATGTGTTAAAATCTGGAATCTGTCATTTCTTGCTGCTTTTAGCAAAGGTGTCCCTTCAACTGAGTCACTTTACAACACTGATTGTACTAAACAACTTTATTCTGACAGAACTTCACACCACAAAAATTAGCTGCCAAATTGTGAGTGAGACTGAATACAGGTTTATAGATTAGTAGATGAATAATATGTAAACAACGTATGAGTAGCCTGACAGAACATAAAAAAACAACAAACATTTATTACCAAAAGTTGGGTTTTTTTAATTGAAAAAAAATTTTTTGAATTATTTTTTAAAAAGTTTTTTGTTTTGTTACCAGTAAGATGCAGGGCATCATAAAAGACAAACATGCATGCAACAGTGAAATCAAATTGTTTTCTAAATATTTCAGTCTATAAATAATAAGCACCTCATCACTCTTTTTGGTCAAACTGAGATAAGGAATGATTATTTTTTTAATTTGCTTAGTTGCCGAAGGCTAACACACAGTGCCCCTTTGATGTGATCGGCGGTCAAGGCCGCAATTATTACCATATATACAAATGTAGTAAAAGTTTCATTTGATTCCATAGGAAATTTGAGTTTGGTCTTATAGTGACAGATTTCCTGCACATCAAAAGCAATTGACTTAAAATTACTAAATTGATTTGTTTAAATTTTTTTTATAATTCGCTGATTTGACGGGCATTACAAACACAGGTGGAGGTGACATGCCAGACGCATTGATGTCGCAAGTGGATGAGAGGAGGCGAGAAATTTGACCTTAATTTTAACGGATGTTCAGACAATTAAAAACTGGAAACTATTACATGGAATCAAAACTACAGAGACATAATCAAAGTCATTTATTTCAGAGAATTTTTTCGTCTTTTTAAATTCCAGACTAGTAATAATTTTCCCAGACTATTTCTTCACTTTCAAGACCGGGAAAGTTATATTAAGAATTCCTGACTTTTTACCCAACTGACCGGGAACCCTGTTTAACTTTTTTTAAAGGCTCTCAGTTACGAGAGTTCTGGCCAAACCTGCACTAGATCTTTTTTTTATTTATTGAGAATTTAATTTAAAAAGCAATAAAATTTAAATGTACCAGTACCTGATTCAAAATATTCCAAAGATCATCATGGAAAGCTGCACCATATTCTAATCCTTTTAGATATTTCTAAAACAAGAGTGGAATGAGATTAAGAAAGTCAAGACCAACATTTAGAAAACATAAACATTTTGTTGGTAGAAATGGTCAATGGTCATTCTTAAGGCCTGAGCACAACATTATTTAACACTAATAAAACGTAAGACATTTTCTTTTTATGCCTAATCATTATTGAAAGTATTTGATTGAGTTCCTCTTAATTAACTTGAAGACCCTATCTTTTGTTTTAATGACAGATATTCAAAATCTCTGTGGAAGGAAATACAATTTTGTAATTAAAACATTTCCTAAAAATCTGCTAAGATTTTTGCCAATCAGAGTGTGTATCATGTTATGTTAATGTCACTTCTATCACAGATTACTGAAACATCTACAGTCCCCCTCCCCACCCTAACCAGCTTGCCCTTGGATTAGTTAATATTTAAATATTTAACTATTTGTACATAGAATATTATTTTTCTCACCTATAAACTTTCCTTTAGGATTTACTAAGATGAAACAAACTGTTATTATAAATTAATGTTTTAGAAATGTTACCGTCATGCCTTTCTGGAATGTCTCATATCCCAGGAAGTGTCTCAACATTCTCACCACTGATGCTCCCTGGATAAAAAATTTTTTTTAAAGATTAGTTGCCACTGCATATGGCAAAGTGGTTTTCAAACAGTAATTTATTTTTTAACTTTATTAGAAAAAGTTTTTAAAAAAACAAACAAAGTTTAATAAGATGCAAATATTTCAGTTGGTTAAGATAGTATTTCAGCCTTAAAATGAAAAAAACTTCAACCTTAGTTAATATTTTTATACATACATATATACATGAACATACATATATTTAAAAATAAAAAGTATGGTAAATATGTTGACCAGTGCTGTTAAAAGATAAGACCAAAAGTTGATATATGCAAAATGATTAATTCCTAGCAAAAAAAAATGATTTTTTAAAATAACAAACATTTGAATGCTGAAATCCTAAAACAACAGATCTGTTTTAGACTATGAAATTTAAGGGATCTACTTTGTTTTTGATTTTAGAAACATGATCTACAGTCATCCAAAAGATCTAGTAATGACTACCAAAATTTCTTTTTGAGAGATTATTGTTTATCCCTAAATCTGACCTTGGCGTAGGATATGGTGTCAAATATTTCATTAATTTCATCTGGATGAGAAACAGGGACATACAATGGGTGAGAAGAAATCAGGCCGTCATAAGCCAGGGCATCTTGAAGCTGATCAATGACAAACTTGTCAAACTGTTAACAAAATACAAACAATGCAATATTTTATAATTGTTAAATTTTATATACATGTAATAAGGTTTTAAAATGATGAACAAGGATTAATATGATCTATTTATGAGAACAATTAAATAACCAAAAATTTAAGACTAGGAGGTAAACATTTACTTTCTACAATTGATCTGATTGACTATTATTTGCTTTACTTTTTATTTTGATTTTTAAAAAATAAAGGCATAACATAGCTATTCAAAATAAACATAAAATTAAATCTTAAAAAATTAAAAGGAAAGTACTATTTTTTTATTTAAAAAAAAATAATTTAACATATAATGTTTAAAGGAGAGACAATCCTAATAATAATAACCCCTTTTCAGACCATGACGGCCTATGGAGCAAATAAATTAGCGTTCACAAGTTTTATTTAGCCCCCACTAACAAGCAAGGGATTGTGTGGCTAGCACTGGGGGCCTTGCCAGTGCCGAGGCTCGAACCTGTGACTCTCTTTTGCCTCGATTCGGAGGTTCAGCATGCTTGCTAGACCACCACATCCTAATAATTAATTAACAGAAGCATGACTCAAAATTTTATATTACCATTTTCCAATCTGGATGAACATAGTCGACCCCCAAAAACTCTACAAATGATGCGAAACCTTCATTGAGCCAAAGATCATCCCACCATGCAGGACTGACAAGGTTCCCGAACCACTGAGGACAATAATAAAAATGTACCAAAAAAAAATAAGTTTGAAAAATCTCTTCTTTCAACACAGAAACAAAACATGAAATATTTAAATTTTTATTTCTTCTGCAACCAATTTTGGAGTAGTTTTAAAAATTTACAAATTTTAATCTTTTATTACATATTTTGCTCAGAATTTTAACTCCTCGTCCTAAAACTTTTCCGTAACAATATCAAAGAAACATAAAAAGATTTGAGCTGATTTTTTCTTTTGAAACCCCAAACCATATTTTTTGTTACATATTCTTTGCATGACAGTACCTTTAAATCTCTTCAAACAATTTCAATGTAAGCTGTAATCATTGAATTTGCTCTGTAATTGAAAGAAAATCAATGTTAGCTCCAGCATGACTTACCTGATGAGCAAGTTCATGTGATACTATGACTGCTACTCTTTCTTTGTTATTTTCACTGCTTACACCTTCTTGGTACAACATGGCAGTCTCCCTTTTTGAAAGAAGAGAGGATTGCTTTACATTAACATCAATTGAACTGAGAACAATCATTTCACTAGTGGAAAGATTCACAGTGAGGTCAGATAAACAATTGTTGAAAGTTACTTGAAATTTTCAGTTTACTTATTTTTCTTTGCATGGAATTTACTAAGATAAATAATCATAGCAAGTTATTACCTAAAAAAATATTTGTGAAAAATTGTTCATAGCATAGCATAGTAATATGAATTTATAAAATATTATTTTAGTGTGTGTTGTTATAACTTATTTTAGGAAAATTGGTTAATAGTAAGAATGATGATTTCTTTTTAATGTTTAGCTTCATAAGTTGTCACATGTTCAAAATACATTTTTATTTGGTTACCTACAAATATATCAAATTAATTACAAAATATCCCATAATAATAGCTTGACTTGTAAAGTTTATTTTGAATAAATTTGTGCCGTCCTCATTTGTTAGAAAACAATATTCTGAATTACCTGTATGTTATAAGACCCCAATTTTCCATGGCTCCAGAGGAGAAATCTGGGATAGCGATCATGTCTGTAGACATAATTTCAGTTGTTTTATTTTAAAGAGTGTGCTATTTATTTATTTTTTTAAATAGCAAAATTTTATCATATTGATATTTTATTTAGGTAAATTTCTTTTTAGTACTCTAAAGCCTACCTTGTTTAGGGAGAGGATAAGAAACATTAAAGAAATCCTCAAAGTAAGTGAGAATCTCTACACCCACATCCAGGGAATATTGTGTGTGGTTGACTGATTCTGGTGAAGCCCAGGCACGATACTAAGGAAAGAAGGGACAGCATTATTCCAATATTAATAGCAAATCACTCAACAAATAGTAATTTCATGTGTTCAATCATTTTTTAAAATAATTTAGAAACATTCCGATTTTTAAATCAAAGTATTAAAAAGTTTAATCTCCTTAACATACTATGCTGTCATTTTACAACAATGGTTTGAGTTTTGTGTTTTAATAACAAAATAATATTATTACATTTTATATCATTAGGTGTCAAAGGATCACATAACAGAATTTTAGCACAAAATTTGTGCTGCAAGCATGTTAATCTTGCATTTGTGAAATTGGATTAGAGAGCATTTCCTCATCGCTTACCAAGATTCCATTTTTTGTGGTGTTGTAAGTGTACTTGAAATCACACACAGCAAAGGCAACCAGATATGTAGACATCTTGGGTGTTCTCTGATAAACATCTTTGACATAAGTTACACCACCTTCAGTTCTTTGAGGACAGAATGGAGACAAATTAAACTTAATCTTAACTTATTGTTTGAATACAAATAGGCAAATGTTTTTATATCAAGCTATAACCAAATTAAACAACTTTATCACCTTATTAATTAGATATTTCCAATTTTCAAAAATCTCATTCAAACAGGTTGTTTGTTTCCAATTAAACATATAAACCTACACCTAAATATCAGGAACAGGTTGCTAAGAAAAAATAATGATAAAATGTGTACATGCTTGTGTTCATTATAATGTGGTATTCTTTAGGGTGTAACTTCTTACTTTTACACCACAAAAGTGGGTTGGATTGTAAAACAATATTGATGTTTACTGCCCATGACAGATTTTAAAAACAGAACATCTTGCTAACAGTTTTAACTTCTGTAGGTAGATAGTGAAGCTACTGTGTTATAAACAGATGATGATGACAGGTCAACACCTGAAATGACCTCCCAAACCAAATCTAGTCATGAGATTTAAGAACAATCTTAAAACAGATTGTAAATTACTTAATAACTGTCATTATTTTTATTTATAATGTGTAGGTAAAAAAAAAGTAAGCAAGCTGAAAATTTATCTGTTAAAAGTTCAACTTTAAAATAACTGTGGGGTCCTATTTAGGAGACTTGCTAATTATCATTTTTGTATCTAAAATCTAAATGATAAAATAATGTCAATTCTCCTATTTAACTTGGCTTACATTGTGGTTGTGTTATCTTTCAGGGGCATATTTGAAATTGATATTAAAGTTGATGGTCTGATGAGGGTGATGTCAAAAGATGCCTTGAAAGATGGCTCATCAAAACATGGAAAGGCTTTCCTTGCATCTGTGGCTTGGAACTGTGTAACTGCCATGTACCTGAGGTAATAAAAAAATTTTTTTTAAAGTGTAAGCATATTTATTGATTATAAAAGTCCAAAAATTTAGATAAGACAACATTTCAATTATAAGATAGCAGCAATAAAACTGAAATAAATTTGCATCTAATTTTTAATTGTTTTTAAAGAAATAGTCTTTCAAGTGAATCTTTTAAAATGTATGAATTTTAGCAATATTCTCATTCAACACTCAGATAACAAAACATGCATATGCAAGAACAAATACATAGCAATTTTCATTATTCTCTTCTGAAATTAGGGTGGGAAATGGTTTACCTGATTAACCAAGGAAAAAATTAAAACTTTAATAAAATTGCAAGACAAGTCATAAACAATGGATAAGCATACGAATCTTCAGCATTGAAGGAATTTCAGTAATACATAAGATAAGATATCAAAACATATATGTTTCTTGAAGAGCTGCTTGAATTGTAATTGACTTTAATTAATTGTGTATCCTCAAAATGAACCATTTAGGTTTTTGATTTATTTTTTTCATTGACAATCAGCCATGAAATGGATGCTAGCTTCCATCTTAGTCATTATAATTAATTAACAAATGTTAATATGTTACAGATCCTCCTCCTATACAGAAGATTATTGCGCCCTAAGACGTAGCCTATGCTTAACCATGGTTTGTGACTAGTCTTGCAATCTTATTAGAGTTTTCAATGTTGGCAAAATGTTGGTTTTCTGAGTTTCTTCCACATATCAATCTACGTCCAAATTTCAGACAGGAAGAACGAGAATTAGTATGTGTTTATTCATGCATACAGAATAAAAAAATGTGTTTTTATCCATATGTCTATATGAAGGTTGTTTTAAGTATCTCTGTATTGTATTTCCAAGTAAGAATTCAATGTCTTATGTATTATTACAACTTTGCTCTTTTTTTATTCCATCCTCTAGTGTTTCAAGGTTTAATGATTTAACTAATGCTGTTATTTTTCTCAGTTTTGAATATTCACCAAAGTGAGGTAGCATTTTAGTGTTGTAAAAGTTTCATTTTGAGATAGCAAAAGATAAAAGAAATATTGATTTCTCATGCTGATTGTAACTTGATGCAAAATCTAATTTTAAAAAATTAAAATAAATAACTGAATGAAGTCAAAAAGAATTAAGATAATTACCAGCATTTAAACTATTTAATTAAAAGCTTACACAGTTTGTCCTCTGCTCTCATAGCTTGTGAGGTATAAGCCATTCAGGTCTTTGCTCTGCAAGGGAGATGTGTAGTTCATCTCCAAAGTGTATTCTTTTCCAGCCTTTTAGAATTAAAAAGAATAGTGATTGTTAGAAATATTTATAGACTGGGAAGCTAAAAGTATGTTGTATGAATGGACAGAAATTCAATAATGATATCAGTTATACAAATATTTAGGAGAAAACAGTCTAAAAATTAAAAACATATTTACTTTGTGGACCCCATTTTTAAATTTTCTTCTTTTGCCCCTGATTGACATAAAAATATGAAATAATTTTGATGTAAATTACCCTATGATTTTTTAAAAATTTGAGTAATGGGATGGGATGGGAGCAAATTTACAAAAGTGCTCCTGTTTTTAAACCAAAACAAAAGGTTTCTATATAAAATGTGGGCCTGAATGGGGAAAGAATAAATCTAGCTGCAATACCCTAATACATTAAAAATATTATTAAAATTATTAAAAACAAAGGAAAAAAAAATTTTTTTTAAAGAACATAATAGTTTTTTATAAAGCAAAAGATTTATTACAATTTTTAAAAAAATTTCCTTAAGCCATTTAATCTCAATTACTTAGCCAAGCTATGATTTCTGATATTCTTTTAGATAACTTTGAAAATATTTTGTGATAATGTAAAACTCCTCACCTCCATGTCCCTATCAAGTTTGACGATAAAAAACTGTCGGTCCTTATCTTCCGCTGTTCCTGTATATGCAGGAACTGACCCAGTTCCAGATTCTCCACTGAATCGAATAGTTTGTGTCTCCACTTTGAGAATATTGACATGCAGAGTGATGTTATTTGTAGCATTGACACAGCGTAACTGGATTTTGATATGGCCCTTTATAATAAAAAAAACCATTCATATTTGAATATTTATGCAAATTAATTGACATTCAGTGTATTTTCTCCTAGCCAAAGAGTATCAAACAAATAAAGGCAAGTATTTTAGTATTGCAGTATGTTAACTATATAATATAACATGTCATAGTTGGGGACTAGATGAGCTAAATAATTTAAAGAGAACTTCAAATCATATTTACTTTAAACATGAAATTGCTGGCATTGGATCCACTCATGTAGAGATGAATCTCAACTACATAGTGAATGGGGAGCACTGATCTTGGTAATCGAACATCTTTAGGAAACGTTGTTCCTGGGGTGCTTGTTAGAGCTGGAATGCTAGTAGTAGTAGCAGGTGATGAAGCTGTTGAACATGGAGAGTGTGTAGTTGTAGTTACATTGCCACTGCCAGGTGAACCAGTTGAAGTCGTGTGTGTAAGTGTAGTGGAAGGTCCTGGGCATTTCAAACCTGCCAAAAAATTGTAACAGCTAAAATCATTTAATCAAGTCAATTTTTTATTTTTTATAGGCTACTTATTTTATATTATGACAAATTATATACATAATAATAATAATATAAATAACATTATTAGGGCTGTTATCGATTAATTTAACTTTAATCGTTAACTTTTGAAAAATTACCGAATAATTAATCAATAATTTTTATTAAAGCTAAAAATAAGATGGATAATTTTGTTATTGTTAATTAAGTAAAAACAATGTTTAATTTATATCATTTTCCTTATAAAAACAGCTTATTTTAAAGTTTAAACTTTAGAAAAAAAATTTCTAATGAAACTATTGTTAATTAATTATTCATTAATAAATCGTAAAAATTGTTCAAAACATTTCCTTTAAATTTAATTGCTATATTATCGATTGAAATAATTTTAATCTATAAAAACTTTTTCCAATTAATCGAGAAATTAATAGATAATTTCCCCAGGCCTAAACATTTATTTATACTTTTTAATATTAATGTTATATTTATATTAAATTCAAATATTTATATAATAATATTACATCCGATTATCAAGGTTATTTTGTGGACTTTGTCATATTGCTAGGGTTGCCAGTCGTTCGACAAAAAGAGGATAGGTCCTCCTTTTTATGTCCTCCCTTTTTAGCTCTAAGTACTTTGTCCGGCAGGCAAAACTAAAGTAGTTTAAATTGGGGCTTTTCTTGCATTTTAGATTATAATTATAGTTTTTTACAACTATTAGATTGTATGTTTACTTTTTAAAAAAACTAGATTATGGCTTTTTTCTAAATAAAAAACTTAGAAACTTAGACAAGGACGAAAAAAAACTAGATTTGGGTAGAAAGATTTTGCAGTCATTGAAAGAGAGAAAAAAAATCAGTATTGTAAATCATGAGCCTTCTTCACAAAACCTTGGAAATGTTGAAAAATAGATTGGAGCAGACATTTTTTTTTATTTCACTGAAAGTCAATGAGATGATGAGAAGACTTTGGACTTTAGGAAAGTGGTAGAGAGGAAGAATATAATAATTTTATGGCAAATGTTAAGTTGGTGTATGAAGCATGCATTAGTAGTGACTTATAAAAGTGGTTGAAAACTTTTGACGAATTTTCATGCTATAATTGAATTAATTGGATGTACTTAGATTAAATCAAAGGCTGTAAATTAGATAACTTTTTTGGCGTGCATATTGAATCTGAAAGCAAAGGATATTATTGTAAATGATGTGCAGTTGTTTGACCAATACTGCAAACTGCAATCTTAAATTATTTTTACAATTTACAATACAAAAATTGAACATTTTTTAAAAAGAATCTTGCATGAGCAGTGGCAGCAAATACAATAAAATTGTACTGACTGTGAATTTAATCCGGAAGACTTAAATAAAATATTCCATATGTCCTCTTTTATTACTTACTTATTGAATGTGTTTAAATTAATTTAAATTAGTAAAAGTAAAAGTAAATGTAAAATTAAAAGGGTTTATTTTTTTCCTATGCCTATACCAAAACAAAATTGCGCAAAAATAAGAAATTACCATATTCAGCCCAGTTTAGTTACAAATTCAAAATTGCTGACATAATAGGTGAACAGTGAACTTTAAATAAAATATTACTGACACTGGTACTGGAAGTTGCAATTAAGATTAAGAATATTAAGATGAATGCTTACATCGGGTCGGCGTTCTGGCACCGTTTTTCCCCACATACTATTTTTTATTATTGCCTGGAATGCCTTTTCATGTTGCGTTCCGGTAACTTTTTCGTGCGTTGCCGTGCCGTATTTTTTATAATAAAAAGAATAAGTATAACAATTTTAATAAATAAAGTTTATAAAGGTACTTTGTTAAAAGTTAATGGGGAAAGGCTTTTCAAAATGCTTGAAAAATATGTTTCTTTAAGCTTCTTGTTATAAAAAGAAATTGGAGCCATCAAATCATCAAAAACTATTTGTTGCCACAGCATTTTAGCAATCAGCAATGGCTTTTCATTTCTTACTCAGATACTAATTTAAACTTTCGGAAGGAACGTGCCATCTTTTTCTTGAACTTTAAGCCTAATCTTGATTCATTATCGCCATTAATTTAATTTATCAGCTATTATTGTTTTCACTGGCACAGCGGCACTTCGGTGAATAGTCGGTTATCATCCATATAATAATTTTCTGATAAAGTGTCAAGCGGAAGAGTTGTGAGTTTAATTTTGTACCTGCACCGCGAGGAAAGGAGAACATAAATTTGTCAGCAATAATCTTAAATCTTTATGTGAAAGAAGCGTATGAATAAGCGAAGGCCAAGGTAAAAAGGCAATGCCGAATTGCTTCACTTGTTTAATTTCTTATTTCAGTTTGATTATAATTATCAAACCTAGAAATATTAAAGGATAGAAGAACAAAGAGTTCAAAGAGCAATTTGGTAATAATTCGTAAGGCAGTGAATTAATTTACATGTATAAACAAGTAAAATGTAGACCAAATGAAAAAAAAATACACTAATACACAAACAAATTGTGTACTTTGCATTTTATCCAATACAAAAGTAAAAGCCTTATTCTATGTGATATATTAGTATTTAGTATAAGGCCTTCATACATTATACAGTATCATATTAAAAAGGCCACACATTTTAATTATTCTAAAATTAATAGCAGTAGGCCCTATTTGACATTGTTTCAATAAGTTCTAGAGAAGTGTGTAATTTTAAAATATTTTTAGTGATTTTTTATTTTAAAAAATGGCATTACATACGCAAGATTTTTTAAACATAACTTATTATTAAATTATTTCTTTTTCTTTGAATTTTGGTTACGCGGTTTCAAAAAGGTTCGCCACCACTGCGTTATTACCGGTATAGATTGCTGGCTCATTAACACTTTCATATTTTTACTGTGTTTCTGAGTATAATATATGCCGGAATAACCAGTTGAATTCAGATTGTATTCGTTTAAGTAAGTGTATTTCATTAAGTTCGATTTAATTTTCTGCTGTTAGCAATGTTGTAATATTTTTTTTTAGATGGCAAGCGAATTAAGACATTGCCAGCAGGAAATTTGAAAATTCAATCTAATGTTAGTTCTATTAATTTCCCATTTCAAAGTTTAAATGCCAATCACAGGTTTTCTAATGAACATACATCGTCTTCTTTGTGACAAGAATTAGTTACATCTACTTATTTTTATACATGTATGAAGAAAGTATCTTGATTATGCTATCATGCAGTTCTACGTGGAGAAATAGTTTAAAACAAAATAAAAAAAGCTCTTCTTCTGCGTTCTCAAACTCCTTTCGAAGGAGGATCTAGAACACAAAGCCTATATCTGTGATGAACTGCGCTGTGGCTGTCAATTGGTTCAGTCCACCATACAGTTTATGGTGGAGGCTAGCTTTCTGGCGCCAAATGGTTGTTCGGGTATGGTGGTACAGAGGGCAGTTTTGCAGCACAATAAACGAAATCAAAGACTGCACTCCCCAATGATTACATAAATAACTTTAGGATCTGATACCAAGGACTCTTTATGGTTTATATATATGTCACTTGCTGAAATTGACCACCCTTCACCCCCTCTTCCCCATTCCACCGGGAGCAAACCTATTGCTCTGCCCGTCCACGAAAAGTCTCTTCACTCAAGTTACAATGACGCATTGGCTATAAGTTACCATTGAATTGGAGATGAATAATGGAGGCTATGGGGAGGAGGGAAATCTATGGTATTACACCTTTTAGAGTAACTTGATAAAATAAAGATTCCATTTGAGTAATCTTTAAAACTTAGAATCGGCGCTAGGGGCCGTCCATAAATGACGTCATAAGATATTAGCCGATTTTCAAGTCACTCTCGTCCCATTTCGTCACAAAAACTTAGACACACCCTCCAATATGATGGCACAAAGCTGTGACCCACCCTCCCACCTTACAAGCGGTATTTTCTATTTTAAAATGATCATTTTAAAATCACTTTATTGCCTTTTTCTTATGTATTTAATGTAAGACTGCATTCATATCATAACACGCGTGAAGCTAGGTTAAAATGTCATAAATTATATAGTAAGAAATCGAATATTTAAGTGGAACTTTCATTTAAAGTAGCGTGTTTTGACGTTACGTCACAATTCTTAAACTCCCACCTCCCCCTCGTCACACATCGTCACAAATGTGAGGATCCCCCTCCCCTAGGTGCGTGACGTCATTTATCGACGGCCCCCTATCCATTTCCCCTCTGGTACTCCAGCATAACATTATCACATCCAAGAACAATATTTATTATTAATATTTTTATTTTGCATCACCATTTCTAACCATCCCTGCATGTATGTTAATTTTCGTTGAATTCTTTAAAAGAACATGTGTGATTTTAATATCTATTTTTATAATACTCACAAATGTCTTCATTTCCTGCGCTGGCCATATCCATGCATTCTTGTTTTATAGCCTCGGCCGTGGCCCCACCTGTTGAGATCGGCTCACATTTACAGATGACCTCCCTGCTACCGCCGGCAAAGTGGACTATGATGCCCACGCCGACAGCAATGGCGGCGGCCAAGAGGACAAGGACGAATCCGACCAGGGTGCTGACGTAACAACCACCTCTGCTCCCATGCATGTCTGCGTCACTTACTTCGGAGTTATTAATGTCCGTAAACTCAAATTTCCCCTTCGGCATTATACAAGTGACGTCATCAAGATGGAGGCCGGCCTAGTGTGATGGTCCTTTGAGAGAAACAGCAAAAATAACAATGGATTTGTTTTATAAGTTTTACAAATAACTCAGCTGATGTTAGCCGCTTATATTATAAACATAAGTAATAAGGTTTAGCTGCGCAGTACTTTCCCTTCATTCAAAATTAATTAGAAAAATATAACGTCAATTTTTATTGCTTTCTTTAACGTTGCACCCCCAGCCAAATTTGTGTGCGGAAAAACTTCTATCAATTTTTACCCTCGTTCATTTTTTAATGTAACATCTTAAACTTGATATTAGTGCCCCAGTACCTCGGCACCCGAGGAAGCCTCATACCCTTGACCCACTTTGCTGTGGCTATGGCCATGGTTACAAATCCTTCGCTGAGAATTAATATTTTTTTTAAAAGTGGGATACATAAAATCAATTTCTCGCACAAGTCGTCGTTTTCGTTTTTTTAAAGCTGTTTAAAACCCAAAATACATGTACTATTAATTTACATTTTTATGGAGCATGAAGTGGAGAGGGTTAGTTATACGAAGAATTGTTGCTTTGATTTGCTGATTTTAGAAACACATTTTAAACAAATTCAATAGATTTGGAGATCAATGTCAATTTTAGATGTTGATGTCAACAGTAAATACATTACAAGTATTAAAACCATACGATTTTGTTTGAAAAATAATAGCTCAACATTAAAATCCAATTTTTAAGAGTGCACATAAAGTGCAAAATTCTTCTCGGCTACCTCAATAATGAACTTAACAGGAAAATTAAGAGAAGAGATTGAATGACCCATTTTTACAAATATTTAACTATTCTCTTCAATGTTTATATTTCTCATTCTTCATGTTTTTCAGAAAATACTTCATTTTCGTGGCTATTCTTGTTGTAGTTGCGATTGTTAGAGTCATTGTAATTGTAAACAACTTGATGCTTTCGTCACACTAGAGAGTTGCATCAAATTAAATGACTCCAGCAACGGAAACACGTCTTGAGACAGACGCCAGTATGAAATGAGTTAAGTATCGAACAGGTTGTGAGGAAATCAAAGTCAAGAACTATGTCTCTAAATCTAAAAAAGCAACATGCCACCAACCCCATTTCACTAAAAAGGAAACACTTGAACTTCACTTCCACGAAGACACAACAATCTAATCTTACATCGCCGAAAGCACAAATCTCTAATCTCATCGCACCAGAGCGACACCAGCTGAACAAGGTCTCGTTGAAGAAGCAACGTTCTTACCCTGTTTCCGCGAGTAATCAGAATTCCGCTCTGCTGTCGCCAAAAAGACACAAACCTAATCTTATTTCACCTGACAGATCCACGGCAAAAATGTGTTCACCGCACAGGAAAACATCCTTTACGGCACCAACGGGGCAAAAATTTTGCTGGTCACCTACGGTGAAAACATCCTTTACGGCACCAACGGGGCAAACATTTTGCTTGTCACCTACGGTGAAAACATCGAACCTTTTTCTATCATTCCAACAAACGCCCGATATATGTTCTTCACAGAAACGAGCTTTTGAGGTGACGTCAAAGAGGCAAAAGCGCTGCATTACGTCACCTATAGCACAGACATCCAATCATTGTTTACTAGCTCAGCAGGATTTTAATATTGGTTCTCTTGAAAAACGATCCAATATCTGTTCATCGGAGATAAGAAGATTTCATGTGGCATCAATGGGGCCAAAACGTTGCACGGCATCACCTATGGTACAAAAATCAGATCTTTGCTCACGAACTTTCCACGTAGGTTCTGCGGGGAGAAAAATGTGTAATCTGACATCGAGAGTACAAACATCTTTTACAATGTCACCAAAGATACAACGATATAATCCATTCTCTCCAGTTAAACTGGCGTCCAATCTGCTTTCCCCGGGTAAAAGACCATTCCGTCTGTTTTCTGCACAGAGACAAATGTGTAGGTCTGCCCTGTCACCAAACGAACGAAAAAAAAACGTTTTCCTATAACTATAACAAATATACAAAACACACACAAAGTCACCACTAATACAATCACGTACTATTTCACCAAAGTAACCCAGTATTGTGACGAACGCCTATTCTAATTCGTCAAGAACATTTATTTTTAAACCAACTATTTAAGTTAACACGGGGACTGATAATATCTGCTAACAATTCTTATCGACATGGAAAAGAAGGAAAAAACTTCCCGCTTATTAGATATGACATGAGATTTAATATTTAACAACTTAACATCACGAGATAAAAAAAACCCTTACCTGTGAAAAATTAAAAGATACACAAGTCCTCGAAAAGAATAGTTGCTAATCAGTAATGTCATCCAAAAAAGAAAAGAATTTAGTTTCTCTATTCATTAGAATAATAAAAATATCTTTTGTTATCCAAGATAAATTATATAAACCCAGAAAAGCAATCTTATAGTTAAAGATACAATAAGATAATAAACATTACTTTTGTATTTCGAAATTTACTTTTTTTCCAAAACGGATTATATGCTAACTACCTACTCCACTCTGAACACGATTTACTGGCTTGTTTTTACACACTTTATTCGTAATGTCTAATCCTTGTTTATCGGGTAAACAAAAAATAGTCTGAACTCGGACAGGGATGGTGTGCGCAGGGAGAAATATCTGTAAAAGCACAGCTAGCGCCATGTTCAAAGCATCCATTGCATCAGAAGCTTATTAAGTCGTTACTTCGCTAATTGCATTGATATATTTAATTCCCATCGTCTTATCTCGGGTTATTTTTTTATTCATTTGTTAAACTTACAGCCATGCACTTTATCCTCCTGGATTTCTCACAAATACTTTAAATCTATAGCATCTCAAGACTTTAAGCATCTTTGTGGGAACATATAGAATGGGCGTGATTCTTCCTACAGTCTTCAAATGTCCCAGCTACGTTTTCTTTCCCATGAGTATCTATTTCTCATTACCGGTACGGCATTACACCCTTGATTAAATTATAGAGGAAGTTCGTGAGAAACATGCGTCAAGACGGAAACAGATCCTCCCCCATTGCCATTACCAGACGCACTGGCGGCATACTTTCGATAATCTCCTTAATTATATCTAATCCCCCTTTCATTTCGAAATGTTTTAATCGTCAGAACTTCACATGGAATCCTCAACCCACCTGTACAACACATGTTTTATTGAAGATAAAATAACTAACGGTAAACGTGTACTCACACCTGTCGAGTTGTAAAATGTAAAACAAATGCGCGGCGGTGATAAGTAACTTGGAGATATCAGTCCTTAAGGAAAATGTTTCCGATGGTTTAGGTTCCAATTCGTCTTTCGTTTAAGAGTATTCTCCCTTCTTTTTTTACGCCTTTACAGATATATGTCCACACTCGACTCGGCATTAACATATGTCTGGCAATCCGCACTGAACGGCCAGCACCTACTAAACAATAAGAAGGGCACTTCAGAATCAGAGCGGGTTCATCTCCCCACTTCTCACGCAAGAAAACTGTCAACAAATAAATTTTTACGAGGTTACCTTTATACCTGGGCTAGATTCTATTTTTTTTTTTTTTTTAAAAGATGTATTAAAATTATTTATTCATTTGTGGTTGCACGGTGATTCTCGAGATTTTTTGCGTGTACCTTTGTGGGTCCATTGTAATATCTCAGAAATATGTTTATTTATTGAACAATCTTTAATAATTTGCTATCATTGAGGTCTGGGGATATTCCCCCACTCGCCACCCTCTGTGTGAAGACATTTTATTCATTTATAATTTATTGATATTGTAAGTGCCGACCAAACAGGTTTTTGCGGAATATAAATATGTATCTCGCTTTTTTTTTTTTTCGGGGACTGATTTTTTAAACTAAATTCTATGATCACAGTTTTATTATAAATGTTGATTCTGTTAAATAGCTTAAATTGACCTGAAATATTATCGAGTTTGAAACTTATTTTAAAGTGGCTGAGAATTTATATGGATGAAAATTCTTCCAAAAGATCGAAGCTGCGTTGACAGGTTGAGTTTATTGAAAAGTTTAACCAAGGAATAAAACAAAAGAGAACAAGTTTGAACCTTAAACTTAAACGTTGCTACCAACCAACAAGTCAGTTAGGTTTTGAGAATGAATTCATTTCTTACTTGTTTATTTTTAAACATCCGGCGCACATTTGTTCTTCGAACAATAACAAAATGTTTACTTATTTGGTCTAGAAAGGTCATGGAGAGAGGAGCGACGCTCTGTTCGTTACGTTCTTTTCTCTCGTTTGTGTCTGGCCACGTAAACGTTATGGATAATATAATTCTGTTCCACTCTAAAACCACTGAGTCTCTGGCGGGAGGCTTTCTCAAACTGGGTATACTATTAGTATTAGTATTAAAGCAGCTAAATTATTGCCAGTATTTTACCTCGATTTGATAGGAATAACTCATCACAGCGGTTAATACAAAGGTAACAATTACCCTTACGCTCGTGGAGTTTCATCACGTCCGTCTTACAGTGTGATATATCTGAGTTGTATTCACTTCTACTCTTTGTATTAGTATTAGGTCCCCACAACAATGGAGAAATTTATTTAAATTGAGTTTACGATGATACTGATACTGTTGTACTCTGATGCGGATGTTGTACTCTAATGCGGATGTTGTACTCTGGTGAGGATGTTGTACTCTGATGCGGATGTTGTACTCTGATGAGGATGTTGTACCCTGATGAGGATGTTGTACCCTGATGAGGATGTTGTACTCTGATAAGGATGTTGTACGCTGATGAGGATGTTGTACTCTGATGAGGATGTTGTACTCTGATGCGGATGTTGTAATCTGATGAGGATGTTGTACTCTGATGAGGATGTTGTAATCTGATGAGGATGTTGTACTCTGATGAGGATGTTGTACTCTGATGAGGATGTTGTACTCTGATTAGGATGTTGTACTCTGATGAGGATGTTGTACTCTGATGAGGATGTTGTAATCTGATGGGGATGTTGTACCCTGATGAGGATGTTGTACTCTGATGAGGATGTTGTACTCTGATGAGGATGTTGTACTCTGATTAGGATGTTGTACTCTGATGAGGATGTTGTACTCTGATGAGGATGTTGTACTCTGATGCGGATGTTGTAATCTGATGAGGATGTTGTACTTTGATGAGGATGTTGTACTCTGATGAGGATGTTGTACTCTGATGAGGATGTTGTACTCTGATGAGGATGTTGTACTCTGATGAGGATGTTGTACTCTGATTAGGATGTTGTAATCTGATGGGGATGTTGTACCCTGATGAGGATGTTGTAATCTGATGCGGATGTTGTAATCTGATGAGGATGTTGTAATCTGATGGGGATGTTGTAATCTGATGGGGATGTTGTAATCTGATGGGGATGTTGTAATCTGATAAGGATGTTGTAATCTGATGGGGATGTTGTAATCTGATGAGGATGTTGTACTCTGATGAGGATGTTGTAATCTGATGCGGATGTTGTTATCTGATGCGGATGTTGTTTAGTGTTTGCAAGGTCAATGCTCAAGGACTACATAGTGAGGGGATCAAACTTGATAATAAGTTTTACAGCTTCATAAGTGTTAGTGGGGTTAGGGCGTCTTGTGATGCTTGATTGATAGACACCCGCATAGGTCAGTTTAAGGCGTTGATTTTTTATATAGATTTTAGGAACGTTGATAGAGGAATTATACAAGTCATGAGGGGATGACATGAGCTACCACACTGGATGACATCATGAGCTACCACACTGGATGACATCATGAGCTACCACACTGGATGACACCATGAGCTACCACACTGGGTGACACCATGAGCTACCACACTGGGTGACATGAGCTACCACACTGGGTGACATCATGAGCTACCACACTGGATGACATCATGAGCTACCACACTGGGTGACACCATGAGCTACCACACTGGGTGACATCATGAGCTACCACACTGGGTGACATCAACTCTATTGAAACCTCCGTATACTACTACCACTATGCTCTTCTTCGTATTGCTACAATTCAAACCGTTTTTTTTAAACACAAAAATGGATAAGATATCTCTTGTAAAATTAATAAAAAGTTTGAAATGTTTGCTTCAGCTCAGATTGCCAGCATGAAAAAATAATTAAATTCTTCTTGAATAAAAGAAACGTTCATCTTGTTAAATTAAGAAGTGTACTTAAAATTTACTTAAAATAATAATTATCTATAGATCTAGATCTATGTGAAGTTAATACCGAGACACTTGCGTCTTTAAAATCTACAAAGTCGTAACATGTTATTAATGTGTATGGATTTTATAAAAATATATAAAATAATGTTTAAAAAGATGGCTACACTAAAAACTTGTTGAGTAATGATGAATTGAATTTTTTCTTTGAGGTTAATATTTAATTAATGGTAGAATCTGCTGTGTTTTATCTAATCAACGCTTTGTTATTGAGCATTCTTGCTTCGGCTGTAAAGATATAACACTAAACATCCTTTTATCATGTTGTCTGAGGCAATTAAAATGTCTTTTCTCTTTTGTTTATATTGAAACTTACTTTTAAATAAATCAAACTCATCTAATGAAAACAGTCTATACTTTAGAACATCTATTTTTAGTATTATTTAATAAAATATTGTTATAAAATCTATTATATTACATAACATAATTTTTTTTTAAATTTTCAGTTTCTGTCACAGTAATAAAAAGTATCACTCATTGTTTGTTCAGAAACAAATTGATTTTATGTGTACGGTAACTACACGCATGTTTTGCTCACATTTTCCAATGACCTGTAGGATTTATGGGTTTTATTATCATTTAGTCTTTCCCTCGGATTGTGTGTCAAAACATAAACGTCTGTCAACCAGATCTCTATTCCTCTCAAGATTGTTCTTAATGGGTCCTCGATCGGCTGTCATATTTATTTTTAAGAATATGCTGTATGTTCTGGTACTATTCCCCAAGCGCCATTTGGTAGTCCCAACACCACACAAACTCCCAAAACTTTCCAGCGCTCTCTTGAGCCTCTCTGGCAGGTAGGCCCTACTTTCACACTTTGAGAGCAGTTCGAATAGCAGCCCAGACGAATGGAATCGCCATCCAAGATAACCCAACAGCCACCTCTCCCCTAATAATTCGTTGTTTAATGCTTTGCTGTGTTTGAAACAACACCCCATGAATACGTCATGTCTTTGTATCTCTCACATTGTCCGCCGAGTCTTTGTTTTGGGTGGTGTTCGGATAAAATTTATTATTTTTAAAAATAATAAAAGTTTTAAAAA
>MUZC01000988.1:124192-140050 GCA_002072015.1 Radix auricularia | reverse complement strand
TTTCAACTAAACTAACTGCTGTAGACTGTCGTACATCGCTCCTCAGCGTTACGTTACAAACATACAGAACCACACCACTGGGTGTTTATATATATTAATTGCTTGCTGGCATGATAGAGCCATGCACAGGTACAGTGGATGACCCAATTGTTTAATTGGCCTTGTGCTACCACTGACCAGCCCTTGACCTCTATTCGCAACATCTTTCAAGTTATGTATGAATCGGGGTCATGGCGTCTGTATTTGGTATGTTACTGACCACTAACACAATGGTTCTAAAATTACTAATATGTGGGGCACACTGCCACATCTCCCCCGTGCTTTTGAAATTCAGCGCCCTCGCTGGTGTAATTTACAAATAGGGCCCGAATAAAACATAAGCTTTGACTTAATTACATCAGTCGGAGCATTTCTACCAATTAAAGTACGAACATGTTTTAAAGTAAAGATCATAGTTGTTATTGCATGACACAATTACATGTAGTATATATGTCTCAAACGAGATGTTTAAAATCATAGATTACACTACAGATAGTTGTCACTACATGTTATTACAAATATATGTTTGTTTAAAATATATATGTTACAAATATATGTGACAGAACTATATATTAGATGTAGTTTATAGATGTTGAAATATAGGGCCCTCGCAGGTGCCAATAATAAGTAAGTTATATGAACTATTATTAATGTATTAAATTGAGAACTGATATACTATATAGTAAAAGTACATAAATCATGTAGTTGAAAAACAACAAAATATAAATGTCAATGACTTGATTCGGGATTCGGCTAGATTGTCCCTAAGTCATTGTTAATGTGGTACCTCACAATTTTTATAGAGCACAGATAAGCAAAAACACATTTTTGGGGCCTCGGCCCAAATGAGTGTGAATTTTAAAATTATTTTACGCCAATTTTCTTCGTGTGAGGATACCCAACAACTTCCAAAAGTTTTATGTTTTTACCTACACGATGAATTGAAGAATTTGTGATGACTTCGTTTTTTATATAAGAAAAATATATGTGTGCCCCCAGCCCTCCATGAGTGGGAATTTAACATTCTCTTTCGACAATTATCATCGGCAGATTGTACTCAACAACTTCCCAAAGTGTCATGCTCCTACCTACATGGGAAATGGGAGAATTAGTGATTTTCAATTTTCATTTCAGGAAAAAAAAACTTGAGTGTGTTTTTCAAAATTCTTTTACACAAACTTTCTTTGCGAGAGGGTACTCAAAAATTTCCCAAAGTTGCATGCTTCTAGCTACACGGGAAATAAGAGAATTATTGATTTTCAATTTTTATATAGCTCACATAAGAAAAAAAAACGTTTTTTGTGCCCCGGCCCCCACGAGTGTGTAATCCGAAATTCGTTTACACCAACTTTTGTTGTGAGAGGGTACTTAACAATTTCCCAAAGCTTCATGCTCCTACCTATTTAGAGAATTAGTGATGAGTCGGTTTTTAATATAAGAAAAGCTATATGTGGGCCCCCGGCCACCCTTGACAGGGTATTTTAACATTCTCTTTGCCAATTTTTGTCGGTAGCATGTACTCAAAAAATTTGAAAAGGTTCATGCTTCTACCTATACGGGAAATAGGAGAATTAATGATTTTCAATGTTTATATAGCTCATATAAGGAAAACCCGTTTTTGGGGCCCCGGCCCCCTTGAGTTTGGATTTTAAAATACTTTTACGCCAATTTTCGTCGTTAGAGTGTACCCAACAACTTTCCAAAGGTTCATGCTTCTACCTACACGGGAAGTTGGAGAATTAGTGATGACTCAGTTAGTCAGTCTGTCAGTGAGTCAGGGTTTTGGCTTTTATTAGAATAGATGTTATTAATGATGAAATAAATAAAAAAACAACACGAAGAGATAACTGTTTTGAAGTGTTTGCTGGTATACTAAAATTGAGTGTTAAAAGACAAAAAATTATTTCACCACTTGGAATCGATCCCAACATCACTTTCACCACAAGCCTATACTCTTCTATACCACAAATTTTTAAAAGGGTCCGTGAATCCCAAAAGGTTGAGAACCACTGGTTTTACATATGGATCCAAGCGGATATCAACAGCTGTGTTAAATTTTTAAAATAAAATCCAAAATACTCGAATTAATTATGTGATCAAATAAAATCAATAGATCAAAGCTTTATCAAAAGATTAATACACTAACAGACATTTAAATACTTCATCAGTGTTAAACATTTAAATTAAATTTGCATGACATAATACCCACTATATCATGGAAACTTATAGATTCTAGTTAAAGAAAATATAAAAACACAGAAACGAAAAGAAGAAGGGTTAGCTCAATTATTTCACACTAACAGGATATAAGAATAAAGAGGAAGTATCAATAGTAACAGTTAAAACCAAAATTTGCAAAAACATTCTAGTTACCTAAAATTTTGAATATGGTTAATCCATATGGTGTTAACTTAGAATTTTTTTAAGTTTGTGTGTGTGTGCCATAACCTTGTGGTCGTAGGGTGTTCTAATATTATCTTATCTTATATGTTACAGACGCTCCTTCTGTACAGAAGATTATTGCTTCCTACGTATTTCTATGGCTTGTGTCTAGTCCTGTATTCTTACTAGATTTTTAAATGATGATAAAGCGTTGGCTTTCCTGGTTTCTTCAGGCAACCCATTCCACGCCCGAATGCCGGACGGAAAGAAAGAAAACATGTATGTGTTTGTTCTGGCATATGGAATAAGAAAGGTGTTTTTATCTTTATGTCTATCTGAGGGTTGTATTAAGTTATCTTTGTGTTGTATTTCTAAATTAGAATTAATTGCCTTATGTATAATTACTAATTTACTCTTGGTTCTTCTATCCTCCAGTGTTTCAAGGTTTAATGATTTAACTAATGGTGTTACTCTTGTCAGTTTTGAACATTCTCAAGTAATGGATCTGGCAGCTCTTTTTTTATTTGTTCAAATTTATCAATATTTTCTTTGGTGGATGGGTCCCACACAGAAGATGCATATTCTAGTGTAGGTCTCACCAGGGTGAGGTAGCATTTTAGTTTTATATATTTGCTACATTTGTAAAAGTTTTTTTTTATAAAGCCTAAGCTTTTGTTTGATTTTTTAATAACTTCATTAACATGGGGATTCCAAGATAGTTTCTCATTTATTATGACTCCTAAGTATTTTGCATCTTTAGTTTGGGTTAGTTTTTTTCCATGAATGAAATATTTTGAAATTTATTGTTTCTTTTTCTTTGTTACTCTTAGCAGTTGACATTTTTCTGGGTGGAAGGACATACTCCAGTTAGTTTCCAATTTTATTAATTCATCTAAGACTTTTAGTAAAATTTTGCTTTCTTGCTCTGACTTCATTGTTCTATAGATTATACAATCATCAGCAAATAACCTAACTTTTGCTCCTGTTGAGATATTGTTGGGTAAATCATTTATATAAATTAAAAATAGTAAGGGGCCTAGGACAGTTCCTTGTAGAACTCCTGAGTAACCATTATTGGTGTATATTTAATTATTACAGTTTGCTCCCTACCCAATAGGAAGTTATGTAAGGGACCCGAGATTCCAAAGTATTTAGGTTTTTTAAGTAAACTAAGGTTGTGAACTTTGTCAAATGCTTTTGAGAAGTCTAGTAATACTGTATCTATTTGATCATTATTATCTAAGCCTTTTGATAGTTCATCTATTAGACCTATCAATTGTGTTTCACATGATCTGTTTTTTCTAAAGCCATTTTGGTGTGGGCATAGGGCATTATATTTGTCAAGGTGGTCAACTATTCTGCTATATATTATGTGTTCCAGTAATTTACAGGTGATACTAATAAGTGATACAGGTTTGTAATTACCAGGGTCGGACTTATCACCTTTCTTAAAGAGTGGCGTTACGTTGGCTAATTTCCAATCCTGTGGCACTTTACTCTGGTTTAGAGAGGCTTGAAAAAGAACTACAAAGATTGGGGACAGTTCATTGCTTAATTCTGTTAGTAACCTGGCAGGCAATTAATCTGGGACAGTAGCTTTGTTTATTGTTAAGTTTTTTAGGAGTAAATGTATACCTATTTCATCTACAGTTATGTTACCTATTTATTCCATTTTATTTAAATTTATTGAAATTTCCTTGTCGCCTGAAGCAGAAAATGATGATGCAAAATATGTGTTAAGGATATTAGCTAATGTTAGCTAATGTTTCCATTAGAACTTTCTCAGTGCTTTGTAGACCTTGGTGGCGCCCATCTCCTCTCCTTTTTATTGATAGTCATTCATCATTCGCAATGTGGCTTCACGTGGACTTGATCCAACGACACTTAGCTTGGAGGCAAGCGCGCTGTTGACTTCACAATTCAGCCGCTTAAAAGTTAGTTTCTTTTATAGCTGTGAATTCGTTCCCTTATTTACAATGGAAATATAATAATAATAATAATAATAATAATAATAATAATAATAAGGAGCCGGGAACACAGCGCTTTACATGGAGATAATAGCATACATATATTAATTAAATAAACATTCATAACATAAAGGACAATACGTATATACATCAAATACATTAATCATGAAAAAGAAATGTTATTTGATTAATTTTGAAAATAAATTTTGAAAAGATGCGTCTTAAGTTCAGTCTTGAAGGTCTTAGTAGTTGAAATACTACGGATGTGTAATGGTAGAGAATTCCATTGTTTGGCTGCAACAATAGAGAATGACCTTTCGTCAAATGTTTTAGTTCGTGTCTTAGGATTACAGAAAATGCGTGTGTCTTCAGAAGAGCGTAGCTGATGACTTGGTGAGTAGACCGATAAAAGTTCGGAAACATGGGAAAGGCATGAGTGAGAAAAGAATTTGTAACAGAGAACGGCCAGTTTGTAATCTGTTCGAGCTTGTATGGGTAGCTAATGAAGTAAGTAAAGTAACGGAGTAACATGTTCATGTTTTTTGCCCTTAGAACTAATCATGCAGATGAATTTTTAATTTCTGTAATTTTTTTTTAATGCATTGTTTTGGCGCACCTGATAGAAGAGAAATGCTGTATTGAATACGAGCTAGAAAAAGAGCACAAAGTAGAGTTGTTGTTTTTTTGCCGTATCTATTAAGTAATGACGGATTGAACTGATCTGACGACTGGCAGTGTAGGAAGAGCAACAGATGTAATTGATGAAGTTGGTGGTAGACATGTCTGAAATAATGTAACCAAGATTTCTCGTTGATGTTTTGAACATAATATCAGAACTAGCCACCTGAATATAAATTAGGAAGAGACAATGTGCTGCGTGATTTATTGTTACAGAACAGGAGAGCTTCTGACTTGTAGATAAGGCATCTGTCCGTCTACGAAAGACGATAGATTTATCTTTATTATTTGCAGCTCTTGGTATGGCTGATGAGACTAATCCTTGAGTCGCAGTCTCTTCTGTATGATGCACACACGAATGCAGTGTGGCAGTATTGGCTGGCCTTTCTCCTCGCTTTTTTCTACAACTGCTTCTTTCCTAGTTTGCTACTCTGCTTTTAGTTATCCTTTCAATACAGCCCACCACGTGGTCCTATTTTTGCCAGATTTTCTCAGTTTTGTATGTCAATGTTTGGCTACTTATCTTATCTTATCTTATATGGTACAGACGCTCCTTCTGTAAAGAAGATTATTGCGTCCTACGTATTTCTATGGTTTGTGTTTAGTCCTGTATTCTTACTAGAGTTTTAAATGATGATAAAGTGTTGGCTTTCCTGGTTTCTTCAGGCAACCCATTCCACGCCCGAATACCGGACGGAAAGAAAGAAAACTTGTATGTGTTTGTTCTTGCATATGGAATAAGAAAGGTGTTTTTATCTTTATGTCTATTTGAGGGTTGTATTAAGTTATCTTTGTGTTGTATTTCTAAATTAGAATTAATTGCCTTATGTATAATTACTAATTTACTCTTGGTTCTTCTATCCTCCAGTGTTTCAAGGTTTAATGATTTAACTAATGGTGTTAATCTTGTCAGTTATGAATATTCTCCAGTAATGAATCTGGCAGCTCTTTTTTGGATTTGTTCTAACTTATCAATATTTTCTTTGGTGGATGGGTCCCATACAGAAGATGCATATTCTATTATAGGTCTCACCAGGGTGAGGTAGCATTTTAGTTTTATATCTTTGTTACATTTGTAAAAAATTCCTTTTATAAAGCCTAAGGTTTTGTTTGATTTTTTAATAACTTCATTGACATTGGGGTTCCAAGATAGTTTCTCATTTATTATGACTCCTAAATATTTTGCATCTTTAGTTTGGGTTAGTTCTTTTCCATGAATGAAGTATTTTGAAATTATTTGTTTCTTTTTCTTTGTTACTCTTAGCAGTTGACATTTTTCTGGGTGGAAGGACATACTCCAGTTAGTTTCCCATTTTATTAATTCATCTAAGTCTTTTTGTAAAATTTTGCTATCTTGTTCTGACTTGATTGTTCTATAGATTATACAATCATCAGCAAATAACCTAACTTTAGTTCCTGCATATATCCGTGTATCTGAGACATGGCCGACCAACTGACTTTTTCCCTATTGTTTGCTCGTTTTTTAGCACATCCTTGCGACCAGTTAGCATTCTCTTGATGCGTCAAAACCAACGGAGGCGTCTTGAGCTTAGTATGGCAGGAAAGCTGCTCATGCTTGATTGAGCCAGGACCTCTGCACCGGGGACTTTCATGCCTGGTATAAGTGGTCCATGACTCACATCCATAGAGGAGCGTGCTCAGTACTCAGGGCTGGTATACCTGCAGCTTAGTCCTTGCTGTGAGTTTGGCATTGGACCAGACTCTTTTGTAGAGACTAGCCATAACTATTGCTGCCTTCCCTATCCTACCGCTTATCTCATCTTCCAGTGAGAGGGTGCTTGAGATGTTTGATCCCAGATATGTAAAACTGTTAACAACATCCAGTTTGCAGTCGTCTATAGTGATAGTCGAGAGGGAGGCAGCATCCAGTGCCACACTGTTTGTTTTCTTTATGCTTATGGTCAGGCCAAACTCTTTGCGGGAAGCGGAGAAGCTTTAACAAGGTTCTGCAGTCCGTCTGCTGTGTGAAATTTAAAGCGGCATCGTCTGCAAATAAGAGCTCGCACAGCAAAATCTTATTTATTTTGGACTTTGCTCTAAGTCGGGCAATATTGTATAATCTCCCATCAGCTCTTGTGTGTATGTATATCCCCTCACTGTTGTTTTTTGATGGCATACTGGAGTAAGATGGAAAAGAATATTGCGAATAGAGTAGGTGCCAAACTTGCTTTACTCCACTACTCACAGGGAAATCTTCAGATGTGGCCCCGTTATAACTCACTGTGCCCTGCATGTCATCGTGGCATTGCTTGATTATGTTTGAGCAGATGTGGAAGGCAGCCTATTTTTACTACCATCTGGAAAAGGCCGCTTCTGCTGACAAGATCGAAAGCTTTAGTTAAGTCATCGAACGCGACGCATAGAGACATATGTTGCTCTCTGCATTTCTTCTGCAGCTGGCGCAGAGAGAAGATCATGTCTAAAATTGATCTTCCGGCTCGAAAGCCACACTGCCATTCATGGACTACACGCAATGCTAGGGCCTACAGGTGTGTTAATGCAACTCGGGGGAAGGTCTTTCCAACTATACTGAGGAGAGAGATTACGCGATAGTTATTGCAGTCACTCTTGTCGCCTTTATTCTAATACAGTGTAACGATCTTGGCATCTTTTAACTCCTGTGGCATCTGTCCCTTTTCCAAGCACAGAGGAGGTCATGCAAAGGCTGTAAAAGTAATTCCTTTCCACATTTGAGATCTTCTGATGGAATTCCATCATTGCCAGGGGCTTTTCCCACAAGCTAGGCAATTCATGGCTCTACTTAGCTTATCTATGGTGGGTAGGGCATCAAGCTCTTCAATGACCGGCAGGTCTGGGACATCATCTAGGACACAAGTTGAGATATTGTTAATTGTTGTGTACAATTCCAAGTATTGCCCAAACACTGTTTGTGTTGCTGGTCTCGATTAATGAAAAGTTACCTTAGAGGTCAGAGGGCATGTTGTTTGTTTTATATTCTCGTACATAGCCTTTGTATCGCCCCTGATTTTATATTGGAGCTTAGATTGAGCCAAAATGTGGAGAGCTACCTGCTGGAAATTTTTCTTGGCACTCTTGAGTTTCCGTAGAGTTTCTGAGCAGGGCCTGTCTTTATAGGCAAAATGAGCATTTCTTTTTTGCAGAAGTGACATGCTTCATTTCCTCGCTGTGAGCCTCAAACCAATCTGCACTTTTGCGTTCTCTATTGCAGAATGCCGCAATAGCTGAGCCATATATGGTGTGCCGCAAATGTGATCACTTGGAATCAATAGTATCTACCGGTGGCATTTGTACTAGAGCTTCTTGAAGTCTTCGGGTGTATTTTGCTGCTCTCTCTCTCTCTCTCTCTCTCTGGATTCTTGGTGGAACAGATGCCTATGTGTTCTTTGCCCTCGTTTTTTTAGGTACAGTTTCTTTGGCAGTAACCTTACCTTGATAGCCCTAAGAAATGAGCTGTGTCGCAGTCTGCTCTGTGTGAGGAGGACATTGGCCAGTTGTGTGCGTCTTGTGATGATGAGATCTAATTGTTGCAAGTGTTTAGAGCGGGGATGCCTCCATGACACTTGGTGGATTGCTTTGCAATAGAAGAACGTATTTTTGACACATGTTCCATGTAAGGAGCACATCTCTAGTAATCTCTGCCCATTTCATATAGCCTGGCTCTTCCCCAAAAAACCGAGACATGTTGGTTAGACCATGTGATTACTTCCAACTCTTGCATTGAAGTCACGAAGGAATTAGATTGCTTCGTTGGTGGGTATACTAGCTAGTGTTTGCTTAAGATCTTCATAGAACTAGTCTTTCGCTTCTGAGCTCGAGTATAGGGTTGGAGCATAAGCACTGATGATGTTGGCTAATCCTAACGATGTTGATAGACGAATTGTTAGTATTCTGTTTGTACCTTTACTTGTGGGGCTCTATGGAGGAGCAAAGTCCATTTTGTGGCAAATCCAACCCCATCTAGCCTGGATGTATCCATTGGTCTACCCTGCCAGAAGAAAGTGTAGTTGCGTTCTTTTATGGAACCACTTTCTGAGAGTCTAGTCTTCTGGAGAAAGGCAATGTCGATGTTTAGTCTGTCAAGCTCTCTGTCAATGATGGCTGTCTTCCTGGCATCATTAATAAGCTGAAGGTCTCCATTAATGCCTGGACACATAATCCTACCTTTCCAGCTTGCTAAACGAAGAGCTGGAGTCTTCTTATCTTTTTTTTTTATTTCTAGGTGCAGGATTTACTGACCTACTGTCTCATTATTATTCAGTTTGAGCTTGTTGAGAATCATCAAAAACTTTACCTCACCAATGCACTCCTGCATCATTTGAATAGTGAAGTCAATATCAGAGGGATCGGTGTGAGCCTAAGGTTTACCTAGTAGATTTAAAAGTATTTTCTCTAAATTTAACTTTATTGTAAAGATAAAACTGTATAGATTTATTTAATTTCTTTTTTTCTAAAAAGTACATTTTGCAAATACCTGGAATTCCAAACACAAACCAACGTTGCTTTAAACTTCAATGACCTCAAGTTTCCTTCCGTGACCATCTGTAACATCAATATAATTCGGCGCTCAAAGGTAAAGTAACACGCAACATCAAAATAGTACGGCAATCAAAGGTAAATTAACATCAACAAAGTACGGCAATCAAGGTTAACTAACATTAGCAATCAAAATTTAGCTAACCAATTACAACTTGCAAATTCCACTGTTATTTGCTTTCATAAATTTAAAGATCAGTGATGCCCAAACTGTACACTGAATATAACCAGGTAAATGATGGTTTGTTGTTCACAAGTTTTATACGGAGATGAAAAATAAAACCATGATTAAAATTACCCAAGACAAAGTCAACAGTAGGATCCCAGGCTCTGTCAGTGAATGTCAGCGCTCATCAGATGTAGTTGTTTGACAAATTATCACTGGTCAGTTCTTCAAGCTATAAAAAATAATATAAGTTTTTACATTTCTAGGCATGAATCAGTGAGTTTGGAATAATTATTAAACGCTAAAATCCAAATTAGTTTAATGTGCGTAATTAATAGTGAGTATCTCTTGATGTACACAAGCCACCATTGATGTTAGTAATCATCTGCTTTACTGAGCAGAACAAATATTCCAGAAGATATATTTCAGAAAATTGATTTTAGAAAATATATTTTATATTTTAGAACAAAGACTTCATTTAGCCAAAAAAAAAGAAGAAATCCCATCTTAATCGTTCACCTTCTTGTTTTCCTCCTATATCAGTTAAATGAAACACCAAAAAGAATTCAAAGCTGGCTTCAAACTGACGCTTGTCCCTCTAGGTAAAGAATATTTGTATTTGAGCAATTTCTAGTGACATTAACACTATTCTGCCAGTCTTTTAGACACTTTCTTTCATGATTGATTTGTTTTAGTTTCTCTATTTCATTGCATTGTATCTTTTCCGAACATTACACTTTTAACAAAATAAAGAATCTGTATTGTATGTTTACAGTTTTTTTAATTAGTTTTTTTTTTAATTTTTTTTTTTTTGTTTCATTTGTTATTATATGTGTTTCAAATTTGATCACAAAATAAAATAGGGTATTTTTGTTTCTACTCAATGTGTACTATGCATCGTAATGGTTCTAACTAATGCCCTAAATCAGGGGTGTTCATTTCTCACTTCAGATAGTTCAAAGCTACACATCCAAAATTGCAAGAGCCTTCATTCCTTCCCCGATTTCTAACATTCTTCCAGGCTCAATTTAAAAATACTGTTTCCCTGTTCCACTGCTAACACACTGAAACTAAAACTTGACAAAGCTCACTTAATAATACAAATATTAGATGACTCCCCCTCCCCCAATTTAACTTAAGCCATGTTTAATACCAAAAAGTAAATGGAAAAGACGTAACAGTGTAAGGGTTAGCCTGACAGGACGTAACAAAACAGCGAACGTTTCGGCAAAGAGCCTTTTTCAACGGACACAAATAAAACTAATATAAAAAATAAAAACTCAGCTGCGGTGAAATCCAAAGAGTCATTATTTTTTTTATAAGCCTGATTGCAGTCTCACCCCTAATTTTGTTTAATACCAACCTATTAAATTCTCAGTGAAGAATGCCTCTATTATTCGTATGTAGACGAGTTCAACAACACGATCGAGACCATTTATGCCTGGTATGACTGGTATGATTACTCGGATGTTGAGGTAAGCAGACAGACATGATGGAGGTTGCATCAATTTATTGGCAGTAAGGACATCAATTTATTGATAGCACGTACTGACATTAAAATATTTACTGCAATGACATCATAACCCACGATAATAGTGATATGAATAAATTGATACGAATAACACCAATCTTTTGGTAGTAGAGGCATCAATCTATTGATAGTAGTTGATTCATTTTTATAGTAGTGACATCTATCTATTAACTTTAGATACACTAGTCGATAGACTGTAGTGACATCAATCTATTAACTTAAGACTTTAGATACAAAAGTCGATAGACTATGGCGGCATCAAACTATTAACTTTCGATACACCAATCCATAGACTGTAATGACATCAACTCTTCTAATAGTGATTACGAAAAAAAAAAAANTATATATATATAAGATTTCAGTCTGCCGAATATTATAACATCGTTCTGTAAGTAATTGTGACAGCTCTCTATCAACACTAATCTCAGCGCCCTACTGACAACTGTAACATCTGCTCCTGATAACAGTGACAGCCACCTATTGACAAAATTGACAGTTCTGTACTAACAACAGTGACAACAGCTAACTGACAACTGACTACATATATAGTCCACTACTGATGACAGTGACAATTAATTACTGATAAAAATGACAGCTGCTTACTGACAACAGTGACATTCCACATCGGTTTACACTAACAATCCCCTACTAATAACAGTGACAGTCCCTAATGTCAAAGTGACAGCCCCTACTGACTACAGTGACATTCTCTTGTTACAAAGGACACAGTCCCGACTGATAACAGTTACAGCCCCTACTAACAACAAATACAGCCCCCCTAATTACAACAGAGACATTGAGAACACAGAAGAAGAACAACAACAGAGACAATGTTTTTTAAACAACCATGACATCACCTACTGACAATAGGGACAGCCTCTATTGAGAATACTTGCAGTCCCCTACTTGAAATAGTGACATTTCCATACTAATAATAGTGACATGGCCCTACTGACAACAGTGACAACTCTTACTGACAACAGTGACAGCTCCTACTGACAACAGCGGTTGCTCCTACTGACAACAGTGAAAGCTCCTACTGAAACAGTGGCAGCTCCTACTGACAACAGCGACATACCTTACTGACAATAGTAATAGCTCCTTAATAACAAAAGTTAAAGCCCGTTTTAAAAGATGTATGTCCAAAAGTTCCATTTCCTTTTTCAGTATGATCCAGACAACCCTAAGATTGAAGCTAAAAGTCCCCCTACTGAGAACAAAATAGAATTAGCGACTCTGATCTACGAACAGCCACTGTAAGTCATGGCCACTTAAATAAATAGCTCAATTATCAAGTTACCAAATGTTTTATCCCTAAAGCTTCTTTACAAATTATATTTTATTTACACCGAAGAACTGCATTATTCAGTACATTTAACGCAGTGGCTGTATCAGTAAATTTTACATTGCATTGATTTCACCACAGGATTGACTACTTTAGTTAAATAATATTTTCTACTCTTAGACGAATACATAAATATTTCAACATTCGGTCATATATTTCTTGAGTATTTCTTGGCAGTGATAAACGTGAGAAATGGGGGCATCAAATTGAAAACATGCTTTACTCGTGTTCATTTTCTGGAAGAGAGTGTTATGCCAGGTAAGTAGATCCAAGATTTAACATACAAAAATATATGTTAGCAAATTGTTTGTTATGTATTCATAATTTACTCTATCTATCTATCTATCTATCTATCTATCTATCTATCTATCCATCTATCTATCTATCTGTCTATCTATCTATCTATCTTATCTATCAAATGACATATATGTCAGTCTCTTTCTTTTTAATTTTTACTCAACATTGTAAGACTTTGGTCTAAAGAGGTAACTATTACCATACACTTCACTTATACATGATCACCACTCTCAGAGGGTGATAACTTGTCACTACTTACACAGTACACAGGTACTGTAGAGCTTCAATTTTTTTTTTAAAAAAGCGATCGCCGTTTCAAACGCTGCATAATTTCTGAAATACTGCTGTCAATATTAATCGATAAGGCTTTGGTCAGTGGTGCTGCTCTTTTGACACCAAAAAGTTTACGATACTGGGTGAAGCGGCAGTTGGCTTATCAACATGCCCCTTATGAATAGCGCCAATTTTTACAATGAAACTAAAACTGAAATATTACTTTTGAAATAAGCAACCCGTAAAATGAAAGTTCTTTATTATAAATCCCTTATATATGAGACATAATTAATAGTACTGATTATGTTCAAAATAATATTCACAGTCTAGCACCAACATTTAGATGCTATATAGATATACACAGTGGCGTATCTAGGGGGGGGGCGTTGGGGCGGTCCGCCCCGGGTGGCACTCATCTAAAGGGCGGCATTTGTGGGCATTAATTGGAGAAATAGAGCCATTTCCGACAACCACCCTTTTTCTTTTGAAGGGGGAAACCAAGGTGAAACAAAAATACTCATGATTGCGAATCTTAATTAGCGGTTTCAAGCAACATCTGTTTAATTACATAGTGGTAGTTATAACTAACGCAAATCCGTTCAAAAATTAAAAATCGCTTAAAAAGGAATCGATTTGTTTGGAAAATTAAGCGATATGCGTCACAAATGACGCTATTAAAAGAAAATTGCACAAAAACAACACATCACCGCTGGGCCTAATAATATGTGCTATTAATGTCACCACTAAAGTTTTTTGTGTAAAATTTTGACATGTGCAGAATGATGCGCTAACAAGTACCTACATGACATGGTGGTTCAAATATTGTGTTTAACTTGCAAGTCGTAATTTACATTACTGTTTCAGTTTTAGAAAATTATTTTAAGGTAACTTACTAAAAATTAAATGTATTTTGTTTTTATTGCATTAAAGTAGCACCCATAATTTGTGTTTTTCCTTAAAGTATTGTTAATCATAAAAATGCTACGTCTATCCAATTAAAGCAATGCGTAAATTATTTGAATTGTTCTAATTGATTGAAAATTATTAAGGTTTAGTGCAAGAACATAAAAATATTCAAATTTATCCCTTAATAAATATCGCTATAGCAAAATTTATTTCGAAAAAGCGATATTAACAAATTTCATATGTCTTGGAAAAAATTGACACCTGAAGAAGTAACTTGTAAAACGAGATCAGATGCTGGAACTTTACTCAGTTCAATGCAATATTTTTTTCTTTTCTATCGTATCTCAATTTATGGAAAACCGTTTTCTCTAAAATAAATAATGCCAACACTTTTCATGGAACAAAGTTATGTGCTAATACAGAACGCTGTAGATTAGAGAAAGTTGGAGATATCAACTGAACGCCGTGCTGGAAGGCTAATAAATATGAGTGGAGAAAATTCAGGAGACGGGTTTCTATCTTTAGAGCAAGTTGTACAACGAGAAATGTTTTTATCCTTGGATGCAATTATAAAAGAACATAATAGAACACGGTGATGAGTTGCATGTCCATGTAAGAAAATATTCGTGTATAATACCATGTAATCTACTAATTGAAAAATTTTAACATTAAATAAATTTCTTTATTACCATTGACAAAGAGCAGTTCAAATTGAATGAAAAAGGGTCATTGCAATCGATGGGCATTATGCAGCTTAGTATGCGAAAATGGATGCACGGGGCCCAGTTTGGGTAGGGATGAGGTAATATTAAGGTTAGTAAGTGAAAATTAAGATTGGTTGGGCCTATGAAAGCGTGTCCACTGTGGCCTTGGCCTAAGACCAGCCAACGCTCTACCTAGACTACAAGAAGAGACATTATGTTAGAGAAACAGGGGGAGATGTCCCCTTGATCTATTAAAATATATTAAATAGTATAGATTGGAAAATTCTTTTCCCAACATTATAATTTTGCTAAGAATGTATTCAACGATTACTATCAGTGTATCAACTTGTGAAACTCCAAACTGTAGTTAATGAAAAAAATAATAATTTCGTTCCACATTGAGTTATTTAAGACTACAAAATCTTGCAATATTGTCTAAAGATAGAACAAGATATTACAAATAATTTAAATTTTGTTAACATAATACACGATTTCTCTATTTTGAAATTTAGGTAAGTAAATGTATATTATGTTTACATACTAATGATTACAATTTCTTTGTTTATAAAAGAAATCATATATTTATAAATAAAAAATAAAAGGTTATTAATTGTTTATAATTTTGGGTGTAAATTTGGAATATGTTTTTGTCTCTTTTTGGGGGATGGGGGGCCTGCGACCTCAATAAATTTCTTGTGGCCTTTAACATAAGAATCTGGAAATTTTAAAAATGTTTACTTATAGGTATATCATCTAATTCGGCTTATTTTATTAATGTTTACAAAAATATGGCATGTAATTGTTAACATGTTCTACACCTATTACTTTTACAATGTACTTCCTTTCAGTTACAATTATTTATTCATGTTTATTAATTTATAAAAGCCATCATACGATTGACTAAAGTGGCCGTTCTTAAATGGGGTCACGCGATTTTGGCTGATAATTTACCCCATGCCCCCCCCCCTGGTCACACGTCGTCACAAAAACTTAGACACCTTTTTCAATGTGATATCACAAAGCTCCCCCCCCCC
>MUZC01000988.1:87877-109285 GCA_002072015.1 Radix auricularia | reverse complement strand
ACGATGGTAGCAGGTGAAAACATATTTAGCCCAATTAAAGTTTTTAATGCACTCACTCACTCAATCATCACTAATTCTCCAGACAGGAGCATGAAAATATTGGAAGTTGTTGAGTACCCTCTCACGACTAAGTGGAACTTTAAAACTCCAAATTATGTGGGGCCGGGGTCCCAAAAACTATTTCTCTTTATCTGTAAAAATTGAAAATCACTAATTGTCCCTTTTGCCCAGTATGTAGAACTTTAAACTTTAGGAAATTGTTGAGTACACTTTAACAATGGTAACAGGTGAATATATATTTAAATTATCACTTACTGAATGCTGGAGGCCCCAATGTATGAAATGAGCCTATAAAAACAGAAAATTACTGCTTCTCCCATTTTCTGTGTAGGTAAAAGTATAAAGCATTCTGTAGTTGTTTAGTAACAGCCCGCGATGGTAATAAGTAAAATAATTATATAAATTTTTAAAATTTCCACTCATGTGTGGCCGGGGGCCCTAAACATCCCCCTTAAAATGGGCTATATAATCTAAATCAACACTAATTCTCCAATCTTCCGTGTAGGTGGAAGCTTGAAATTTTGGGAAGTTGTTGAGTACACTCCCGCGATGGTAAGAAGCAAAAAATATTAAATACTTTCTCACTAGTGTGACGCTTGCCTAAATATAGGCTTTTCTCATAATGAGTTATATATAAAAAGACGCATTTTTCAATAACTGAAATCCTAATTTACCGCAGCAAAGCGCAGGTAAATTGCTAGTCTATACTAATAAAAGGGAAAGCCCTGACTGACTGACTCATTAATCACGAATTCTCGAACTTCCCGTATAGGTAGCAGCATGAAACTTTGGGAAGTTGTTGGGTCCCCCTTCACGACGAAAATTGGCGCACAAGAATTTTAAAAATTTCGCTCATGTGGGGCCGGGGGCCCAAAATTATTTTTTTTCCTAATTTGGGCTCTATAAAAATTGAAAATCACCAATTTTCCTATTTCCCGCGTAGGTAGAAGCATGAAACATTGGGAAGTTGTGTACCCTCTCATGACGAATATTGGCGAAAAAGATTTTTGAAGTTCTCACTCATGGGGGTCCGGGCCCAAAAAACATTTATTTTCCTTTTATAAGCTATATACTAATTGAAAATCAATAATTCTTCTATTTCCCGTGTAGGTAGAAGCATGAAACTTTGGAAATTTATTGAGTACATGCTTCCGACTATAATTGGCAAAATATTAAAATTCTCACTTACGGGGCTGGGTCCCCAAAAACAATTCTTTTTATTATTTGGGAAATATAAAAAATTGAAAATCACCAATTCTCCTATTTCCCGAGTTGGTACGTACGAAACGTTGAAGAGTTGATGAATACACTTTCAAGATGCTAGCAGGTGAAGTAATATTTACAATATCTCTTACTGGGGGGCTGGGGTCCCAAATTTAAAAAATTAAAATCACTCATTCTCCCATACCCCATTTAGGTAGAAGCATGAAACTCTAGAAAGCTGTTGAGTACAATCTCCCGATGATAATTTGCGAAAGAGAATGTTTAATTTCCACTCATGGGGGTACGAGGGCAAAAAAAATATGGGGCCCCCAAAAAGTTTTTTTTCCTTATATGAGCTTTTAACAAATTCAAATCATTAATTCTCCTATTCCCATATAGGTAGGAGCATGAAACTTTGTAAAAATTTTGATTACTTGCTTCCGATTATAATTGGCAAAAGAGAAAGTTAATTTTCCAACTAATGGGGGCCGGGACCCCAAAAACTTTTTTTTTCCGTCATAATATGAGCTATATAAAATTAAAAATCAATAATTCTCCTATTTCCCTATAGGTAGAAGCATGAAACGTTACAAATGTTTAGAGTACAAGCTCCCGACGAAAATTGGCAAAAAAGAATGTTAAAATTCACTCTAATTGGAGGCCAGGGGCCAAATATATTTTTCTTATATTAAAAAACCGAGTTATCCCTAACTCTCCAATTTTCCGTGATGTTAAGAGCATGAAACTTTGGGTAAATGTTAAGTACCCTCTCCAGGACGATGTTGGTGTAAAAGAATTTTGAGGGACATGGTGGTCGAGAGGTAGCGCGCTCGACTATCATACCGATTGTCACGAGTTCGAATCCACGCGAAGGCGAGGATTTGTTCCCGGGGCCTGAGGAGTCTCCGAGTCACCCAGCTCTGAATGGGTACCTAACTAGACAATAGTTTGGCGGCTGGGGTAATGCGTGGCCTGTGACCGCTGCATCACTTGCCAACATATCATCTCTCATGGTATGTGGACGCAATTATCTTCTGCATAGAAGGAGCGTCTGTATATCTAAGATAATACACGCTCATGGGGGCCGGGGCCCAAAAAACGTTTTTATTCTTATATGAGCTTTATAAAAATTGAAAATCACTAATTCTCCTATTTCTCGAGTAGATAGACTCATGAAACGTTGGAAATTGATAATTTTTTTAGATACTTTCCACGATGGTAGCAGGTGAACAATTATTTAAAACATTACTTACTGTGGGCTGGGGGGCCTAAATGTAGTTTTTTCCTAATATTAACTATATAAAAAATAAAAATCACTAATTCTCCAACCTCCCGCAGCAAAGGGTGGGGAAATTGCTAGTTCATACATATAAACATACATATAAACATACATACATACATTCAATCATACATACGTACATACATACACACACGCACGCATGCATGCACGCACGCACGTACGCACGTACGCACGCAGGCAGGCAGGCACGCACGCACACGCACACGCACGCACGCACGCACACGCGCATGCACACACACACATATATATATATATATATATATAAATATATATATATATATACACACACACACATACACACATACATATATACACACATACTTACGTACGTACATACATACATACATATGTTGATTTTTACGTATGTAAAGGTTGGCAAGCTCCATTAATTTTCTCAGTAAATTACGCTTATACTAATTTTTTATAACGCTAATAAAGGGAACAAAATTACATTTAGGGACCCCTGTGCCCATTCTGTGTAAGGTTTTTATTTTAAAATTCTGTTCATTTTAATTCAATTTCATCATGGATATATTCCTATAGGTCGTAAAAATTTAATGGGTAAAATATCTTAAACACATGTGTTGAATATCGTGTGGACTGGCTCCCAAATGTTGAGTACTGTGTCTAGGGTACAGTACAGTTAACCTAACTATCCTATAGTCTAAACTAATAATAATAATAAACTAAACGACATAAAGCCTATCACTAATAATTAGAAAACGTAACACCTAAGTAAAAGTGACAAAGATATAAATATTTAATACATTAAAGATATATACATATATACATGGAAATCATTAGTAAACATATACTGGATTACACTTTCTAAGACTATCTACGTCTATGTATTTTATGCTAATAATTTGAAATGATCCCCACGTCCCTCGTGGACTGGGCGTGGCCAAAGGACTGGTTGGAAGGCTGAACTCCGGCCTGGCCAATCAAGCGTAGCTCCGCTCTGTGGTCAGCTGGCATTCGGCCCTTCCCCACTGGTCACTGGCTCCTTCAAGGTACTGCCACCTGCTCCCCTCCTCTTAGCTCTTGATCTCCTGTCTGAGATTTCTTCTCGCTAGTTCCTCCGCCACTAACTAACTCCACTGACTAGCTCCACTACTAGCTCCACTGACTAGCTCCACTGCTAACTAGCTGGAATAATGATATCATTAATTAACCAAAGATAGTGATAACATAATAAAAGCATACATATCATAAATAGCTATACTACCTATACAAATACATTTGCCTATCTCAAACCTAGTTAGCTCAAACCTGAACAGACTTCAGCTAGGCTCTACTCGGATTCGTTCAGTCACACCCGCAGACCCTGGTGTACTGCTAAATGCTGAGAAAGAGACCGCTGTCAGGTTGAGTGACAGTTTATATAGGCCTCTACTGTAGCGTGGCTTGACCGAAACGTTCTCATGTGATTGGTCAGCGGCGTGTACCAACTGTTAATCACGCGCTGACATGCATGGCTTCGAGAACGTTCGACCAACCTTTACTATACTCATGCTACGGAATATTCCATGGTCCATCATGGATCTTTGTCCATCTCAAGGACAGCGTCCCTGTTGCGTGTATGGACCGACCCCTACCCTCAACGGTTCTCAAAATGCAGAGGTTCTAAATGGGGGTGGGGAGATATTCAACAACATGTGAAAAAAGACATTTGGGGCCCCGGCCCCGATGTAATGGTCATTAGGCGTTCAGTGTCCAATTGTGTTTTATCATTGGCTATCAAAATTTTATACACAAAGTTTGGTTAAGATCCATCAATTTAAACGGTATCTAACAATTATAATAATGTTTATATAACATATATTCGCAAATTTGAAATTAATTTAATTTTCCAAGTAGCCGATGCTTAAACTAATTGTTATATAGCTCCTATAATGAAAATAATAATTTAGGGCCCCGGCCCCCAATAAGTATCAATGTTCACAAAGCCATTCCGGAAGCAAAATCAACAATTTCCTTAAGTATCATCGTGATCGGATGAATGGTTTAGTCAGCTATAATGGACAAAAAATCATACATCTTCAATATATTGCACTATATTAAATGCTGGCGATGGGTCCGCAAAATACAGGAAATTCCTGAAAAGTTTGGTTAATTAAAACAAATGCCAGCTACAGCTATGAGATAGAAATAACCCACCATGTCATCACACGATTAGCGCTCTTTATCTTTATAAGACTTTGCTCCCCCGCCTCAAAAAAATCTTTTCAGCATCCCTCTGCTCATTTTTTTTACACCATTGTACTATAGAAATAATTTAGTGTAATCATTTTCACATCCCTGCCACATAACATTAAAATTTGAATTTCCATAATAAACGAAGAAATAAAAGGTTTACAGTAATAGCGGGCATAATGACGAAAATTTTGAGGCATTTCGAACGGTAACCAGGGTATCCGTTCAAATTTTGGAATGGTATCCGGGAAGCTTTTTTCCAAAATATTGACATTATAACCACCCACTGCCCGTATATAACCATATTTCACTTATGTCGTACAAACATAAAGCTTTGAATACATTCCTAGTGTGACTAACAGTCAAAAATGAGGTCCAAAATGTAAAAGCAAGCGTACAACTTTTCAAATAATTCGTGTAAACAATAAACCGTAATGACACTAAACGTTTAAGGTTAAATTGGACAATACATAGTTTGAGATAACGTGATCATAAATATTTAATCTTCATCTTTGTTTATATCAAATAAAAATATTTAGCACACCAAATTCAGATATTTCTTCTAGATCTATTTAACAATACTCTCTTTATATTTTATTTTATTGTAATTATTTGAATTCTTTTCATCACAATCAGAATTTTTTGGTCAATGAAATTTGTAAAAACGAATCTAAGGCATCTAACCAAACTTGTGAGCAATTGAAAGCTAATCTCACGAACGCCCCATCTGAAGTCAAGTAAGTTCTGATGGTCTAGAGATTATTTGCACAGCAAAATTTAGTTTTTGAGCTCTTAATTTCAAACTAACCTTCAACTTAAGGCTTTATTTTATTATTATTATTATTATTATTATTATTATTATTATTATTATAGTTATAGTAGCGCATTTGCACCCGTTTTGTCCGTCTGTCATCACCTTTGATCTCAGCATCCATAAGTCCTAGACCCATGAGGTATATATGTTTTTTGTATGTCCTGACCTGCCATTTGTGTATCAACACTCAGTTACTCGATCCGTTAAAAAACCCCGTTAAAACTACCAAAAAATATTTCGAATCGAGAGGTAACACTAGCGCAGGGAACGGCCGCCATTACCGGAAGTCGAATACATAGTTCTTCAAGCATTGAAGAGTGGTGCGAACGCGTGCAAAAGAATTTTTTTTTTTTTAGTTGACGTTATTAGAATATGTGTAAAAGTTTAGAGAGTTTTACGTCATCATTTGTGGTGACTTGTAGTTAGATTAAAGAGAAAATAATTATTTTTTTTAAATGTAAAGAAATGACTTTTAAATTTAAAAAAATGTCAGGTATATTCATTACACAAGAAAATTCATAAAAATATGTCTAAAATCTAAACACAATTACTGATAACTACATAATGCTGATATCTAACATAAGTACTGATACATAATACGAAAATGCGCTAACACGTCCTGAATTCCAATAGGGACCAGGCTTAACATGATTTTTTTTTAAAGTGCATTTTATTTATTCCACTTGAAATGACGCAATATTATAACTTTTGGTTTGCTGACTCCATACAATAACTGAAAAAATTAGTTACAACTAATCGGCAGATAATGGTGCATCACCTTTGGGTGGGTTGCATATCCTCGTGTGGCTGTGCAGTCCTTACCTTGAGTGAATATATTTACCATAGCTTTTACACACGAGTGCTGTATTTTACAATATTGATTTCATGTCTCTCTAGCAGACATCTTAAATCGGAGACATGAGCGACCCGTCTTCCTCTTTCCCGATGCCAACTCTCCACATAGGAGGTCCTTGAGGATAGTACCAGGGCTCATTCTTTTTACATGTCCTAGCCTTCTGAAGCGTCTTTTGCTAAGTATTAAATCATGCTTTAAATGTTAGCCCGGATCAGTATCTCACTCTTAGGAACATTTTCCTGCTATTTAATGCCAAGGATTAGACACAGGCACCTCAACTGAAAGTTATTAAGTAGGCGCTCATGGGATGTATACGTGGTTCATGTTTTATCTTCTTATGTGTTACAGGCGCTCCTTCTGTACAGAAGATTATTGCGTCCTACGTACTTCTATGGTTTTTGTTTAGTCCTGTATTCTTACTGGAGTTTTAAATGGTGATTAAGTGTTGGTTTTCATGGGTTCTTCAGGCAACCCATTCACGCCCGCATACCGGACGGAAAGAAAGAAATCTAGTATGTGTTTGTTCTTGCATATAGAATAAGAAAGGTGTTTTTTTTATCTTTTTGTCTATCTGAGGGTTTTATTAAGTTATCTTTGTGTTGTATTTCTAAATTAGAATTAATTGCCTTATGTATAATTTACTCTTGGTTCTTCTATCCTGATGTGGCTGATGTTTTTGTCCCTTGTGGCAGCGTACTGATGAAGCAGGCTCGATAGACACACAGTTTGGTTCTCTCCGTTAGTTTGATGCTTTGCCAAATCCGCGAATTTAGTTTATTCAATGTGGCTGATGCCTTATCAATTCTACTGCTTATTTCGTATTTGAAAGTCAGTGAGTTTGAAACCTTGGACCCCAAGTAAGTAAAGCTGTCCACAACCTCCAAGTTTTCATTGTCGATATTGATAGGAGGAGGAGAACGTGTGTCTTGGGCGATTGAGATTTGTCTTTTTCAAGCAGATTTGCAGACCAAATTCTTCGCAGGCGCTGAAGACTCTTGACACGTGATGTTGCAATTCACAGAAAGAGCTAAGTAAAGCAATTGAATGCCTAACTTGTGGAAAAGCTCCTGGAAATGATGGCATACCACTAGAACCTCTTAGGAATGGCAAGACGGTTCTACTCCTGCCCTTGCATGAGCTTGTGTCCTTTTGCAGGTTTTAAGGATTTGCAAATATAGTGACACTACATAAGGTCAAGTGCAATAGAAATGACTGCAATAACTATCGCGGTTATTCCATTCCTTATTATCGTAGGAAAGGCTTTAGATGTGTGTTGTTGTTTTTTTTTTGGAAAGTGTAGAGATTTTTATCCATTATATGATTGATACAACACTTTTGTACAATTTTACCTGCTTATGTTTTGTAAGGTGCTTTCAATGATGTTGATAATTTGACCATGTGACTATGACTTGACTGACACACGTTTAGTTGGTTGACGGTACAGCGGGGTAGCAATGGAGTCATGTAGGAAAGGTGAGGGCAAGGTTGTGTTGGAGGTAAACACAATAGCCTCTCTGTGTATTTGTTTTGAATTGTTTTGCCAAAGGGTCTTAGTCACTCAAAGCCAATTTAAACAAACATGTACCGAGATGTTCTTGATGTCGAGGGCGACATAAGTTTTGTACGCAGGGGGAGTGTGTGGGAAATTTAGGTCGGGCGCACTTTGAGATGGGTCTGGCTAGCGGCCTTGAGGAGCCCAAAAGTCTGGCGAGTTTAGTCCACCGACCTGAGGGCAAATGTGACGGGTGGATGTTACCTGTAATCAAGGCTTGGTAGACGGAACGGACCATACGTCTAGCCCAGGTGTCATGTATGGTCAGTCAGAGCGACTCGGGTAGGGGATTAGTGACCAGTGATAAATTACGTCAAACTACCCGACACCGTCTTATCTAGGGGAGGTACAAAACATGATTGAGATATTGACTTTCGTACGGTGAGAGATGAAGGAGCGGAGTCTGAGAGGTATAAATGAGGGACGGGCAGATAAAGGGACACACGGGGAACACGGATAGAGATAGGTACAAGTGAGAGATGTGACCATAGCTAGAACCATGATAGTTGACGAAGTAAGGAAATAAACATATATTTTTGTTGTTCTTGAGTCGTTGAGTTGGTGTTTAAATATAAGTAACCAAGTGTGTGCAGATTAGAGAAATAGAGTGAAGAGTTAGAGACACTTAACCTAAGAGCAACGTAGGAATTTGACAAATATGTCATACTAACACGATTACAGAGTTTAGCCTCCCGAGTTTATCCAGCATCTCAGTGCGATTTCCGGGATGGTCGGTCTACCATAGAAATGATGTTTTTCATACGGCAGTTCAAGGAAAAATGCAAAGAGCAGCAGATACCACTATGCATTGCCTTTGTGGATCTTACCAAAACCTTTGATTTAGTCAGTCCCAGCGGCCATTTCAAATGTTGGCTGCCCCTCCCCCACACCTAGTCGCCATCATCTGACAGCTGCATGAAAATATGCAGGGCAGAGTGCAGTTCAAAAAAAAGATTTTAGAAGCATTTCCAGTCGGCAGCGGATGTAAACAAGGCTGTGTTCTCGTACCAACACTGTTCGCAATATTCTTCTCTGTACTGCTTTGATACGAAGTCAAAAATAACTATGATGGAATCTGATTACACACCAAAGATGATGGAAGACTTTACAACACTACTCGCCAGCAAGCCAAATCCAAAACCAGAGATTTCCTAATTTGCAAGCTTCTTTTTGCGGACGATGCGACAGTAATAGCACACACAGTTACGACTAGACCAAAGAAAAATGTCATATAAAATTACAGTTACAACGACACCAAGGAAAACCTCATCTAAAAACAGTCGCAAGTACATAATAGAGAAAAATCATGTAAAATATTATTTACAACGAATCCAAAGAAAAAAGTCAAATAAAAAAATAACTTCACAGAAAAAATTCATATAAAGTTACTGACAAATTACACAGCAAATAAATATCAAAATAAACTCAAATTTTTGTGAGACGCTATTAGTGGTTATATAAATAAATAAAAAGAATTTTAATAGTGATTCTTTTTTTTCTACCTTATTATTCAGAGAGAATTTCGTGAAGCTCAATGTTTACTACACAGATTTGAATTACGAATTGTTAAAGGAGAGTCCTAACTACGAGGTGAGTAAACACTTTCAGTTTATTGACAAATGCATTTAATTCCATCAGATCAACTTTGTATCACCAGCAATGAATGGTACAGCACAGTTACAGTATGCCTTTATACTAACACACCATAGTACATAGCAATAAGACTAAGAAATAAATATGCATCTTGGCACTGCATACTTTGTGAATTGCCCCAAATCATTTCGAGACCTGAGCACCACAAACGTGTACAGTGTTTTAACAAATAATATAAATAGCTGAAATAAAATGTGCCACACAAACCCATAAAAAAATCATTAAAATATAATAACGAAAATATTCCAAATATTCACAAAGCGCCAATAATTAATTTTCAAAGTATAAAACATGAAATTACAGATTTAGAGCTAATGATAAAAACACGAGAACCAGACATAATTGCTGGGTCTGAAACTTAGTTAAACCCAAAAATTTATCATTTGGGAAATTTTAACAGCAATTGTAATATTTTTAGAAAAGATAGACAAGACAATTATGGAGAAGTGCTACTTGAAATAAAATCCACTATAATAGCTGAAGAAATTTCATCTCAACAAAGTTTAATCTAGAGTCTGCTTTCTTTTTAAAAAAATACCTACACAAAACTCAGCGCCACTTATTTTAGGAAGCATATAGATCTATAGACCACCCAATGCATAACTAAAATATATGAAGTATCTTTTTAGTCAACTGACATTCATTAAAGAAAATCATAAAGACGCTGTACTTTTAACTATGAGCATTTATTGGGGACTTTAATCTTCCGGAAATAAATTGGAAAAACTGATTAATAAATAACTATGAAACTAATTAAGATATTAATGTACACTTTGTAGACACTATTAAACACCATAAACCTAGAAGAGATCGAAAAAAAAGGCAAAAAATAAAAATAAACACTATTTTAACTTTTGACGAAAGACATGGACTAATGATAAACTGTGAAATAATTCCTGGAACGTCCAACCATGGTTATTGTTTGGGTAGCGAAGTCAATAGTGCGCTCGCCTCACAAGCTGGGAGGCGTGGGATCGAGCCCACGAATAGCCACTATAAAAATGTTGAGAAATGACTAACGCTTAGAAAGTCCTCCGCTGACCTGGAGAGGGATGGACGCCGCCAGTGTCTATAAAGCCCGAGAATGTTCTAATGGAAACATTAGAATCCCCATACGACCTCAAAAAAAGGTTATGGGAATTTTTTAAAAAACGAATACAATAAAACCTAAATTATGTAAGTCACCTATTTAAGGAATAAATGTAATTCAATAAATTACACCAATGAGCGGCTAATTTTCCAACAAAATTTCATACGTAAATACAAGGCAAAGATCCCAGTAGAAAAAAAAATGGAATGAAATTTTTTTAAATCTAAAAACTATAATGGATGAGAATGTTCCAACAAATCTAACATCAAATAAAATAAAATAAACATTTCACATCATATAAAATAAAATAACAAATGCTTGTTCAATTCTAACTTTTAAAAGGCTATACAAACAAAAAGACAACTTATTAAAAAATTTAAGGTTCTACCAACTTCAAAAGGATACATGAAAATTTAAAAATAAAGATTACACTCTTAAAACAAAAACTTAGTTGAAACCTCTAAAATGAATAGATCTATATATATACACGGTAATTTCTAAAGATAACAACAAAAACTTATGGTCCATTATTTTTATTTTAAAAAAGGAACCTACAGATACAGCCACACTAAAAGGCTAAAATATTAAATCATGAGACTAAAGCTAACATCCTTAACATATATTATGAAACATTATTTTATGCCTCAGGCGACAAGAAAGTTTTATTAAATTTAAATAAAAATGAAGAAATGTGTAACATATCTGTAGGTGACATAGGTATATATTCTCGCCTAAACTAATGTAGCCGAGTGGTGGCTATACTTGTTAGTTTGAATAAACAAATAACACAAAGCAGATAAGTCTAGGACTACAGTTGTATATAATGATAATGTTTTATTTGACTTCTTTCTAAGGGTGCATGAAATACAGGTAACAATACTCACTACTAACCGCTATGCCCTACACACACTAGTTCTAACACACCTACACTTAGGCCGTCCTCTCACACACTCTCTCACGCAACTTTTAGCTCCAAATCCTCACGGCCCCTTCCCGCGTCACGGGTCACTTCCCATTGGCTTTACGATGCCCCATGGTCAAGGAGCACGCGCGCATTCTGCACTGATTGGTCAGCATAGTCTAACATCCTTAAGACTTATTGCGTCTTGATAGAGCTATGCACAGGTACAGTGGATGACCCATTTGTTTAATTGGCCTTGTGGTTTGACCAGCCCTTGACCTCTATTCACAACACATTTCAAGTTATGTATGAATCGGGGTCATGGCGCCTGTATTAGGCATGTTACTGAGCACTCGCAAAATGTTTCTAAAATTACTAATATGTTTGGCACACTGCAACACTAAAATAAACAAAGCTACTGGCCCAGTCAGGTTATTAAAAGAACTAAGCAATAACCTTCCCCCAATCCTTGTAGTTCATTTTCACACCTCTCTAAACCACGCTAATTACCACAGGATTGGAAATTAGCAAACATGACTCCTGTCTTTAAGAAAGGTGATAAAGCAGAACCTGGTAATTACAGACCTGTATAACTTACTAACATCACCTGTAAATTACTATAACACATATCATTTAATAACAGAACAGTTAACCACCAAGACCACTATAATGTGATATGCCCACTACATAGAGACCAGTTGACTTAAATCAGTTGGTACGAAAAATAATGTTAATTAGAATCACATCAGTTGACATAGGAATAATAATATATTGGACTTATTTAATATGGAAATAGTTCGAATTTTTTTTTTAATTTAATATAAAAATAAATTAATGCGCTTCATGCAACAAAAATATTTTAAAAATGTCAAAATATATTGTTTGTGTGTTTTTTTTTATTTGCTAAGAATCCTAGCAGACGGGGGTGAGGACGTTTCCTGTCATGACCTGCCATTGAAATTTTTCGGTCAAAATACACAACTATGAGTATATAATTAACTAGCTAATTACCCGCGCTTTGCAGCGGTAAATTAGGATTTAGTCAGTGTTGATAACCCGTAAAAACAAATTCAAAACCCCTTTGATTTCAATCTGGATCATGATGGATTTACTAAATATTTTAACCTAAACCGTTGTGTCTTTATGTCTTAAGATCTTATCAAATTAAATGCGGAATGAATTCTTAAAGATTACCCGAAAAAAGACATTTGGTGCCCCTGTCCCCGAAAAAAATAACAGTATGAGTTCAATGCTCTGTGGTATTTTAATAAAGGCTCTCACGTACTTATATACCAAGTTTGGTCAAGGACCATTCATTTACACAGTAGCTGACGCTCAAACTAATCTTCATATAGCTCATTAAAGCAGAAAAGCAACATAATGGGCCCTCTTACCCTAGGGATGGTCACCTTAGCAAAATACTCTCACTCTGCTGAGGAAGTTAGGATTTTAGTAAGCGTTTAAAAGCCGTTTCACACCAATTCAAAACATCAATTGATTTCAGTCTGAATAATGATGTATATACTTGTTTGTCAATATTTGTCCAGGTAGTGTTATATCAAATGACATTACTGGCCCCCGTACAAAATGGATGCAGGATGTGCCTATCTCATAAGTTCTGAGGATTTCAATCTAGGTCATGATAGAGTTACGTGTTTATTTTTATTAATTTTTTTTTAAATCTAAAGGTAAAATTGCTTTAAATGTTTACGAAAAAAAATATTTTAGGTACCTGCCCCGAAGGAACAGACGTTAGAAGTTCATTAGCCCTTGGAATTATTATAATTATTATTATTATTTTAAAAATTTGGTCAATAATTTATCCATTTACCCAGTAGCCACTTTTTAAATTACCTTTTATATAACTAATGTTAAAAAAGGGTGTGTTTTTAAAGCTTTTACTTATAATGCCAGAAACCTTCACTGTAGCAAACCCAAAATCTTCCAAAAGTTTAATGTCCGTGGGATGAATAATTTAAATTTACTATTAAACGTCTTTAAAAAAACTAAAATGAGGGTCGAGGCCCTATCGCTTTAATACGTATAGTTCAAAACTAAAGCTTTTTTTCAATTTGGATCACGATGAATATATTTGTTAGTGATAATTTGTTTTAAAAAATCGAATAAAATCGAATAGTAAAAACGTCTTATACGTAAATTAAAAAGAGATTAGGGGCCCTATGCTACAAAAGATTGAAAAAATATCATTTTAATGACCTAACGAAATTTAATATAGGCCATAAAGTTTTTATATTCAAAGTTTTGTAAAAATACATTTACACAGCATCCAAAGGTTTTTTTTTTAAATTATAATTTAGCGAATATGAGGTAAAAAATTACATTTGGGCCTCCGGCCCACGGTGAGTGAGAATTTTAATAATATTTTATGTCAATAAGTGTCGCGTTCAGTTACTTAACAACTTTGCAAAATTGCATGCTTCTACCTACATGGGAAATTGGAGAATTATCGATGAGTCAGCTTTATATAATAAAAGTTACATTTTGTCCCCCAGCCCCCAGTGAGTGATAATTTGAATATTCTTTTTTGCATTTTACCATTGAGGGAGTGTACTCAACAACTTCCCAAATTTTCATCTTTCAATCTACATGGGAAAGTGGAGAAGTAGAAATTTTCAGTAAAAGGTGAAACAAACGTTTTTTGGGCCCACATGAAAGAATATTCTTTTAAAAACACTTACAATAATCGCTGTGAGAGGCTATTAAACAACTTACCAAAGTTTCATGCTTCACCCTACACGGAAAGTTGGAGAATAAGTGATGAGTCATTTTTTTAAAATAAGGAAAAAAAACTACATTTTGGTCCCCGACCCCCAGTAAGTGATAATTTAAATATCGTTTTCACTTGTTGTCACCGTGGAAGAGTATTTAACAACTACCCAAAGTTTTATGCTTTCAACTACACGCAAACTAGGTTAATTAATGATTTTCATTTTTAATATGGCTCATACAAGGCAAAAATCAAAATAATGGGCGCCATTACCTTAGGGGTGGTCACCTGTTGTTGAAACATAGCCTATTACCTTTCCAGGGTCAAATTGGGTTCCCATGCAAAATTTCAGCACCATGGGTTCAACGGTTGAATTCTATTGGTAACAAACAAAAAAACTTTCATCTCTATATATTAAATATATGATTTATAGTATACACATAAACTAAGTTTTTTTTTCTTTATATTCTCAGTTTGTAACCTTAATGTCTGACGTCGGTGGCACAATTGGTCTGTGGATTGGTCTCTCAGCGTTAGGCGTCTGTGAGATTCTCTACCTGCTTGTACAGGTCTTCATCAAGTGTTGCAGTGGGTGCCGGTGTCACGAAATAAAGTCTCCCCCAAAATAAAGTCTTCCCCGGAGAATTTATTATTTTTAAAAATCACCCCCGGAGAATTTGTTTTAAAATAATGTCTCCGCCTTTGAAATGAATCCTCCCCTTAATTATTGGAAATTATAAATAATTGTTTTATTCCACTTTATTACTTAAATTAAGTTTGTATTTGTTCTTCATGCATTTGTGTATTATTTTTGGAAATTCAACAATCATAAGTTTAGTCAGGGGCGTAGCAATTTGCGGGCTTAGTGAGTGTATGCCTGGATACACACATTTTTAGAGGTGGCTAATTGCCCAGAGTTATTTAAAAGAATAATATACAAATGATTTGAAAAATAAAGGTGATCAAGTAATACTAGAACGTCACACTGAAGTATTGGAGTAGTGTTTGCTGATAGTATGCATGGGTCAATTTCTCACGATGTCAAACGTCTAATGAAACAGTTGTTTAAAAATAAATGTGACGATTAAGGAAATTCGGACGTGACACTTCTTGCGTGTATACGGCAACACAACAACAAAGACTGTGGAGTGTACGCGGCAGCTAACTCATTCGAGGTTGCATTAGGAGCATTAGACTTGAAACGGGAAATATTTGTACTTCAGAAATGCGTGCCCATCTCTGCCGTTGTTTGAGTGAAATGACTGTCACCTCGTTTCCCAAAGAAAGAAAAGCCAAACGTGGACGAGAGAAACGTGGAACGTTAATAACGTCATAAAACTGTGATGACGATCCAATGCCACGCGTGCAACAGACCCATCAGTCGGCACACCACTGCCATATTACTCCCTTAATCAAAATCACTTACTTGGCACTTTGTGTTGGCGTTCTGCAAGATAAAAGTAGGTTTTAATTCAATTTTGAGCATGTGGCCCCAAAAAGGTTTGCCATCACTGTACTAAAACTTTCCTTTTTCTTTCTGTAAGTTAATCGTTTATTTGAAATATTTTGCATGTATTTCTTTGAAGGCTATTTTATTTATTTTGATCAAGATTAATTATGTTTTGTGCCTGATAATATTGTAATTTCCTGCAATTAAGTATATGAGTTTATAAATTTTATGTAAAATTGTTTAGGTTCTAAATAATAATTATTATTTTAATATAGGGAAGAAAACAAGTTCAAGTGATATTTCAAACACAAACAAAAAACACACACATACACTACACATTAAAACTGTAATATAAATGCAAGATTAGACATTAAACATTTATAAACGTTTGACGCAATAATCTCCGGTAAAAAGGAAGCTTCCATAATCTATTTTAAAAAAATTGTCCATTGACATGCGTGTATGTATGATGTATGTATGTTTGTATGTGTGTATGTATAATTAATATTATTTTTATTATTATATTAATATATTTTTATAAAAATTATCCCTTACAGACCATGAAGGTCCATGGGAGCAAGTGAAGTTGCGTTCACAGGTTTCATATACCACTAACGAGAATGGGATTGTGTGGTTAGCACAATGCCCGGGGGCCTTGCCAGTTCCGCGGTTTCGAACCCGCGACACGGGTTCTTGCTGCGGTTCGGTAGTCCAGCTCGCTACAACTTAGACCACCGCGCCCCTATATTAATATATACGTTATAAAATATTTTTTTATTGGCGTAGGTGTAATTGCAAGTCAAGAAACAAGACTTCAACACTTTGTGGTCTGATTAACAACTATCTCTGATGAATCCCTTCTGTCAACTCCTATTACCTTTTAAACCCTACATTTATAGCCAGCTATCCTCTCAGTACACGACCACGCACAATTGACATTCACAGCACAAATCACGTGTTCCGTGGTCAGTCAAGTCTTCATGCTTATACAATGTATACACAACAACAAGTGTCTTACAAAATTGTAATCATTTTATTTTAAATTTTAAAAATTCTTTAAAAGAATACTTTGTAACTGTAATTTCAATTGTTGCTTAATTCTCATCCTCGAAGTATTTTATGTCTACTTAAAAAGAAAAGTTTAACTTGTAGTTAGTTATGATTTTTTTTCACCCTGATTAGTCTAATATTTTAGAAATGTTCGCAATATAATATTGTAACATCAAAGTACCATGTAAAGACTTAATAAAATATGTTAAAGGATGTCTAGATTAGTCTATCCTTTTTGTCATAGTTAGTTCAGACATTTTTGACACAGGAGTTATAAATTATACTGAGAAAAGTTCATGGTTGTCATGATTATTGGAGCAAATTTCTCAATTATATGTAAAAGATTGGATGTGAATTGATTTCCTACCCATCAATAAAATTTTTATGAATTTTAATATATTTTTGAGTATAAGAACTGTTATGGCTGTTAAAATTCAAATTCATAAAGAAAATTCATACATTGGAAAGTGAAAAAATAATTTCATATTCCTGATATGAGATTATCTTTTTGTGCATGGCGATGTCATCAAAATAAATTCCAATAATTAAACCTGCTTTTCTGAATTCTTTAAACATAGTTTCATTTTAACAATGGATTTGTGTGTACGTAAACTTTTGACTAAATAAATAAAAGTAAATTTATTCCTTACAAATTATATACAAATATATAAATATATATACATATATATACATATACATATATATATATATATATATATATAATGCTGATTACGCCTTTAAATGTAGAAAAGGTTGCGTGGTTATAAGCAGTTTTCTTTTTTTTTTTGTACTTGTACTTGTAGTTAAATAAAAAGTCTCACGAATGATTCATTTGGCCTATATAAATGACTGTTTAGAAATATTTAAATACAAATAGCCAACTTCCAGTGAATTATTAGATTTTAAATTTGATATCAAACATAAAGGACACGCCTCTTTAGAGCTATTACAGGGATTACTGCACTATTTAAATGTATACCGCCTAACAGAAACTGCCTAGGCCGTAGAGTTTTTTTTAAAAAAACACTGGATAATGAGATCATGGGCTCAAAAAGTCAGTGGCGTTGTCTCAGATATAATTACATTGCGTGTCGCTTCTTTAATTGGGTCACTCCAACCTCCTTCCCCAGCCCCCACCCCAAATTCAACAGAGGATTTTTGTGTCTACTGAAATTGTACGGCCTATTAGCGAGATAGAGACAGAATTTATAACCGTCTGAACACCCGACATTTGTGCAAATTTACCGTTTGTAGTAACAACACAAACCATGCCTTAAAGACACAATACTTTTTTTAATGCTTGATACCATCTTCGTTAGAGTCAGTTTGTACAGTTAGAAAAAAATTCAAGTAATTAAGATTTTTTTTTTTAAATTACGCACCTTAGGGGTGTAAAACGGAGTGGTCCACATCCCCACCACCATATCTCTGTGTATTTACGCCACTACCATAAATATAATTAAAGTAGACATGTGTGAATAATACAAATTTAATTATTCGTTATTCTATTGTTTTTGAGTAATATCTTTGTACTATATTAAAAGTGTGTTTTAAAGGGGGTGGATTTATTTTGGGAGAGACATTATTTTACGGGGTAGGAGTGAATTTATTTCAATCGAGAGGAAAACATTTTCGCCCACGGAGAATCTGTTTTAAAATAAAAATCGCCTGGGGGAGACTCTGTGTGGGTGAGGATTTATTTTTGCTACACCGGAAACTAAAGCAAGTTAATCGTCCAATAGGATACCGGGGCAAAATAAAGAAACAGACAAAAAGTCAATAAAACAGAATACAGGGGCAAAAAGAACAACAGGCAAAAGTAAATGAGACAGAGAGCAATACTCGGGTTAAATAAAGAGGCCAAAAGTCATTGACAAAGAACAGAGGGGAAAAATCAGAAAGCAAGTACATGAGACAAAATACAGAGGTTAAATAAATAAACAGGAAAAATGTCAATAAAGTAGAATACAGGGGCAAAGTAAACAAAAAGGCTATTAGGAAAAACTTTCGAAGACCTAATTGAAAGAACAGGACCGATACTCCATTAACTGTAGAAATCATAAAACACGATTTTAAAATTTTGAACATGAAAATTTACCATATAGCACATAAAATGAGATCTGAGGCAACAATCAATTATGTTAATTGTCCACCAAAGAAAATATTGATTTTAAAAAGAAATGAAGTTATGTTTCAGAAATTCGTTGACATCCGATAGCGAAATTGATGATAAAATATTTTTTATACCATGCATGTTATGGAATGAATAAGGAGTTCGTGTCGTAAATAATTTTTTGACAGCGGTCACATTAAACATTGGTACAAAATATTTCAGTTTCAATTATATATTTCAACATATTTCATTTAGTCTTAAGAACGTAGTTAAAAAACTTTTTTTTTTCTATTTCTTTGCCCATCTTCGTCCGATTCTTTACACCGAAATATATTGCCCCTACAAATTAAAAATAAAAAGCTATAATATAATTTAAAAGCCTATCTTTATTGTATGGTATTTTAAGCACAAATTATTTCTCTAATGGATTATGGTCCTCTTTCATAAACGTTTGGGAACTCCTGATCAAAATGAGCCACATCCCTCAAACTGACAGCTTTTTTAAAAAAAATAGTTTTTAAGCTTTGCTTTGGGACCGTCCATAAAATACGTCACGCTCCATGGGAGGGGTATAGGAAAGTGTGACAGGGGGAGGAGGTTGTCCGAACATATGTGACGTCACGGTGTTAATTTAAATTATTTGTTTCCAAAGTGTGATGTACTTTGGGGGTGGGAAGGGGGGTCTCAGATTTGTGACAGGGGGGAGTCGGGAGTTAAAAATGGTAAAAAATAGCGTGACTTACCTTATGGACGGTTTCTTTTGGATTATATTTTTCTTTAAATATTTTTTTTAGTTTTGTAGGGCTAACATTTAACATTTAGTTTTTCGTGCAACGGTACGGAGTGAAAAAAAAACAAGGGCCACAAAATTCAATATAATTTATATACCATTCATTAATAATATATTATTATATCAAGAATGTAATTTAAATCTGGCCCGCAGCAAATGATGTATGATGTAACTAGGATATTTTGCGCCTGAGAAAAAAACTTCCGTGTAATCGAATTTCATAATAATGTAAGTTTGTAAGCATAATCAAAATATATAAATTGCAATGTAGGCTATGTTTTGTCTGACACGTCTGTATGTCCGTGACGCTATTATTTTTAGAAAGCAGCGCACCAAAAATACTCAATAAAAATATATAATTTGCATTTAATGTCCCGATGACGCTACTTATTTTAGAAACCAGCGCAATTAAATTCATTCTTTTCGAACGTCCGCATAAAATTAATAAATTCGGAAATAAATGAAGAAATTAAAAAATGATAAATTAAATGAAATGTTTATATTACTCTAGCAGACCAGTCGTGGATGCATCGACTTCAGTAACAATGAATAAATTTAAAGATATCAATGAATGATGTGTTATAAAAATATTATGTCAGAAACCTACGCGGCAATGCTTCGGTTTAGCGGTGGTTTTTCTTTAATACTCTACGAGAGTGCATATTTGTGTGTTTAAAAAATAACATATTTTAAATTTTTAAAATTCAATTATTCATTCGATAGATCTGAAATTTTGATACATCATTTTTATCATCACCATGAGTCTGCCTTCAAAATTTTAGCTTGTTAGATTACGTGAAAGTGGGCTAAAAATTCATCACAAGTTTTTGCGGCAAGCAGGCAAGCAAGCAAGGGCTCAGACACCACAGTTAATATAAAGTAATATTTAAAAATACCGGTTCCCATATATTGAGATACGATAGAGTAAAAATCTAGCATCTGATCTCGTTTTACTAGTTACTTTAAATGTCAATATTTGAAATTTTAAAGTAGGTCTTCGCCTAAGTTATATATATTGATTGTGGTGTTTATTAACGGAGAAATTAATAACCGTTTACTTTTAATTAATAACCGTTTACTTTTAATTAATAACCGTATTTTAATGAAAAAAAAACACAAGCTATATGGACTACTTTAATGCAATAAAAAGAAAATAAATTTAATTTTTAATACGTTATCTTACAATAGTTTTATGAAACATGAAGCTATAATATAAATTACTCCTTGCAAGTTGAACCCAATATTTGAACTACCATGTCATGTAGGTATATGTTAACGCATCATTCTGCGCATGTCGAAATTCCACGCAAAAACTGTAATGGCGATATACATAATACATATTTTTGGACCAATGGTGATGTGTTGTTCTTTATGCAGTTTTCTTATAAAAGCGCCAGCTGTGTTGTATACCGCTTAATTTTCCAAATAAATCCTTACCATTTTTGTACGATAGTAAACTTTTTAATGGTTTAGCGTTAGTTGTAACAATCACTATGTAATTAGGACTCAAAATAAAGAAGATTTTTGTTTCATCTTGGTTGGTCAACGTCAAAAGAAAAAGGGCGGTTTTCGGAAATGGCTTTAATTTTCAAATGCCCACAGAAACCGGCCTCTGAATGAATGACACCCGGTGCGGACTGCCCCCATCACCC
>MUZC01000988.1:69484-82394 GCA_002072015.1 Radix auricularia | reverse complement strand
ATGTTGAAGCTTGTTTCGAAAAAGTTTTCAATTTCTGCCCCTGGGCCGCTAAGATCTTGATTGAAGTCACCACAAATGATGACGTTTGGTTGATTGAGTTGTGCTGCAAAGTTTTCATTGATGAAATCTTTGAAAAACCGATTGTTTGTTGCTGGATTTTTGTATATGTTGATAACGACAATGTCATCAACCATACACGATGTTGCTTCGATGTGTTGATGTTGACCAGACTCTTGTTTTATCGATTTTTGTTGTGATGTCATCAATCCCGAATTGATATTTGTGTAGATGATGGTTCCCTCTGCTTTTCTGATTGTGCTAGGATTTCTGACGACTTCAACCATATTTGGAATTTCGGCATCATCGGTGTTGTTCATCCAAATTTCTTGAAAGCATAAAACGTTGCTGACTGTGTACACTTGGTCTGCTCTTATACTGATTGCGTGTTTGTGTAGAGACTGTACGTTGAATGACACAAGTTGTATGTCTGCTGATTGATCTCTGAGCATCTTGAACCGTGGTGTAAGTAAACAACTTGTTTTCAAACGCTGAATTTCAGTATCCACCTGGAAGTCTTTTCTGGTTGGTGGTTTCGGGTCTCTTAATTCTCCAATGAGATAGAGACCGTTCAGGGAGGTTGCACGAGAACAGGCAACATACACCAGTTTGCGTTGCAAGCTTCTAGCACCTAAGTGAACTGCTACACGCTCCATGGACTGACCTTGACTCTTGTGACAAGTAATTCCTTCGGCGACCACTAGGGGGTACTGCTCTCTGCAAACTTGTACACTTCCACTTTGAAGGACGTTAAAAACTTTTTTTGTCCTTGCAATTGGAGTCCAATTCTGGGAAATATTGTGTGCATCCATGAATGCTTTTCGTGCTGCTCGAGCTTTCAATCCAATCTTTAGATCGTCAAACTCTATGTAGACAGAGTTTACTTTTCGTTGAAAAACTTCTGCCATTCTTAAAATTCCGGATGCGCCGTTGAACAACCCATCACTGACGTCAATGTTTGTGGACACCATGTAACGAATACCCACGACTAATTCGAGTGATTTTGGTAAGCCAGCTGTGTCATTTGTTTTCTTGTTCTCCAGCGAGTGAAGTGCTTGATTGGATTGTCTTGGTGTGACTCTACCAATCAACGTGTCCATAGCTGTAAATTTGATTGCAAGTACATCTGGATTTGTAGCTTTGTGTCTTCGAATTCGTTCCTCGTTGAAAGCATCCACTTCAGCGTTATATGGGAAAAGACGGATCGCTTGTTTTCCTTCTGGAGGTAGCAACTTAATCGCTCCATTTGATCTCTCAACTTCAATTGGATCTTCGGAAAATTGTCGATCTCGGAAGATTTGCTTGTCTTCTTCTGTCATTTGTCCAACTGCCAAACGGTTTAGTACTTCAGCAAAGAGCTTGTCGTCTTTTTGTCGCACCACTTCATCTAGTTCAAAGTATTTGAAGCGTGGCCAAATTTGATTTCCCACTATTCGTGCAATTGGATCTGATCTCGCTTCGAAAACGTAACTACCAATTGGTGCTAATTGATTGAAGTCGCCAACAACGATAACTGAAACACCTCCGAAGATTTTGTCTGTGTTGTGAGTTCGGAAAACTTTTGTCAATGTGCGATGAATTTGGTCAAATAGGTTGGATGATAGCATTGAAATTTCATCAATGATGATGAGTTTCAATTTGTAAAGTTTTGCAGCAAGTGTGTTTAAATTGTCTGCAGAGAGTTCTGTCACTCTTGATTGACCTGCACCTGCATTTAATGCAAAAGCACCATGTGCTGTCATTCCTCCAATGTTGTGTGCAGCTTTTCCTGTGTAAGCTACCAAAAGTACTTCAACACCTTCGGCATTTCCTGCATCCTTCCTCAAAATTCTGAGTACATCTTGATATATTGTTTTTATCAGATGACTTTTTCCAACACCTGCTTTACCACTTACAAAGTGATAAAATGGTAAATTTTTGTTGAGGAAATGATGTCGAATTTCCATTTGGTAGTCACGCTGTTTTTCATTGCATCTGTCACACAATGTCAAAAATTCATCATTCAGCATTTGGTCTGGAACAACATACTTTCGAACTTGCTCTGCTGTCCCCTCTTGCTCACCGAACTCGAATACGATGTTTGGTTGAATAACTGTGTCATCATAATCGAAGACGTTGACAAATTCTTCGATTTCTTCGTCAGGCCTTCCTTCTTCGTCAGCTTGTTCGTTTTGTTCACCTTCTTCTTGTTCATTATTTTGCACTCTTCTCTCTTTCTCCAATTCGTTGCAAATTTCATTGAAATCGAGGTCTGACTCATTATATTTTTTGTAGTTTCTCTCGATGACCTCTCTATTTGCAAGGAACACTTCCTCTTTATTGACATCTTCAACTTCAGCCTTTTCATCTCGGAATGGAAGAAACAGTAATATCATCTCTCGAAAATAATTGTCAGGGTCGTTTTCTTTGTTGTATCTTCTGTACCGGATGACTTTTGACTCTCTTCTTTCACTTATTTCTGTCCCGTCTAGAAGCTTCAGTTTTGTTGTTCTTCGTCGATCTACATTTTCTTGTTCTACAGCGTCTGCTTCTTCCTCATCTTGCAAAGGATCTACTGCACCTTTTTCTTTTATAGTCCAGTTTGCAACGAAATCAGCTAGACACAAGTCATTTAACTGATTTGGTCTTTCTGTATACCTTTCAACTTGACCTTTTGTCAGGATGTCGGTGCTGTTTGGATTTTCTGCGTAAATTCTTTCTAATTCGGCTTTGGACTTAAGCATGTGTTGTCGATTTTCAATTGGCTATGTATTAATGAACTCGACCGTTGATGTGCCATATGACATTGGCAATTGAAGTCGAGCCCAGGCAGCTTCTTGTGCACAAATTTCAGACGAATTATACATTATGTTTGCTAATTTGTTGAGCTTTTCTCGAAGAGAATGATTTCCTCGATTATAATCTTCAACACATTGACGGAGCAAACGTGATAATCCTCGACTTGATTTGTTGATGTAATCGACGATGTAGCCAACACATGCATAGGCTTCAGTTACGAATTGGATGTCCATGTTACTTCGCATCAAAGACAGAATCTTTTTGTTATACCCAGTCACAAGGCAATCTTTTGGTAACCGCTTCAAAAAGAATTTTGTTCTGTTGATCGTACTTCTGATTGCTGTGATGTATTCGTCTCTTGTACACTCTAGTTTTGTAAGCAGATCTTCAAAACTTCCATTCGTCCTGGCACTAGTCGTCAAAAGGTTTTGCAGCTTCGTGTTGATTCCAAATATCTTATCCTTTTGAACATTCGTCATATTTCTGAAGTGGTTTTTTGGAAGAGGTTCCAGAATGACAGTCTGATCCATTGGAGGGAATGGTGATCCAAAACGGCAAATTTGCTGTCCATTTACCATTCTCTTGCAGGTAAATGAACATTTATGCATTTGATATTTGACTAGATCTGCCATTTCTTCATTGTCTTCTGTGGTCATCAATTGATCGATGAACTCAATGATCATTGAGGTATTTCCTTCTTCGTATGGATTGTACCTTGGTGCATCTTTCAACCACACAACCATGTGAATATGTGGTGAGCCACGATGCTGAAACTCTACTCGGTAGTAGTAATGAGCGATTTTATAAATTCCAAAAGGCCCATCTCTTGCTTTCCAAGTTGCCATCAATGACTTGACTCGATGATCAAAGTACAATGCACACGTAACTGGATCTGAACTAATCAAACGCGATTTCTCTTCAAATGCCATGTCGTTCAGCTCTTCGTCTGAAGGCTCTTGTTTGTCGACAACAATTTTCAAAATTTTGAGCAATTCCTTCCAATGCGTCTCTGCTGCTGTCAGTGTGATGAAAAGTGAAAAAATTCCAAATTGTCTCACCATTCCAAGCACGTTCTTTTTTTGTTGCTCCCAATAGGCAGGTGAACCAGTAATCGAGTTCATGAAACGGTAAACGTTGTCCTTCGCAACAGCATCGTTTATGAAATCTCGATTGATTGCTTGCTGTGCTGTTACATTCATATATACCGCTGCTTTACGGAAGACGATGTTCACTTTACTCAAAAGCTGTTTAATCATTGCTTTTTTGTAAAGAAACAAAAGATGCTCTGGTTTAACAGCACGACGATCAAAACGACGAATTTCTGAAGAAACGTGATCTTCAAATGACAGCTTGACGTTTTCATTGCATCGTCTTGGCTCTCCTCCCCAAATTGTTGTGAAAGCCATCTCTTCACAGTACTTATCCATAAGGATAGGTAGTGGAGTTTGGTCTTCACCTGGAGCAAATTGAATGCCTTCAGCTGAATCTAGCATTGTCTCTTCTGGAATGTAGTTCTCGTTCTGTGCACGAATCTCCAACAACTCTGTGTCGTTTTCGTCAATTTGTGGAACGTTCGCTTCGTCTACATCAATTTGTTCTTCTTGTCCTTCAGCCGAATCAATTTCAATCTCTTCTGGATTGTTGGCATTGAAATTGTTGTCAAGCACTACTCCTTCAGCTTTGTAGAGTGTTTTTGGCACAAAGCTACTGCAGCATTCCAAATTGATGCACGGTTTACTCGCGCTTACATGTAGTAGTTTTTAAATCGCATGCTTCTCATCCACGTCACTTCAATAACACCGCTTGCATTTGGATGTGCTGGTATTGCTTGGATTGTTTTTCTCACATCTATTGGAACATTGACAACACCTGATTTTATGCCATATTGACGATCACAGCCTAATGTGATGATCTTCATAAACGGAATACGAAGAGCCACACACCTTTCTGCTAAACTTGTCAAATTCTTGACTACATCAGGTACATCGGGAAATTTAATTCCCGAATTCTGAATGTTCAGACGAGGAAACCATTTTTTCGAACACTGACAATGCATGTGTTGCAAAACCAGTACTCTAAATTTTTGTGCAGTTCTTCAAGTACAAGTACATTAATGTACTCATCTGTACATTTTGCAGTTTTTAGTTGCGCTCTTGTCTTCTTGTGGAGTTGTTTTTTGAACCATAAACGATCACAACTGTAGCAACGATGCATTGGGTCGTCTTGAATTTGTTGCTCATATTCAGCAACTGCTCGTTCCCATTCGGTTGGTTCTTGACGTGTTGCCCTACGTGCCGCAGTATTTTGTTGTTGTTCTGCAGCTCTTACTTGTAGATTTTGACGTGTTACTCTACGTGCCGCAGTATTTTGTTGTTTTTCTGCAGCTCTTACTTGTAGATTTTGACGTGTTACTCCACGTGCCGCAGTGTTTTGTTGTTGTTCTGCAGCTCTTACTTGTAGATTTTGACGTGTTACTCTACGTGCTGTTGTATCTCGGTTTTGTTCTCTCATACGAATGAGTAGGTTTTGACGACGAATTTTTTGAGCGATTCGATTTGCTTCTCTTCGTGCTTCAATTTGACCTGCTTTTTTACGATTTTCAGCGTTTAATGTAAGTGATTTTTTTGGTGGCATTTCTATATATATATTTTTTTTAGCTACCTGTAGATTGCGTAATGGAAAAAATTTATCATCCCTAACTTAAAAATTTCCAAAATGAATAATCAAAATTACATCAGATACTTTGTTGGATGCTGAGATCAAGGGTGATGACAGACGGACGGACGGACAAAACGGGTGCAATAGCGCATTCGACTTCTCGAAAATGCGCTAACAAAAACAAAACAAACAAAGTCGTGAGCTTGGGAGTAAAAAGTTATGATGATATTGGATATTTTAATAGTGTCATAGTATTTTTTCAGTCTTAACTTGCAAGAAATACTGTATTTTGCGCACAAGATAACACCCTACTTTCCAGCACAAATGTGGGGTTCGTACAGTATTTGCAATTTTCCTCTTCCAGCGCATACCTAATAGATCTAATTTTTAGAAAACATGAAATATGATATCCAGGCTTGTCAACGGGACATATTTTTGTGTCCCATCCCATCCCATGGAAATTAATGCCTGTCCCATCCCACCCCATCCCATGGGACGTTTCCCATGGGAGTCCCATGGGAAAACCATTCCCATGGACAAGCCTGATGATATCAATGTGATAATTTAGATCAAATGCCTTTGATGTGCATATACTTAGCAGGAAAACTGTCAGTAGAAGATCGAAATCAATTCGAAGAATTGTCTTGTATCTATATATTCTAGGTCTATCAACAATGCATCGATCCTTGAAATATCAATAGTCACATTCGCGAGCTTAATCGCGAAGGTTAATCACATCAAATGGTTTTTGACATTACCGCTGCATTGTTCGTTAGCTGTCTTGCTATGCCTAGGCAACTAAATATTTTTTTTTAATGTATTATATAAAACAAGCCGAATTCATACTTAATCTTACATGGCTTTAAACTGTGTAGGGGCTCATTTTGCTATCAAATCAGTACAGAGAAAATCATGTCAAAACGGAAAAAGAATGCAATGGTACCTGGTAAAATAGCTTGTCGGTCGTCTGATACGAAAAGTTTGAGAATCACTGGCCTACAATGTATTTAATGCCTTTTACATAGCCTCAAGCGTGATACATTATTACAATGTAGAACTACACTTAGTAAATACTAAAATGTCAAAAAAGTGATTTGAAACCTACTTATTTTCAAATAAAAAATAAAGTGCGTTTTGTGAATGTTTTTTTTTTTCTGGAAAGGGGGGNGGTCAAAGCTTTGTGACGTACTTTTGGAGGGGGGGGGGTCTACGATTTTGTGACGACGCGTGACGTACGGGGGGAGGGGGTAAAAAATCGGCCAAAATCGCGTGAGATCATTTATGGACGGCCCCTAAGCTTTTTAGGTGTCTGTGTCAAAGAACATGTTTACTTGTCTTTGACCTGAGTTTAATATTAACACCTAATTCAGCGTGTTTATTTCTCATCGATCTGAGTTAATATCAACACCTAATAAATTGTGTTTAATTCCATTTTACCTGCGTTAATATCAACACCTAATAACATTAGAGATTGACTGATAACATTAGAGATTGACTGATAACATTAGAGATTGACTGATAACATTAGAGATTGACTGATGAACATTAGAGATTGACTGATAACATTAGAGATTGACTGATGAACATTAGAGATTGACTGTTTCATTAAAAAGAAGACAGTATTAGTACATTTATTAGTAGTATTACTATTGTTAAAATCTCTCAATACGTGTAGCTGCTATCAGACCTGGAGGTGTGACCAGGAGCGAAGATATGGGTCAACATGAGGTAGGTCATCTGAAAGTTTTATGGGCCCTACAATAGCTGGGTCATGGGGGTTACACCTGACAAGTTTGCCTACGTGTCGCTGACAATGGATGTGTCCTGATCTCTCTACACAATGTCAATAGAAGAAAGTTTGATGTAAATATGTTTTTATAGAGTAGGAGATTTACACTAGTCTTTTTTTTTCATACCCGGCTATGTCCCTGCATTACACCTGCTAATGCACCTCCCAGGCTAGAATGTTGTGTATAGACCTACAACACTTACTGTAGAGTGTTGTGTATAGACCTACAACACTGACAGTAGAGTGTTGTGTATAGACCTACAACACTGACACTGACAGTAGAGTGTTGTGTATAGACCTACAACACTTACTGTAGAGTGTTGTGTATAGATCTACAACACTTACAGTATACTGTTGTGTATAGAGCTACAACACTGACAGTAGAGTGTTGTGTATAGACCTACAACACTGACAGTAGAGTGTTGTGTATAGACCTACAACACATACTGTAGAGAGTTGTGTATAGAGCTACAACACTTACTGTAGAGAGTTGTGTATAGACATACAACACTTAAGGTAGAATGTTGCGGTTAGACATACAACACTTACCGTAGAATATTGTGTATAGACCTACAACACATACAGTAGAATATTGTGTATAGACCTACAACACTTACCGTAGAATGTTGTGTATAGACCTACAACACTTACCGTAGAATGTTGTGTATAGACCTACAACACTTACCGTAGAGTGTTGTGTATAGACCTACAACACTTACCGTAGAATGTTGCGTATAGAAAAACAACAAGTACCACCGATTTCTTTCTTTTAAAGTAGAATGTTGTGTTAAATATGTTCAACAATATCAAATTTTTTGCAGAAATACAGATGTATAACAAAAACAGAAGAATTTTGTTGTATAAATTTGCAACTCTTAAAGTGGAAATTTGTTACACTGATGTACAACAATTACAAAAGAAATGTGTTGTACAAATGTATAACTATTACCGTAGAATGTTGTAATGTAGTTGTACAATTACAATAGACCTTGAAATGGCTTTCTTATCTCCGATAGCTAGTGTATTGTTTCATTTCTAATATACATTTGTAGTATAATAGTATGTTGATTGCTTGCTGTTGAGCTACTGTACAAAGTAACATACATATGTCTCGTTTGTGCTGGAGGCCCATAACTGGATTCTGCCATACGCTCGTATTGGTAGCGAATTTCAAACATATTGTGTTTAATATTTCTATATTTTTAAGTTGTTAAACCTATCAAAGCCATTGTAACGCTTTCTAGGAACCGAAAACGGAAAGGGGGTAGTGTCAAGGATAAATGGACATTATTAAAAATTAAACACTCTTTAAACGAAACAATTTTCCCATAAAAATCAACGTCGATACGATAATGCGTTCCATGCTGAAAAAATACTCATTTTTCTAAAAATTTTATTAACATTTATTAAATAAAATTACTTATTAATTTTTAAAGAATGTAACAGCTGGGAATATAATTTAGATTTGAAGCAAAATAAAAAAGAAGAAAATAAAATAAAACTTTTAAGTTCAAGTACTTTGATTGGATATGACTAAAAACGTGGTGCGGGTGATCATAAGGTTTTACATATGCAGTTCACTCATTCTCTCACTTATAGATCTCTCTTTTGCCTTCTAAATTCTAAATCTTTAATTTTTAGACCAAACACCTATCTTTCTGTTGTATTTCTAAATTAGAATGGGATTTTGAAGCACCCGCCCCACGTTTTTAGTCACATTAAATCAAAGTATATTATTAAGTTATACGTTTTCATTTATTTTCTTTTTTTTTTATTCCACTTATAAAAACGTGGTTTAAAAAATCTTTTTTAAAACTTTCTTTTTATTTGTATACCAAATACCTCATAAGCGCCCGTCCAACGTTTTAATACCACGGGAATTTGTGGTCATGGGGTGAACATAGGTAGGAGGTGAATGTCAACAACAGCAGAGCGATACATATGTTATACGGAGATAAACTTTAAAAAATGAATTAATTTAATTACGGGACTTTCGATCGATATGAAATTTTGATACAATACATTGTCTTCAAAGATCTATCTGTGGCACAGTTTTGAGATCTCTTGGAGCTTCAGAAGTGGTGAATTTTACTTTGGGAAATTTGACATTTTGTGGACAGACAAAAAGGAACGAGAGCAGGTTAATAAAAACTTGGTACAAAAAAAAATCACATAATGAAAAGGATAGCACTGAGCTCTGTGATTATATTATAATGTATGGTATTTTATAGGGGGAAGGGGTTTACTTTACCAATAGGATCCTGTAACACAACGGGATTATAATGGGGTATGTCATCGGACAAAAATGTAAAATCATATGGGGGAAAGGGATCTGACCAGGATAGATTCCATTATTGATCGGGGTCTTAATGTTTGGAGTGCACTCTCTCACTCTCTCTATCTCTCTCTCTACCTCTCTCTACCTCTCTCTATCTCTCTCTATCTCTCTCTATCTTTCTCTCTCTCTCTCTCTCTCTCTCTCTCTATATATATNTATATATATATATATATATATCTTTCTCTCTATGTTCTCTCACTCCCCGAATACAGCCAAACACATAACGATACAAACAGAGTAAAATAAATTAAACATGACATAGAAGCATTCTTTATCGTACCAGACTACCTCATTGGTTATCTAACTTGGGTCACAAAGCGATCAATGGTCTTCGTTTATTGAAGAACTTCCACAAAAATCTCATCAAATATTTCCTGTCAATTACTAGTTTCCTCGGGTTCTGACAACGTTCTGACAACTTGGCAACTTTTGTTGTTCAATATTTAACAAGACCACATACTTGGGAGCTAGTGTTTTCGGGACCAGAGATGGACGTGTCAAATAGAAAGGACATTGGAGATACCGGCTGTCAGATAAATCATTGACAGCCTCATAGTCTCCCGTGTACATTAGGACAACGGTGTTACGTAATCGTTGGCCAAGTTGAGGCGCGACGGTGTTACGTAATTGTTGGCAAAGTTGAGGTGCGACGGTGTTACGTAATTGTTGGCCAAGTTGAGACAAGACGGTGTTACGTAATTGTTGGCCAAGTTGAGGTATGACGGTGTTACGTAATTGTTGGCCAACTTGAGGCGCTACGGTGTTTCGTAATTGTTCGCCAAGTTAAGATATATGAGAACATTTTTGTCAAACACGCCCTCGTCTCAGCCTCGTCCTTTTGACAACCACGTCTCGTCTGAACATTCAAAGGTTCCGGTCATATTTCCTCGCACCGATTGTTTGATTAAGGTTAATTGCCAGCGATGTTGTCAGGTAGGTTCTATTTGGAAACTGAAGATTAACTTGTGGGGGCGGGGTTGGGGGGTGTTAACTGCGGCGTAATGAACTTAACGTACAGGCATTTGGTGGGTGGGGTTTGGGGGTAGTAATGACGTGAGGTGGTTTGTTGTGCTTGATTATGTGTGTATGTGGTACTGACACCAGGTTGTATGTTGTTGCTTACGTGTGAATGTGGTACTTACGTAAGGTGGTTTCTCGTATAGTAATCTATTAAATTAAATAGAGCAAGCATTCCGATTGTTGAAATTTTTGTAGTTAAGCTTGGTAGAGGGCTGTAACAGAACCAGCTAGAACATCAATATGTGGAATGTCTTTAAACAACATTGCTGGAAATCAAGTTTTTTTTTTCAACAAATTCTAATTGGTTTTATATTTTTTTCAATTCGAAATCTAATTCCAAAAAAGTCAAAGTTTATATTCCAGATTTTTTACAGTTAAAACATGGTCTACACAGCAGTCAACTTATGGGCTGATCTAGGCACATAATATTTTCTTCGATTGTCAGACATGCAGATATGTGATCAGACCTGCAGCTATGTGATCAGACCTTTAGCTATGTGATCAGACCTACAGCTATGTGATCAGACCTACAGCTATGTGATCAGACCTTCAGCTATGTGATCAGACCTTCAGCTATGTGATCAGACCTACAGCTATGTGATCAGACCTACAGCTATGTGATCAGACCTGCAGCTATGTGATCAGACCTTCAGCTATGTGATCAGACCTGCAGCTATGTGATCAGACCTACAGCTATGTGACCAGACCTTTAGCTATTTGACCAGACCTTTAGCTACGTGATCAGACCTACAGCTATGTGACCAGACCTACAGCTATGTGACCAGACCTTTAGCTATTTGACAAGACCTTTAGCTACGTGATCAGACCTACAGCTATGTGACCAGACCTTTAGCTATTTGACCAGACCTTTAGCTACGTGATCAGACCTACAGCTACGTGACCACCGCAAGAGAGCCGAGTTTCCAGAGCTCGTGTTTCACTTAATGCCCACACATTCACACAGACTTCTGGAAGATAGCAAACTTCACGCATAGACACCGAGACAGACATGAAAACACATGCTCCAACATAGTCCAACAAGAAAGACATTCTGAGAGTCTAGACCCATAGATACCGAGACAGACATGAAAACACATGCTCCAACATAGTCCAACAAGAAAGACGTATTCTGAGAGACTGGCATAAAAACAAACATTTCGAGACATGGAACCAATACAAAAATTTGGAGAGACAGACAAAATACAAACAAAATCTTATGGATCACGGGACTCGACACATTGCAATAAATGAATAAAAGAACAAAAGATGTATGTTAATAAAGTAACTTGTTATTGAGAGCAATTTGTTACTGGTAACAGATAAATGACATAAAATGTCATAAAAATAAATATTTTTTCCATATATATTTTCATAAATATGTATAACTGTCATGTAACTCAATAAAATATAACTTAAACATAGTGACAATAGAGTAAATATTGAAATATCAAGCATTGTAATTTATCATTGTTATAAATAAAAGAAAAAAAAATAAATCACAAAGATTCATGTCATATTGACAGCATATATAGAGATGACATTTTGACAGGACATATCGAAATGTCATATTGAAAGTACATATAGACATGAAATATTGACCGGGCATATCGAAATGTCATATTAAAAGTACATATAGACATGAAATATTGACCGGGCATATCGAAATGTCATATTAAAAGTACATATAGACATTATATATTGACCGGACATATCGAAATGTCATATTAAAAGTACATATAGACATGACATATTGACAGGACATATCCATATGAATGAATCGGAATTTAGAAATATGTATGCATCAAATAAAATATATTTGAGTACTTAATTAGTTAACTTTGTACACAATGACAATCACCTGGGTACAGATGGGCAAACGAACTTAGTTATATACTCATTGGTCGTTAGGTTATTACAGACTGGGAGTTGTGTGATGGTACCATCATACAACCTTGAGATCTGACCATCCCTAACTCACGAGATCTGACCATCCCTAACTCACGAGATCTGACCATCCCTAACTCACGAGATCTGACCATCCCTAACTCACGAGATCTGACCATCCCTAACTCACGAGATCTGACCATCCCTAACTCACGAGATCTGACCATCCCTAACTCACGAGATCTGACCATCCCTAACTCACGAGATCTGACCATCCCTAACTCACGAGATCTGACCATCCCTAACTCACGAGATCTGACCATCCCTAACTCACGAGATCTGACCATCCCTAACTCACGAGATCTGACCATCCCTAACTCACGAGA
>MUZC01000988.1:50903-62606 GCA_002072015.1 Radix auricularia | reverse complement strand
TACCAATCCTACCGGAGGTAGACTTCTATCCCAATCCTACCGGAGGTAGACTTCTATCCCAATCCTACCGGAGGTAGACTTCTATCCCAATCCTACCGGAGGTAGAGTTATATCCCAATCCTACCAGAGGTAGAGTTCTATCCCAATCCTACCAGAGGTAGAGTTATATCCCAATCCTACCAGAGGTAGAGTTCTATCCCAATCCTACCAGAGGTAGAGTTCTATCCCAATCCTACCAGATGTAGAGTTCTATCCCAACCCTACCAGAGGTAGTGCTCTATCCCAATCCTACTAGAGGTAGACTTCTCAACTCTTATAAAATGTTCACACATCCCTCTATCTGCGCCTCAAACTGTGGCGTACTTTAAGCGCCAACATAGGAATGAGGTAACGTGCTTTTCTTCATGTGTCGTGTTACAATAAGGTCTCATAATCTGAATGAAGTCCCCTCCAATAAACAACAAATTTCTCCATTGCTAGAATCTATTAAACTATCAGCATGACTTCTAGTTTAGAGTAATCCAATCTTGCGTGACACCAACGCTGACTCCTAAATGTCACGTGTCTTTGGCATCCAGGTCTATTCTTTTCACGTCATTGTGTCTCGTGTTGATTACCTTCGCGAGGACTACTCGAGGGGAACACGAGTTCTTCGCCTTGCCGCTATTGACGTCACTCCCTCAACATCCATCCTCACTCCCTTAATAATACTCCCACGGCTCCTGAGCCAAAGAATTGTTCATCTCTAATCCGAAAGGTTCACTACAGGTTCTCCGTATCCAGCCATCTACATCCTGGTCCTACACTGCTACCAAATTTTCTGCTACCGGCCTGGTAGCCCAAGAAATTGTATCTCCTGACGTGCTCAAGACATTGATCATTGAATGTGATGGCGGGCGACCAACATAACACGAGCCTGGTCTGTGGGACTCAAGGGAGTTGTGCTAAAATATGAGCTACCTACCGGCATGCAATGGGTGGGCCAACTACCGGCATGAAATGGGTGGGCAATCTACTGACATGAAATGAGTGGGCCATCTATCGGGAAGCAATGGGTGGGCCATCTACCGGCATGCAATGGGTGTTCCATCTACCGGCATACAATGGGTGGGCCAACAACCGGCATACAATGGGTGTTCCATCTACCGGCATACAATGGGTGAGCCAACAACCGGCATACAATGGGTGGGCCATCTACCAGCATACAATGGGTGGGCCATCTACCAGCATACAATGGGTGGTCCATCTACCGGCATACAAATAGTAGGTCATCTACCGACATGCAATGGGTGGGCCATCTACCGGCATGAAATAAGTGGGCCATCTACCGGCATACAATGGATGGTCCATCTACCGGCATACAATGGGTGGTCCATCTACTGGCATACAAATAGCAGGCCATCTACCGACATACAATGGGTGGGCCATCTATCGGCATGCAATGGGTGGGCCATCTACCGACATATAAATAGTAGGCCATCTACCGACATACAATGGGTGTTCCATCTACCGGCATACAATGGGTGGGCCAACAACCGGCATACAATGGGTGGGCCATCTACCAGCATACAATGGGTGGGCCATCTACCAGCATACAATGGGTGGTCCATCTACCGGCATACAAATAGTAGGTCATCTACCGACATGCAATGGGTGGGCCATCTACCGGCATGAAATAAGTGGGCCATCTAGCGGCATACAATGGATGGTCAATCTACCGGCATACAATGGGTGGTCCATCTACTGGCATACAAATAGTAGGCCATCTACCGACATACAATGGGTGGGCCATCTATCGGCATGCAATGGGTGGGCCATCTACCGGCATATAAATAGTAGGCCATCTACCGACATACAATGGGTGGGCCATCTACCGGCATATAAATAGTAGGCCATCTACCGACATACAATGGGTGGGCCATCTACTGGCATACAATAGGCGAGGCTCTGGAAAAACGAGGGTATTAAAGACACAAGTGGTTTTCAAAGAAACGAGTGTTTGTTAAAGACACCTGTAGGTAAAGTAGCAAGTTGTCGCCGAGAAACCAGAGGTTATTAAAAGAAAAGTTTCTTGCCTACAAAAAGTGGTCGTCCATAAAGTACGTCACGCTATTTTTGACGATTTTCAACTCCCTCCTCCCCCCTGTCACAAATCTCGGACCCCTCCCCCCTAAAGTATGTCACATTTTCGTACAAATATATATATATATATTATAGTTTTATTTAAACTTAACATAAAACACCGCGACGTCACACATGGCCGGACACCCCCTCTCCCCTGTCACAAACTATCACACTTTCTTACACCCCCTCCCCCTCTCTGGTGCGTGACGTACTTTATGGACGGCTCCAACGGTGCTTGATTAAAATAAAAGGTGTTTACTTATAAAAATTGGCGGTTATCGAGCAAACGAGCTGCTGCATCAAAACACAAGATTTTAAAAATATTTTCAGACAGTTTTATTTTCAACCCATAATGTGGCTTTAATTACTCTCGTGTTTTTATAAACTAAATAACGATAATTAAACTTTGTCAACAAACGGTGTTAGAAACATAAATAAATCATAAATGTCATGGAGAAAGCTATTGGATATTAGAAGATTGGAACAAAAGAGAAGTAGACCTTTAAGTGATACTATTTTTTTCTGTCCTCTTCTTTCCTGCTTCAACAAGCGTCTACTTTACTCTCCAAGCCAAACTATTGAAACCTTTGAGATCTGAGAAAAAGGGGTTTTGAAAACCTCAATGAATAAAACAAGTGTAAACAAGTAAATAGACCACGCCTATAAATAGCCGACCACGTGACCAGGCACGGCGCTGCTATTATGAATCACGGAGTGCGACCGTGGGAAAGTAGCGACCAGGGCTCGAGAGAGATAGGGACCGAAACCTCCACGAGTTGCTTGTCTTGGATTTCCTTTGACACCAAGGTACGCCTTGTGCCACTAGTTATGGCCCATTTAGGTGTTAATTGTGTGTGTGTGGGGGGGGGGGAATAACTTTAAAGCTGCCAGTACCCCCCCCCCCACATACTACAAAGCCTAAGTAGGTAAGCACTACGGCATTTCCGTTATCCTCAGATTCAGATCATTATGCTTCCTATATTTCAAATTTATTAGTTTTTTAAATTGATTTTAATCCAAGTTTTTAAATAATTTAGACTATTCATGATCAAAGGTTAAATTTCCACTTAAAGAAGTTGGACTTGTTTTTTTCTTTAATTCCCCAAATGTTACTGAACTAATAGATATCACGCTTTTCCTCTTTAATTAATTTCATCTTTTCGGGATATTAATATATCTATTCTGACAATTGTATTTGAAATTTTTTAAATAATTTTTTGTGACGAAATAGATCAAATTTCTTGGTGGAGGTGAGCAGTGGTTACATAGAATTTTTATCTAAACGGGTTTGTCAGAAATATATATCATAGCCTGGATAGAATAGAGACATTGTGTATAATGGGGGGGGGGGTTAAGAACCTGGACAAAATATAGACCTTGTGTAAATTGGGGAGGGAGAGAGACAGAGGACAGAGAGAGAGAGAGAAAGACTCACACTCAATGAAAACAGCTGACTCGTATAAAGTCAAATATAATAGATGTAAATAGTAAGACGAGGTAGATAGAGACAAAGAAATTCTAAAGATTTGTCAAATTGAAATGCTTTACCAGTGATAACAGGGCTTCTCAAGTTGTGTACTCAGCGACAAGAGAAATAACTGTACAATGGCACACTTTCGATATGTCAAATATTTTTAGTCAAACCAAACTTAAAAAAGAATAAATTATTTTAACCCGGTCCTTGTTGCCAACTCCAGGCTGGTGGAGATTAAAGTCTTGACCACAGGTCATCGAAACTAAGTCCTCTCTGTCAGGGGTCTATAGGGGTCTTAGAGTGGTAAATAGGTGGTCAATAAGTGGTCAATATGTGGTCTACAAGTGGTCTATTTGGTCATTGTGTGGTCTATAAGTGGTCTATGTTTGGTCATTATGTTTTCATAAGTGGTCTATGTGTGGTCATTATGTGGTCTACAAGTGGTCTATGTGTGGTCATTATGTGGTCTACAAGTGGTCTGTTTGGTCACTATGTGGTCTACAAGTGGTCTATGTGTGGTCATTATGTGATCTACAAGTGGTCTGTTTGGTCACTATGTGGTCTACAAGTGGTCTATGTGTGGTCAATATGTGGTTTACAAACAAGTGGTCTGTGTGTGGTCAATATGTCGTGAATATCTGGTTTATGTGATGTCTGCATGTGGTCTATGAGTTGTTTTTTGTGGTCAATGTGTGGTCTGTCAAAGGATTTCTAAACAGTAAAATGTGGGCTGTCTAGGAAATCCCAAGACGTGAATCTAACAAGATATCTACTACAGAAATAGGTGTTCAACGTGAAAAGAACTCTCCGGTGCACTGCCCATGTCCAGCTGACTGGATCACTTTGATAGAAGCTCATGAAACACTGTACAAGAATAACTATAGCATCATACAACATGGTAAATATCTATACACTTTTATACATCCTCTACCGGGTTAATTAAATATTAGAGACTGAGTCTTTTACCGCCACCTGGGAGGATTACCATACCAACCGTTCGTTAGGTTTCTTATTTGGGATTACGTACTGGATAACTCACAAGACGTGGATAACCCACAGGACGTGGATAAGCCACAAGACGTGGATAAGCCACAGGAAGTGGATAACTCACAAGACAAGGGTACAAGACATGGATAACCAGCAAGACATGGATAACCCACAAGACGTGGATAACCCACAAGACGTGGATAACCCACAAGACGTGGATAACCCACAAGACGTGGATAACCCACAAGACGTGGATAACCAACAAATGTCCTGTGACGTCAAGTAGAAATCTTCAAACCCATGAATCAGTTCGATGACGTAGGTATTGAGTCCGTCCAGTGTGTATTCCACGGACCATCAAAGTGACCGGCTTATATTTAGCCAGCAATGTGAATGTTTTTTTGTCATTTTAATATCACGGAAATTTTTTAAACACTGAACAATTTTGATTATGAACGACATGGGGATTAAAGTGAACATTGCAATTTACGTAAATGAAAAAAAAATTCATATGATACAAATAAATAAGTAGAAACATTTAGATCAAAAGTTAAGCATGATACAAGTCTCCGACATTCATTTTGTAGATACTCCACATGAACAAAGTTGTACAACTATCAGTCCTCATTGAATTCAACGTACACTTTTGTCCGGCTAATGTTATCAAGAGGTATATTTCACTTTATGGCAAAAATGTTAACACACGTTTATACATCAACACACTAGACTTTTAAATGGTTTGAAGTTGAGTTGTCTCCTCATTAACTCCAAGTTTGAAGTGAGTTGTCTCCTCATTAACTCCAAGTTTGAAGTGAGTTGTCTCCTCATTAACTCCAAGTTTGAAGTGAGTTGTCTCCTCATAAACTCCAAGTTTGAAGTGAGTTGTCTCCTCATAAACTCCAAGTTTGAAGTGAGTTGTCTCCTCACTAACTCCAAGTTTGAAATGAGTTGTCTCCTCACTAACTCCAAATTTACAGATATGTGGCACTTTCACCACGGATAGAAACAAAGTGTACACAGTCATGGTTGTACACAGTCGTGGTTGTACACAGTCGTGGTTGTACACAGTCGTGGTTGTACACAGTCGTGGTTGTACACAGTCGTGGTTGTGCACAGTCGTGGTTGTACACAGTCCTGGTTGTACACAGTCGTGGTTGTACACAGTCGTGGTTGTACACAGTCGTGGTTGTACACAGTTATGGCTGAAAACACGAGTTCTTTCTTTGTAACACCACAACAGTATGTCTTTTATTGATGTCACGTATCCAATCACAGAGAAAGTGTACAGGTAAATGGGTAAGTTAGAGAACGTGTACAGGTAAATGGGTAAGTTAGAGAACGTGTACAGGTAAATGGGTAAGTTAGAGAAAGTGTACAGGTAAATGGGTAGGTTAGAGAAAGTGTACAGGTAAATGTGTAAGTTAGAGAACGTGTACAGGTAAATGGGTAAGTTAGAGAAAGTTTACAGGTAAATGGTTACGTTAGAGAAAGTGTACAGGTAAATGGGTAAGTTAGAGAAAGTGTACAGGTAAATGGGTAAGTTAGAGAAAGTGTACAGTAAATGGTTACGTTAGTTAATGCTCGAACACAATTACAGGCTTGTGGAAAAAAACAGCCTTTCAGACAGCATTTCAGGCAGCATTTCAGACAGCACCCTAGACTACGACTCTGTGACACGTGACTTATCTTTTGGAAAGAGAGATAACATGTATTTTCCTAGAACAGTAAAACCTAAACATCCTGCTTTGGCACTGAGACAAACAGATTCCGAATTGAAGAGTTTGACAGAGGTTAAATGGCAAGCTAATCCGTTTCATTGTGAATACTTTTGTATAGGAGAACAATTGTGGCACAGCAAGTTGTAGGGTGGTAGCAGAAAGATGCGTGTCTGAATTGAAAAAATTCCGTTTCTTGAAAATTGGAAAATTGAGCAGGTCCACCAGTGAGGAAAAACTTGTGTCCGGCCTCTGTTAACAAATCGTCTTGTCTTATATTTTTGGATTCCTCCCAGTCTCAACATAAACCCGTGGCAACCCGTAGTAAACAAACTGGTCAGTCTGTAGCCGCCCTTGACCCACGCTGGACAGCTGATTGGCCATCTCCTTACTCTTCTCATCAAACCGAATAAATCTTTTCAGAGGCGGCGCCACAATGGCCCGTCCGTAAACCCCGGGAGCGTTAGAGTCCAGCGATACAGACGCCTCTGAGCCCCTCTCGGATTTGATTTTTTCCAACTTCCTCACTTCGTCCACGATGCGCCCGTTGACCGCTGTCCGCCACATGGTCCACATGTGTCTGTCTCTCATGGGGTCAAACGACGTGTTCAGGGTCGTGTCGTGCTCGTGGGCCGCAGGCGGCTTGACGTCACGTCGCTGTGGGGGTTCCCTCACGCTGGGGTTGTTTTGGTTGTAGTGGACCTGGAGATTCAGGTACCGCTTGATGTACCGGTGGTCAGACGTGGCCTGGGGCTCGGCCTGCATGCCGTTAGGGAGCACCTCCACCGACGGCTGGTCGCGTTTGGACATCTGTCGTGGCGTCACGGGCTCCATGTTGTGGAGGTCATTCTCGAACAGCTGGTCGACCGCAGCGGCGTGCTTGCCCTGTCTGACCACAGCTTTGTCCTTCTTCTGGTACTTCTCCACGGCTCTCGAGTTCATCTGAGCCTTGGCGCTGAAGTGGTTCTCACGTTCTTGGGGCGGACGTTGCCCGTAGGGTACCACCGCCTTACTTGGATAGTCTCCCTGGTAACTGTCTTCTCGTTTGTGTGGCGTGGAGTAGATGGCATTCGGATCGCTGTTGTGTCGTCCGTTTGGTAGTTCTTGTGGTGTGTGGTGGCGCCCGTTCTGCAAGAGTGGTTGCGAGTGCTGAGAGTAGCGGGGGCTGGGCTGGGAGGGGGAGTTGTACCTGGAGTAACCATCGTAGAGCTGGACACTTTGGTTGTCACTGTGAGGGCGCCGGTCTAGAGGTCTTCCAGGGGGCGCCATCGTCCGCAACAAAATCTGGGAAAACAGAAATAATAAAACCGTTTGAAACAATTTAAAGTTACCTTTTTATTTGTTCAAACAAAGATGCAACTAAAAAATAATATAATCAGAATATCTATATGTAACATTCTGCTGTGGATCGACAAGGTTTTTGTAAGGTATTGATTGAAGTGTATCTGACTCTTATGTCTACTTTGTTGGTTGGACACCTCGACCCCGGACGATTCGACCCCGGACGGTTCGACCCTGCCAGTTCGACCCCAGGACGTTTCGTCCCCAGGACGATTCAACCCCGGGCAGTTCGACCACAGGACGTTTCAACCCTAGGTGGAGATCGTCTCTGTCGATGATAAAAACCATTGTGCCCGTTGAGGGTCGGGTCATCCGAGGCGGCCGTTTCGTCCCCCTTTCTAGGTATAATCAGTGGACGGCACTGTTTAGGGCCAGGAGAGCCAGTAAATACTAGAAAAAGTGCCGTGAAGAACTTTGGTCGGACGTCAGCTCTGAGGAAACCTTCCCGACAAGGGGTGCCTTACCCAACACTATGTGGTTGGTTCTGCGGTTGCCCGCACCCCCCGGGAGGGTTACAATGATGATTCCCCCTATCTTGCGACAGTCCTAGGTAGATAGATCCGTTTCATGCGCTGTGGTGGCACCGCAGTTACGGCGGGTCGAAATAGGCAAATCCACATCCTCCTTAGGGAGGAAACCACATTGAGAGGCAGGACGATGAGCCTCGAGCGAACTTAACCCTGCCCAGGTGGCCCCCTCTTAGAGGGGACCGTGTTGGGGGTGCCCTTGTCAATTACGCCTCTTGGTGGAGAGGTGGGAGCATGCCAAGAGATTCCCCAGCGGGACCTATAAGAGTTTTAGTAACTCAGGGCCTTTGACGCCATCTCAATGTCACAATGAGACTCATGAAATTTGAGTACCCATCTATGACGTCAAATTGTTTTTAGCCTTAAAGTAGTTTGACCTGACCAAGGGTTCTGTGGCTTTTCTTTTTCTTTGGTACCTCGGGATGATCCTAGGTATTGTATTAAAGAAATATTTCGTGTTTTTTTTCTCTCTCTTCATACTGCTAATTTCTCTAGCTAAACTAATGATAATATATAGATTTCTAAACAAATGTCTGTGGATTTCTTTAATTCACTGTGAGAAGCCTATTAGGCCACCAAAACGAGTTTCCAATATTCACGAACCAGTGACGTAGCTAGGGAGCGGTGGGGGCGTCACTCATTCAGAGGGCGGCATTTGTAGGCATTTGTAAATTAAAGCCAAGTCCGGAAACCGCTTTTTTTTCTTGTGAAGGGGGAAAACCAAGGTGAAACAAACTTATTCTTAATTTTGAGTCTTAATTAATGGATTCGTGCAACATTTGTTTTATTACATAGTGGTTGTTGTATCTATTGCTACCGTTCAAAAATTTAATATTCCTCAAAAGAGGTGACAATTTGTTTGGAAAAAGCCACAGTTGGCGCTTTTATAAGAAAGGTTCACAAAAAACAGCACATCACCGCTGGTCCGAAAATATGTAATATTAATATCGCCATGACAGTTTTTGCGTGGAATTTTGACATGCGCAGAATGATGCGCTAAAAATATCTACATGACATGGTGGTTCAAATATTGTGTTTAACTTGCAAGTAGTAATTTATATCACTGTATCATGTTTCATAAAATTATTGTAAGGTAATTTATTAAAAATTAAATTTATTTTGTTTTTATTGCATTTAAGTAGCACATTTAGCTTGTGGTTTTCGATTAAAACACGGTTATTCATTAACAATAAACGGTTATTAATTTTTCCATTAATAAACACCACAATAACAAATAATTTCGAGAAAGGCATACTTAAAAATTTAAAGCGTCTTGGAAAAATTGACATCAGAAGTAACTAGTAAATCGAGATCAGATGCTGGCATTTTATTCAGTTCAATGCAATCTTTTTTCTTTTCTATGGTGTCTCAATTTATGGGAACCCATCTCTTTTTTAAATTAATGCAAACCCATTTCATGGAACTAAGATATGTGCTTATACAGAACACTATCACAGAGAGTTAGACGCATCAACTAAACACCGAGTTAGAAGGAGAAAAATATGAGTGGGTAAAATTCAGAAGACGTGGTTTTATCTTCAGAGCCAGAAGTACAACGAGAAATGATTTTATCCATAGATGTAATTATAAACAAAAAAATAAAAGAACACGCTGATGAGTTGCATGTCCTTGCAAGAAAATATTCCAGTATAATACCATCTTGCCTACTAAATGAAGAAATCAATTCTTTATTTACATTGATAAAGAATTGTTCGATATTGAAAGAGAAAGGATCCAGGTTTTTATGGCAGTATGATAGCATAATACACGATTTTTCTGCTATGAAAGTTAGGTAAATGAATTTATAAATAATCAAAAATGTTTTCATACTGATGTATTCAATTTCTTTGTTTATAAAAAAATCATATATTTATAAACAAAAAATTAAAGCTTATTAATTGTTAATGATTTTTTGTGTAAATTTGGAATATGTTTTGTCTCATTTATGGGGTGGGGGACCTGTGACCCCCAATAACTCTCTTGTGGCCTTCAAAACAATTATCGTGTATTTTTATAAATGTGTATTTATAGGTATATCATCTTATGCAACGTCTTTTATTACTGCTTACATAAATAGGGCATGCAATGGTAAAATATGTTCCCCATCTCTTACAATGTACTTCCTTTCAATTACAATTATTTTTTTCATGTTTATTAATTTATAAAAAAAACCACATGGTTGACTTAAGGGGCCGTCCATAAATAACGTCACGTGATTTCGGCTTATTTTTCATCCCCTGCACCCTCCTCACACAGCGTCACGAAATGAAAACTTAGACCCCTTCCTCAATGTGACGCGACAAAGATTCCCCTCCCCTCCTTAAAAGCCGTATTTTCTATTTGAAAATGAGCATGTTTCAAATCATTATTTTGGGGGTCATTTAAATACGTTTTTAGTGTTAGGCTCCACTCTAATAACGTAACACGCGTGAAGCCACGTAAAACGTTATTAAATAAAGTGGAACTTTTATTTAAAGTTGCGCGTTTGGAATGACGTCAAATGTGTAACTCCACCCCCCCCCCCCCCCCCCGTTGCGTGACGTCATTTATGGGCGGCCTATTGGAGACCGCCCCGGGTGGCAAAAGCTCTAGCTACGCCACTGTCACGAACCCAGTGCGGGATCACTGAGACGTTATCGCCCCTTTGTGAAGAGCCCATTGCCTAAAATGCAACCATTAAAAGTGCAGCTCTTTACTAACCAGGCTGCGTAGAACAACAAGGTGCGTCTTAGAACTGATACTATAAATAGATTCAATCGGAGAGGTAAGGGGGAGAGAATTAATCCAAGAGACACAGCTATTTGCTAGCGTTACCAACTTAAGTTGCAAGTTTTAAGTGTTGCTACTTAACTGTAGCAATGGCGGGGTTCAAATCATCGTTTGCTGTTTAGATTTATGTCACATTATGGGGGGTACAGGGGGGTAGGAAACTGCCTAAAACATGGGGCCGTTGTAGGATGTCAATCTTGAGCTAGAAGTCAAAATGTGACACTACCGCCACAAAACATGTCTTGACTTGAGGCAATTGTCTAACAGATCAGACAAAACTACGACTATTGTCTGACCGATCAGACGAAACTACGACAATTGTCTGACCGATCAGACGAAACTACGACTATTGTCTGATCTATTAGACGAAAGTACGACTATTATCTCACCAATAAAATATTCACTTTATCCAACAATGCAATTCGTACACACACCCTGTTTAGTACATACTCATTGTAATACACAACCTTTATAGTACACACATCTCTAGTACACACATCTCTAGTACACACATCTCTAGTACACACATCTCTAGTACACACATCTCTAGTACCCACATCTCTAGTACCCACATCTCTAGTACCCACATCTCTAGTACCCACATCTCTAGTACCCACATCTCTAGTACCCACATCTCTAGTACCCACATCTCTAGTACCCACATCTCTAGTACCCACATCTCTAGTACCCACATCTCTAGTACCCACATCTCTAGTACCCACATCTCTAGTACCCACATCTCTAGTACCCACATCTCTAGTACCCA
>MUZC01000988.1:30876-46327 GCA_002072015.1 Radix auricularia | reverse complement strand
TTAGTTATCACATTGTTTATATAATTATTTTGGAGGTTACGGCTAAGTTTTTGTGTCAGGTGTTTAATTTTAAAGTATTTTTTGTGTATCCTTTCTAAATTGGTAGCCTTAAATTTCTTAAATAAATTCTCCTTTAGTTTGCAATTATTTTTTAATTTAAAATTGAACCAGCATTTATTAATTCTATTTGGAGTTATTTTTGTTGGAACATTCTGATCCATTATGGTTTTTAGATTTGTTTTTATTTCCTTCCATATTTCTTCTACAGGGCTAACTATGCTGAATAGGAAATTTTGTTGGAAATTAGAAGCTGATTGGTGTAATTTTATTAAGTTGCATTTATTCCAAAGATATATTGTTCTTCTAGGCATCTTATTTATTTTAGTTTTTATTGTGTTGGTTACCCTAACAATATCATGGTCAGACAGCCCAGGAATTATTGTGCAGTATAGTAGTAGTCCTGGTCTGTTTGTTAGGAATAAATCTAGTATTTTGTTTTTCCTAATTGCTTTTTTACTATCTGTTCTAGGTTTATGTTGTTTAATGTGTCTAAGAAATGTTCATTAATTTCTTTATTATTTTGGTGGCTATCAATTGTATAGTTTTTCCAATTTATATCTGGAAGATTTAAGTCCCCCATAGTCCAAATTACAGCATTTTTATGATTGTCTTTAATATAAATTAGTTCAGTTATAACTATCTCAATTCATTATTATAAATCATGTTTTTATTCTTTATAATTTATATTAAGAAGAGAATAAATCATCCAAGAAATCTGCCAAGTAATGAGAAAGTTGTTAACTAAAATATCATGGGTGGATCCTGTTCCACAATTGCATGTAGCACAGCTTGAGACTAAAGCTGGATACGCCCTTGAGACAATACGCTCATCTGATAAACCCTATTTCACCTACGTCACATTCTAGTCGTAACAAAGCTCCACGACCAGGAGTCAGCCAAGCGTGGTGGAGCTGGCCTCTTGGAAAATCTGTGATCCGTGTCTAAGTAAGACTTACGCCGATGGGCTGGGAGGGAGGAGGGTGGAGATCTGGGGGAGTCATGATGTGGGGGCTGCTATGCTAGTTGCTGGTGGTACTTTTGGTGTTGGTGGTCGTGGTGTTTTTGATGGTGTAAGAGTGGAGTTAAGAGTGGAGTTGTCGGTGCCGGTGTAGGAATGGAGTTGTCGGTGCTGGTGTAGGAGTGGAGTTGTCGGTGGTGGTGTAAGAGTGCAGTTGTCGGTGCTGGTGTAGGAATGGAGTTGTCGGTGCTGGTGTAAGAGTGGAGTTGTCGGTGCTGGTGTAAGAGTGCAGTTGTCGGTGCTGGTGTAGGAATGGAGTTGTCGGTGCTGGTGTAAGAGTGCAGTTGTCGGTGCTGGTGTAAGGGGGTAGTTCTCGGTCCTGTTGTAAGAGTGCAGTTGTCGGTGCTGGTGTAAGAGTGCAGTTGTCGGTGCTGGTGTAAGAGTGCAGTTGTCGGTGCTGGTGTAAGAGTGCAGTTGTCGGTGCTGGTGTAAGGGGGTAGTTCTCGGTCCTGGTGTAAGAGTGCAGTTGTCGGTGCTGGTGTAAGAGTGCAGTTGTCGGTGCTGGTGTAAGAGTGCAGTTGTCGGTGCTGGTGTAAGGGGGTAGTTCTCAGTCCTGATGTAAGAGTGGAGTTGTCAGTGCTGGTGTAAGAGTGCAGTTGTTGGTGCTGGTGTAAGAGTGCAGTTGTCGGTGCTGGTGTAAGAGTGGAGTTTTCGGTGCTGGTGTAAGGGGGTAGTTCTCAGTCCTGGTGTAAGAGTGCAGTTTTCGTTGTTGGTGTCTCGTGGTCATAGGGTTGCTATGTGAGGTGTAGTGACGTATGACACTATCGACAAGAATTGTAATTTTTATAAATCAATCATTACGGCTACTAAAATAAAATTCGTCTCTGGTTTCATTAAACTATTTTGGGTACAGAAGAGATTCAGTTATATCATTGCAGAAGGTCTTACCCCTTAGAACTAGTTGTGTTAGGAAGTTTTGCTTTACAATTCGGCACTGTAGAGATAGAGACCTGCACTTACAAGTCTTGTTATTAGGATAAGTTAATTTTTTTTTAAAACACAAAATATTTTTTTAAAAACATTTTACCACCAGTTGTAAATAATGTAAATGCTTTCAAATAATTTAAACATTGCTCTCCCACACAAGCAGCAAATTAATTTTGTTTATCTGGCTTCAGCTGAGCTATAGGAGTTAACAATTTTTATATGTGAATATTTAGTCCGTTGAAGCTGCTATTTATTATGGTACACATCACACACTTAGTTTTTTTTCTATCAATTCCAAGATTTATCTAGTTTACATCACTAACAGCTAATGTAAAAGATTTTTTTTTTAATTTTGAAAACGATTAAGTTAGACTGAAATTAATATTACAATATTACATTATGAATTAGATAAATTGTTTGAACTTATGGATAAGTTTAATAATAAAGAAAACAACCGAACATAAAGAGTAAGGAGTAGGATGAAGATTATTCCTCATACTCTTCCTCACAATACCTGTGTGAATAACATGGAAATCCGGAGAGGAAAAAAAAGACAATTTGCAATACAACTGCATGTAGAAAAGTATTTGCATTTGGGGTTTATATGCGTCATAGCAAATGATCAATTGAAACCACAGTGCATAATATGCTCACAAATTCTTGGAAAGGAAGAGGTGAACCTAAAACCTCCGAAGACATCTGAAAATTAATCATAATGTCTGCTCTGGAGAAACCATTGAAATACTTTCTGCCCTGAAACATACACTTGATAGTAACATGTCCTGCATACGACGAGCAACCTAAGTCAATGAGCATGCTTTAAGAGCATCATTTTTTGTGGCAATACGAGTTGCATAAGTCAAAAATACTGGTTGTGGAGAGAGAGAGAGAGAGAGAGAGAGAGAGAGGTGGCGGGAGAGTGGGGAGTGTTAAACAGAATGAATTGCGAGATGCTGTGAGTTTCTCGGGAAAAAAATCAAAGCTTGTTGATAATTTGAACAATAGCTTATTGGTTGTTGTTCTGGCTTTCTAGGCTGACATTTTTGAAGTAATTAATAAATCAAGGAAAGCAGACACATTTAATTACACCCATTTAGAAAGTGTCTGCTTTTACTAAAAAGTTTGATCTTTGTAAGACAAGATTAGTTCAGGGGAACTTTCACATATTTGATCAATTACATGAATTCACAAAGGAACCAGACAATGCTGAAATCAATAAACAACTGTTGATAAACTTGATTTCTGACCAAATTCAATCACTGCAGGATCAATTTAACTTCTACGTTTGAGATTTGAACGTTTAGATGTTTTCCGTGGGTTTCCAGTCCGTTTTTTGCACACATTGTCACATTAAATTTACTACCATCGAAATTAGCCAAAATCATAGAACTGACCAGCGATACTATTTAGTATATATCACATCAGAAAGTGAGTTTAGTGAAATTTTCTAGTACTCAGAATTGTCTCAGAAAGCTTTAAAAATATTTTTACCCTTTGCAACATTATATCTTTGTGAATGTGGATGTTCTGAATTTGTTACAATCTAGACAAAACATCGTTCCCAACTAGATGTTGATAATGAACTGTGGTCGAGTTCAAGTCTTACATTTTGTTTGGATGTGATGTGCTCAAAATCAAATGTGAAAGCTCAAGGCTTGAACTTAGCTATTAAAATTCTAATTAAAATTTAAGCAAATATATTTCTAATATTTTTTTCAGCGTATTAATAATTTATATTTTTAGTTCCAATTTTTTCCCTCGTATAATTATTATTTATTTAGACGTGCATACGTAAGCAAAAAAGTTTTTGCTCCTTGCATAGCAGAACGAATTTACGTCACAATATTTGGTAGTCATGGAATTACCGCGACTTAACTAATTCGCACGATAAAGAGTCGCGAATTAAAGGAACTATATATGCGTTATAAAAAATATAATTAATCGAAATTAATCTATCAATTGATTACATTTTTAATTATTAATATTTTTAAGCAATACCAGCCCTACTATTATATATACATTTCCAGCACGGCAGTAGCTCAAACTTTAGCAGAGGTCACTGGCTTAGACACACATTTTTCAAATTGTCCTTAAAACTCGAAAAGTTGAGAACCACTGCTCTTGGACAAAGATATTCTTAAGACACTCTCTTGGCCAAAGCTATTTGTTTTAAAATTATTTGAATTGTAAGATTAAAATATTCGTGTATTAAATCTTTAACTTCCCATCCAAATTTATGGAACCATTTCTATGAACAATATGCAACCTTTGCCTGTCCACATAATTCAGACTTTTGCCCCGAATATCTGTCCCTGGTGACACATAGACTCATTCGTCTTATCCCTGAGGCAAACAATCCCCAGATATTTGTTCTATAAATCGTTCTAGTCACTCCATTAAACTCCGCTGGATAAAAAGTTCTATCAGATCAAAGAAATGTGTCCCATTATTTATATATATATAACATTAAAATAAATGTTCCACAGTCAAAGAAATATTAGTTTGCATTGGTTAATGAAATATTAACACTCTACATTGGGCCCATTTAAATAGATATTAACATTCTATATTAGGCCCATTTAAATAAATATTAACATACTTGCCCTTATCAAAGAAATATTTCCCTACTACCGCACTAATTGAAGAAATCCATCACCTGACTCAAACACACGAAAGAATCAACTCCATAGAACAAGTCATCCGACCACCTACATTGAATATGAATATCACAGAGACTAAACGTCGTGGACTTGTATCGATTCGTTCTCGTGTATGAATTAAGTGGGAGATGTTTTGTAAGGACGGCCAAATAGAAACATGGCAAAAGGACAGTCAAACTGGTATAACAACAGCGGGACGTTTTGCAACCAAACACTGTATCCTCACTTCACCCACCCCCCTACACGCACACATCCCCCACACACACATACACACCCATTTTTACCGCACGGTTACCGTACCACCAGTTCCAGCTACCAAACGGTACAAGCTATGACCAATATGTCGCAAGGTTCCTCAGCCTCTACTCAATGTGCCCCAATCAACTCGGTGTTCAAATCAAAACTACATGACAAAACCAGTCTCAGCAACCCTCGCTTGACTAGAGTGGTCCTCGTCGATTCGACGGACGAACAACAGCATTATGACAAACAAAAATTGGAACCCAACAAACTTTTTAAATCAACACGGTGCATCCAGAAATTGTATCCACTCAACGCATCCAGAAATTGTTTCCATTAAACGCATCCAGTAATTGTATCCACTCAACGCATCCAGTAATTGTATCCACTCAACGCATCCAGAAATTGTTTCCATTAAACGCATCCAGTAATTTTATCCACTCAACGCATCCAGTAATTGTATCCACTCAACGCATCCAGAAATTATTTTTACACGACGCATCCAGAAATTGTTTCCATTAAACGCATCCAGTAATTTTATCCACTCAACGCATCCAGTAATTGTATCCACTCAACGCATCCAGAAATTATTTTTACACGACGCATCCAGAAATTGTTTCCACTCGACGCATCCAGTAAGTAATTTCACCCACTTAACGCATCCATTGATTGTACCCACTTGCTTTCATGTTTCTTTATTTTCCTGTTCATTAAATGAACTTCACGGCCGCGGGAAAATTCTAACGACCTTGGCTCAACAAGACTGCCAGGGACTGCACCACACACATACGGCTAGGCACAGTTTGAGAACCCATGCAATATTTAGTGATAAGTATGGATACGTAACAGGATACAAGCAATGATTCCTCCTGAAGATAAGTCGCAAGCAAGATAACATACCCACGGCAGGGCGTAAACTTGGTCGTAAAACGAAACGATGGTGGGTGAGTGTGGGGGGGGGGGCTTATTGGTGGGTCACTGACGACATGGGTAAGATGGTGAGGGCGGAGGTGGGTGGGTGGGAGTGGCGCAGTGTATTCACTGTCATTGTACACGCATGACATATCACAAGTAGATAAAACCACGGTTGGTAGAGAGAGAGGAGAAAAGAGGGGGTGGCTAAAATGGTCCGCGTCTACACTGTTAATCCTTAGGGCCCTATGTTCGTGTGTCCGTAATCATGGGGACATAAAAGCCAGGATTGATATGTCACGTGTCCTAAAGTAAAGAGAATGAATGAAGCCAGAGATTTAACAACGACAGTTAAACTATGACGGCATTATGTCGTAGAGCTTGTACGAGTCGTGTCTAAGTCAGCGCAACACGCAGACACATGACATCAATGAAGTTATCAAATACATGACACCAATTAAATCTTCAAACACATGGCATCAAAGTAAACAAACATGACACCAAACTACGTCATGAAGCGAAGTGGCATCAAACTACATCATCAAGTTAATGACATCAAACAAATGACACCAATCAAGTGAAAGCAAAATGTGTCATCAATTAAATAACATCTCATAACTGCATTCAAACAATAACGACTTGAAATCTAGCAACGACATAAACAATTATTTTGAAAAATATTATTTTTTTAAAAATACCACCTACCAACAACAAGAATTAATTGTAACTATAAGATATATGGAATTGTGGATATAAACTGCGCCCGTTGTATTCTTTCATTTGATACTTTCCAGGCCTTACAATATCTCAGAAGTGTCACTAGGGGTAGTATCATACGGTGCGGTCCACACTCCTCTACTAACGCCCCTGGAATATGTCATGGCTGCCTCTTTAAAAGAATAACAAGCTCGGCTTTGTGTTGTGACTTATTTTATCGACACTGAAATCTCTCTCTCTCTCTCTCTCTCTCTGAACTTTTGAATAAATTTGGCTTACATGGGTGTATGATAAAACTACAAGTGCCACTCTTTACAATGTCAAAAGGTAAACAAAATAGTCTTACCCGCTTTTAAATTCTCCTTGACTCCACGACTCTCTGTAATAAGACAAGCAGCTTGAAGGTGACATCAACAATGTCCAAAACTTGGCTGACCAGCTATGAGATAGATACACAGCTTCAAGATGACATCAACAATGTCCAACAACGTTTGACCAAGTTCACAGAAGACTGGATGAACCCGTTGGTCACGTGGGGTTTTGATTACAAGCTCACCGACACGAGACTTGTTGGATAAGACCTAACACACGACTGGTAGAGCGTTATAACGTGAAACATCCTTACATTAACACTGGGCACTGTTGCTGGTCTGACATGGGCCACAATGAACTGACCACTAAACATGGGCCACTATACAATGGGTCGTTCATTTTCTGTTCATGTGTTGATTAAGATTTTGCCTGGATAAATCAACGACAGAATGGGAACAGAATAAAAAACAACCAGAAAAAACAATTTTTTTTAAAACTTTAAATCCCGTATATGTGTGACATAACTAAAAGTATTGATTGTGTTTAACGAACTACGGACCGCGCAACAGACCCCTGTGTCATCGAGGGCTGGACTAAACCTCCAGTGACTCGTGGAGATCAACAATAACAAATGGCTACACATGCTACACATGCTACATAGAGATACATAGAGATAAACTAAGTATTCATTAATTTAATTACGATAAATTCGATCGATCTGAAATTTTGACAGAATGCCTTGTTAAGTGACACAAGTCTATGTGCGAAATTTCAGCTTGGTAGGATCACGGGAAAAGGGTCATTTTTTGCTATTGTTTTTCCGCGCATGCGACCACACACGACAAGACGGTGAAGTTAATATAAGAGGCTTTACAAGTGTCTTTTCTCTTACATTCGACAAACAATTGTTCTCAAATTTTTTTTTATAAATAATTACTAATAGTAAATAGCTTTTATTTGTCAATCTGAATTTAGAATTTCTTCGCTGTGTCACCAGAACGCATGTATATTCACACGTCGAGCTTTCCCGGCGCAAGCTGAGGTGATTGGAGCCCAAATGATTGGACCAAGCTGAGGTGATTGGAGCCCGAATGATTGGACCGAGCTGAGGTGATTGGAGCCTGAATGATTGGACCAAGCTGAGGTGATTGGAGCCTGAGTGATTGGACCGAGCTGAGGTGATTGGAGCCTGAATGATTGGACCAAGCTGAGGTGATTGGAGCCCAAATGATTGGACCGAGCTGAGTTGATTGGAGCCTGAATGATTGGACCAAGCTGAGGTGATTGGAGCCCAAATGATTGGCCCAAGCTGAGGTAATTGGAGCCCGAATGATTGGCCCAATGTGAGGTAATTGGAGTAAAAATGATCGGAGCATTGATTGTGTGCCCTTATCAACAAAAAAAAAGGAAAAGGAAAATACTTTCTTGACAAGAAAGATTATATAGGTGGATATTTTCAATAAAATCTACAATTTAATATTTAGGAGACGTCAACTAAAGATATTAGTGGACATTGGTATAATATGCTACTATTGTGAGCTATGTAACTTATTGATGTTTTTAGAAAAATATCTCGAAGTTATGTACAGATGGCTATGGCTCATTCCTGTTTGTTTGTTTGCAAAATTTGAGGAATTTTGTTTTTTTATTTCATCTTGATATGAATCGTCACTCAAATGAACTTAAATGATGAAGCTGGCTAAGGTATTTATTAAAATTTAAATAATTCACCAGTCCAATTCCACTAGAGTTCCTAAAAATATTTTGCATCAGTTTGATTTCTTGTCTTAATTACATGGCCTGTCATTTTTCAATGAGATTAGTTTATTCAAAATTTATTTTTCTATACTAACACCAACACACATGTTTGATGCTTTTAATTAGAATAAACAACCTTACTGTACCCTATCTTTACCTTTTAATTATTTTAACATCTCTTAATTCTTTTTTAATCTTTGAAGTCTTATTTTATTCTTTTATTAACTTTTTTCCCATAAAATTTTTAAGCCAGTCCCTCATCTGTGATTCTTTTCTTTTCCGTGATTTGTCCTTGCTACTTGTCAATGTGAGACCATTCCCCCCCACGTCGTCCTTGCCGTTTGTCATGGGTTGACTCCCAACCCCGTCCTTGCCGTTTGCCATAGTGGAACCCCTCCCCCCGTCCTTGCCGTTTGCCATAGTGGAACCCCTCCCCCCGTCCTTGCCGTTTGCCATGGTGGAACCCCTCCCCCGTCCTTGCCGTTTGCCATGGTGGGACCCCCCGTCCTTGCCGTTTGCCATATTGGGACCCCCCGTCCTTGCCGTTTGCCATGGTTGGACCCCTCCCCTCCGCCCTGTTTAGTTTGTGCGGTTGTAAATGACGAGTTTAAAGGTTGACAGGTTTGTCAAGGCTTGCATTCAACAACAACAAAAGAAATTTATTTTTACTTCTCCCGGAAATGTATTCAACAGTCGCGAGACCTGTGGAATGCTGAGAGAAATTTTGGCAAGACAAGATGTCGAAAAAGACACTTTTTTTTTTTTTTGAGTGTTAAGAGCAATAATACAATGTTTCTTTGAAATTCATTTTTAAGTGTGTCTGATTGTCTTCTTAAAGCCTGCTATTTTTAAATTGTCATAAAAATTTTTACGCCATCAAATTGAAGGAAGACATTAACGTTAAATATTTTTTCAGTAAAATTCTCCATGTAACAAAAAATCCGTCGGTCAGTCAGTCCATCTCGTCAGTCAAATAACTCAAATGTAATTGACTATAACTTAACACAATTATAATTGACTATAACTTAACACAACTATAATTGATTGTAACTTAACAAAAACTTTCGCTAAATAAAGTTTGAAAAAGAATAAAATCATTTACACTAAATAATTGTACTCAGAGTGTATCTAAGGGGTCAATTGAGATGTTGTCCTTGACCTTGATATGATCAGACTTTTCAAAAAAACTGCGTATTTTTCTCAAAACACATGCAAGTGATTACATTAATAATAAATATATATTGTTAACTTATATAGCGCTGTACTACGGACGGAAAAGAGATCCCAGCGCTTCAAATAGAAATAATAACACACAAGTATCAATCCATTCAATGTGAAGCATTCCTAAACTACAACATGACAGAACAGTGCCGTAGTACTCATATCGTTAAAAGAAATTTTGTTTTAAGCAACATATTTAAAAGTGACTGAGATTAGACCTATAAATATACATTTAAATTTGGTCACAAAGGTGCCCATTTGTTTAAAGATAATATGCCGCACAAAAGTGGACAATTTTCCGACCTCACCCTTCACACATCTCTTGGCCTATTTATGAATTCTCAAGGTTTAAGCTATTTTTCTTTTTGTTTATCCCTGAAGAGTTCTTCCCATTGGTTCTATTCTCTAGATGTTAGCTATTGACCAATCATCTCAGTCAGTGTGTGTGATTAAACCACTGTATAACATTGTTAAGTACAAATATTCTCCGATTGGGGTTAGTTTTAAAGCAACTTAAGCTGTCATTCCATATCAAACAACTTCTCTGCTCTACTCTGCCACAGAACTAGTGGGTTCCTGGTGTTGATATAGAAATGAGGCACAACTTCTGACATTAACTACCAAAATTTTTATGGACATATTTTTTTATTTAAAATCCTCTAAACATTTTGTTTTTACAAACTTAATAAGAAATTAAATTTTCTCTCTTTGTCTCTACATTTTCTGGTTATTTACTGTACGGTTTTCAGGTAAAAGGGAGAGTTAAAAAAAAACTGAAATATTTTTATTATTGTTGAAAATTGTCGTCATTGTTGACGGGTATTAATCTAGTCTACTCATAAAGGTTCTTTATTTGGAACTGTAATGTAGGAGATGTGTCTTTTCATTGATTTTTTGTATTTACTCATTTAAGTATTATGCAAATAATACATCAAACATTGTGCAGCAATGACTTTGATCTTTTCAACGCAATCAATTGCAATATTATTGTTTCCCTTTTAACATCGCTTGCGTTTGGTAAATTTTAACATCAACTTCCAATGAACACTTGTACTAACCTTGTCACATGACTTCCAAGAACTTCTGTCATGTTACATCTAAGTCTCTTTTTGTTATTAGCTCGACTAAGGGCTCGGGGAATGTACTGAGTTACCACAAGAGTATGACACGTCTGTCCCCACATCACCCACCCCCAACACTAATACATGACAGGTGACTGATGGCTTGACGTGAGGCCCAGATGACGTCACAAGTACAATCCACCTTGTGGACCACAACAAACCGTTAAGGTGCAAGAGGTGTAACACAAAACACAACATCTGGACCTCGAGATGTGTGATACAAGATATTCGACTGTAACGCAATATAGTACAGTGTGACACAATACCACAAACATAGCACAGTTCCACATAACACAACACAGAACTGTGCAAAACAAAATGTACCACAAAACAAACCACAGTACATCGTATGACCACTATGTTGATAATAAATTTTAATGTGTCAGTATTCAAAGAGAGCAAATTCAAATCATGTTAAACAACAAATATGCGAAGAAGACTCGACTTTTAAGAAATAAGCTCTTTCCATCATGCATTATGTTACTCCTTTATATCTTTACTGAGAGAGATTGGCCACCTATGACATTCCTACATATCTGTACTGAGAGAGATTGGCCACCTATGACATTCCTACATATCTTTACTGAGAGAGATTGGCCACCTATGACATTCCTACATATCTTTACTGAGAGAGATAGGCCACATATGACATTCCTACATATCTTTACTGAGAGAGATTGGCCACATATGACATTCCTACATATCTTTACTGAGAGAGATTGGCCACCTATGACATTCCTACATATCTTTACTGAGAGAGATTGGCCACCTATGACATTCCTACATATCTTTACTGAGAGAGATTGGCCACCTATGACATTCCTACATATTTTTACTGTGAGAGATTGGCCACCTATGGCATTCCTACATATCTTTACTGAGAGAGATTGGCCATCCTCCAAGCATAAGACTTCAATACGTCAACTAATGCCCGATATCCCGGGCCATGAAAATAAAAGAGGAAGATTTTATGACACAATCACAATACACAATGACTTTGATTAAAATTTGTTAATAAATTAAACCTCAAAATCTCCACTTTAACCGCAATGCCGTAAAAAAACTGGAAGGAATGTGTTGGGTATTGTAGAGTTCGTTTTAAGCCTATTGTAAACTGCATACTTGGCTTTAAAACAAAATTGAGTTAGAAAATTCAAATTGCACGACAAAATCATCAATAAACATGTCAAATAAATATTTAAGTTCAATTTTCTAGAAGTTTGACGGTAACATTATCTTTAAAATTTCAGCTCTATTCTAAAATTCTATCTGTTGACAAAGAAGTTTTTTCAAGTTTGCCATATTGTCAGAAATTCCCTTTGATTAGAATTCACATAAAACTTTTATTTACTCTAGGTAAATTACTAAACTTAAGACAACAATGAAAATTTGAATATACTCTCAAAGAAAAATCATTTGATTCAGAAGAGTAGCTATTATAACCAGAGTGTTTTTAGAAATTGTAATTTTTATGTCGGAGCGAGCAGCCTACTGTTTTAGTACAGAAAAAATGCATTAGTCCTTTAAATGCTACCATATTGACTCGAGCTATAAAATATGTTTAAATAAATGAATAATAAAAACTTGAAATAGAGTCGTTTTTTTTTTAAAATTATAAAACATTGTCATTGAAAGTATTTAATGATGGACTAAAAAGCTACATCAAATACTCTAAAACATGAGACAGACTTAGAAATTTGACAGCTATTAATTAGTATTTTGATACTATGATGACATCAGACACTTAAAATGATATTTCTGGACTTAAATATTGCTTTACAAATTAGTCAGATATCGATTCCTTTGATAATAATTTGAGATAAGTGTAAAACCAGTTCCCTGTTGCAAACTCGGAAATAGGTGTAAAACCAGTTCCTTTGTTTCAAATTTAGAGAAAATTACCATTCAAAAATATGTTTCAGTAAAAGGCACAGGGGCGTGGTATACTGAGATTGGGCGTGGTGCACTGAGATAGGGCGTGGTACACTGAGATTGGGCGTGGTATATTGAGATAGGGCGTGGTATACTGAGATTGGGCGTGGTACACTGAGATAGGGCGTGGTATACTGAGATTGGGCGTGGTGCACTGAGATAGGGCGTGGTACACTGAGATAGGGCGTGGTGCACTGAGATAGGGCGTGGTATACTGAGATTGGGCGTGGTGCACTGAGATAGGGCGTGGTACACTGAGATAGGGCGTGGTATACTGAGATTGGGCGTGGTGCACTGAGATAGGGCTTGGTACACTGAGATAGGGCGTGGTACACTGAGATAGGGCGTGGTATACTGAGATTGGGCGTGGTGCACTGAGATAGGGCGTGGTACACTGACGTTGATCGAGGTATACAAATACGTGATGTAATTTCTTTAAAGACTTAATTCGACTTGACTGTTGTTATCTTCAAAAGACCTTTCTAAACTTTCCCGCAGCTTTAACAAATAAACCATCGTAACCAAACAAAAAGTAATCACCTCCATGGTAACGCCCCTGCCCCTCCCCATCCCAGCTGACTGAAAATTAGAATAGCTGAAAAGCCTCCGGTTCTCCACCCACAGCCACTTAGCAGCATAACGTAATCTTATGACAGCATTTCATGAATTTTTATAGGAAAATTCTCTTTTCTGTTTTTTGTGTTAGGTGGCAACCACCCACTGATTCCCTCACCCCTCCCCCCCACCAATGAGACATGAGATAGTGCCGGGTGAGATAACATTGTTAAACGGCGCGTTATTCATCACTACTAACAGAAGATATCTCAGCTTTTCACTTAGGCCACGATATCAGGGCTTCTGAAAGGGGGAAAAAAAGAAAGTTTCACTGTCAGTTGTTTAGTTGGGGGACGTGGGGCCAGAGGCGCAACTAGGGTTGGTGTCACCGGGGGCGGTAGCTCATTGTGTCACCCGGGGTGGTAGCTTTTGGTGTCACCCCCTCACGATTTAACCCATAGAACTCCTCCGAGTTTTCCTGTGCCAAATAACGGGAATATATAGAATTTTACAGTCTGGTGTCACCCCCTGATGGTCCGCCCCCTCCGCGACCCCCTAGCGACGCCACTGCGTGGGGCCACAGAGTGAGAACTATTAAAAGATTATCACAAGGCATTTAGTCGCTGAGGGAGTTTATTTACATTCGAAAGTAGTTGTTTGGCACAGGGAGGGGGTGGCAAGGTTGTTCGTGTGTATGTTAAATATTTGCCGTAGCGATGAAATGGACAGACTGAAACAGAACAATACATATGGACACTGAATAAATGCATCGCTTGCATTCAGCAATCTTTCGGGAATTCCAGAACATTTTTTTTCTTTGTTAGAGATTTTGCTGTTGTTTTTTTTTACTTGGCAATAGTCAAGTCTCAAACTTTATATTTAAAAAAAAAATAGGCTGGTCAGTAATTTCAATAAACATTACAGGCACGTGTCTTCTCAAAAAATTTATTGCAGTTATTCTGTAAATATTCTGTCAAAGACATTGTTCTAGATTCGTGTTAGGTAAAATACTTTATTCCACACATTCGGTGAGTCCTAGATATCACAAAGACCCAGTGGCGTAGCTAGGGGGGGCGGTGGGGGCGGTCCGCCCCGGGCGGCACTCATCTAAAGGGCGGCGTTTGTGGGCGTTTGAAAAATAAAGCCCTTTTCGACAGCCACCAATTTTCTTTTGAAGGGAAAAAACCAAGGTGAAACAAAGATATTCTTAATTTCGAGTCTAAATTAACGGATTCACGCAACATTTGTTTAATTACATAGAGGTTGTTATAACTAACGCAAACCCGTTAAAAATTAAAAGTCGCTCAAAAAAGGTATCGATTTGTTAGGAAAATTAAGTGGCATGCGTCACAAATGGCACTTTTAAAAGAAAACAACACACCACAGCTGGGCCGAATAATGTGTACTATTAATATCGCCACGATTTTTTTTTGCGTGGAATTTCGACATGCGCAGAATGATGCGTTAACAAATACCAACATGACATGGTGGTTCAAATATTGTGTAAATTGTATTACTGTTATTTTCTTGAAGGTAACTTACTAAAAATTAAATGTATTTTGTTTTTATTGAATTAAAGTAGCACACATAATATGTGTTTTTCATTAAAATTTAGTTATTCTTTAAAAATTCTATGCCTATCAAATTTAAGTAATGTGTAAATAATTTGAATTCGTCTATTTTATGGAAAATTATTAACATTTAGCGAAAGAACATGAAAATATTCAAATTTCTCAAGTAATAAACATCGCAATGACATAACATATTTTCGAAAAAGACATACTTAAAAAATTTCAAGCGTCTTGGAAAAATTGACATCTGAAGAAGTAACTAGTAAAACCAGATCAGATGCTGGAACTTTACGCATATCATTGCAATATTTTCTTTTCAATAGAATCTCAATTTATGGAAAACCGTTTTAAAAAATAATAATTCAAACTAATTTCATGGAAGAAAGCTATTCGCTAATACAGAACGCTGTAATAGATTATAGAGAGTAGGAGACATCAATTGAACCC
>MUZC01000988.1:9440-29788 GCA_002072015.1 Radix auricularia | reverse complement strand
TGTTATAGTTGCCCACTTGTGTTATTTATAAAAAAAGCATATATTTATAAATAAAACATAACAGCAAATTAATTTGCAATGTTTTTTGGCTGTAAATTTGAATATGTTTTGTCTCAATAACTTTCTTGTGGCCTTTAAAAATGAATCTTGTATTTTTTTAAATGTCTACAAATATGTATATCATCTTATGCGGCCTCTTCTATAAATGCTTACATAAATATGGCGTGTAATGGTTAACATGTTCCCCGCCTTTTCCTTTTACAATGCACTTCGTTTCAATTATTTATTAATGTGTATTAAGTTATAAAGACCATCATACGATTGATTTAAGTGGTCGTCCCTAAATGACGTCACGCGATTTTGGCTGATTCTTCACCCCCTGCTCCCTGGTCACACGTCGTCACAAAAATTTAGACTCCTTCTTCAATGTGACATCACAAGGGCCCACCCCTCCCCAATAAAAGCCGTATTTTCTATTTTAAAAATAAGCAGGTTTCCAATCACTTTTATTTTTTGTCATTTAAATAGTTTTAGTGTAAGGCTGCACTCTAATATCGTAACACGCGTTAAACCACGTAAAACGTCATTAAATAAAGAGTCGGTAATCATATATTTAAGTGGAACTTTTATTTAAAGTTGCGCATTTTGATGTGACTTCAAATGTGTGACACCCCTCTCTCCCCAAGCGTGACGTCATTATGGACGTCCTCTAAAAGGGCGGCAAATTGGAGACCGCCCCGGGCGGCAAAAGCTCTAGCTACGCCACTGCAAAGACCCTAACCCTAATACCCAGTTCATTCGCAATCTTTACTGAGTTGGTTTTGAAACGGGGGCGGGTAGGAGAAGTACAGACGTTTCAAAATTACCAAGAAAGTCAGACAAGCTGTACGGTAAAGAAATACTTCAAGATGACGCAATTCATTTGGTAGAGGGAGACCATTTAAAGTGAATGATAAGCTGCTGTTGTCATGGATGTATAGCAGAAGGTCAGAAGAAAAAAAAAGCTGCGTCATCATCATTACTGTTACTACTAGTCATTACGCAGCTTTCTTACTTCAGCATTAGAAACGTTTGTTACAGTAGCCCTTGTTTATTTCAACTCTGCTGTTTGACTGGTCTGATTGTTTTGTTATCATTTCAACTCTGCTGTTTGATTGGTCTGATTGTTTTGTTATCATTTCAACTCTGCTGTTTGATTGGTCTGATTGTTTTTTTATCATTTCAACTCTGCTGTTTGATTGGTCTGATTGTTTTGTTATCATTTCAACTCTGCTGTTTGATTGCTCTGATTGTTTTGTTATCATTTCAACTCTGCTGTTTGATTGGTCTGATTGCTTTGTTATCATTTCAGCTCTGCTGTTTGATTGGTCTGATTGTTTTGTTATCATTTCAACTCTGCTGTTTGATTGGTCTGATTGTTTTGTTATCATTTCAACTCTGCTGTTTGATTGGTCTGATTGCTTTGTTATCATTTCAACTCTGCTGTTTGATTGGTCTGATTGCTTTGTTATCATTTCAACTCTGCTGTTTCTATGCGATACTTTCTCTTGTCCAGTGTAGTCCTAAAAAAATAGGTGGGGGAGGGGTTTTCTCTTTTTTCACATTTTTCACGTGCGTATTTTCCTCAAAGTAACACTGAAAAGCCTGAAATGGACTGAAGTTAATTGACATTGCATGCCCTCCATGTAAGGTGGGTGTAAATGTTGCCCACTTGTGTTATAGTTGCCCACTTGTGTTAATGTTACCCACATGTGTTAATGTTGCCCACTTGTGTTATAGTTGCCCACTTGTGTTAATGTTGCCCACTTGTGTTATAGTTGCCCACTTGTGTTAATGTCTCCCACGTGTGTTAATGTCTCCCACTTGTGTTAATGTTGCCCACTTGTGTTATAGTTGCCCACTTGTGTTAATGTCTCCCACGTATGTTAATGTCTCCCACTTGTGTTAATGTTGCCCACTTGTGTTAATGTCTCCCACGTGTGTTAATGTCTCCCACTTGTGTTAATGTTGCCCACTTGTGTTAATGTTGCCCACTTGTGTTAATGTTGCCCACTTGTGTTAATGTTGCCCACTTGTGTTAATGTCTCCCACTTGTGTTAATGTTACCCACATGTGTTAATTTTGCCCACTTGTGTTAATGTTGCCCACTTGTGTTAATGTCTCCCACTTGTGTTAATGTCGCCCACTTGTGTTAATGTTGCCCACTTGTGGTAATGTTGCCCACTTGTGTTATAGTTGCCCACTTGTGTTAATGTTGCCCACTTGTGTTAATGTTGCCATGGGTTATATAATGTATGTAGAAAGACAAATATAATGTGTTGCTACATACATAGCAGAATTGTCTGTTCTATCTACTCAACCATTACAACTTTCATGTGGCTATCAACCTAACACTGTGGCTATCAACCTAACACTGTGGCTATCAACCTAACACTGTGGCTATCAAACTAACACTGTGGCTATCAACCTAACACTGTGGCTAACAACCTAACACTGTGGCTATCAACCTAACACTGTGGCTATCAACCTAACACTGTGGCTATCAAACCTAACACTGTGGCTATCAAACTAACACTGTGGCTATCACGTGAGATTTGGCACCAAAAAGAAGATAACATCGAGGACTCGGGGTTAGTACTAAATCCAGCAGTTGATGTTAAAGATTTTTCTAGGACATGTTTTCAATTCTCGTTCATGTCTAACAAGTTTATTGTAACATAATCTGTATTGTTGTTGAACGATTTGAAGCTTTTTAACCCAACCCACAACACACACTAACAACAAAGCAAACAATGGGGGATAACTTGTCAGCGACTGAGAATGTTTGCCTCCCTTTGATGGTTATGAATTAATTCAGGTGTTGTGAAGATTGTTTTAAAAGATAAAATCGTGAATGTTACGCATTCCTAGTCACACCATTTGTTATTTGTAAGCAAACTTTCATTTTCTTGTTCTACCGGTGGGGTAGTAAGCCAGTCACTAATTTTAACATTCTTCGTGTTTGCTGTTGAATATTCCAACAAGTGAACATTTAAATGTCAAAATATTAATTAAATCTTACTTTTAAAAAATTTACGGCTGAAGCGAAGTAAGTCGACCGTGACGTCACGACGCTACCTGTTGCTGGAAAAGAGAGTTCTATAAATTCTAAAAGGATTTTTTAAAATGGAAGATTTTAAGGTTTGGGTTAGGTATAGCTTTAGAATTTTTGGAAAATTGAAGGTTTTAGGGTTTGGGTTAGGTGTAGCTATTGAATTTTAATTTTAGCTTTTTAAAGAACGTGCCATAACAACAAAGATGGCCGCCGCTAATGACCGTGACGTCACGGCCATCATACTTCGTTTTAACCTCAACCAAATGTACTTCTGTAAGCTTTGCAGTCATGTTCAATAAAAATGTACATCTATGGCTGACCCCACGCATTTTGTTTTATATTACCGTGCAGCAAATTTTGTAAAGTATTGCGTACAAAAGAATGCTGTGCAACTTTGCACACGGACCAACAAACCTTAAAAGAACATTGGTAAAATATTAATTTTTACTGAGTCTCTCATTTAATGATCAAATATTTGAAAAGTCTAAAAGTAAACGGTCAGAAACAAGAGTTTTAAGATGCTTGTCAATGTTTGACAATACCTAAAAAAAAAGTCGTGTATATGTTCGACTAAAACTAAAAAAAAGTCTTGTCAATGTTGGACTTGACAAGGTCGGATAAAAAAATTAGTTAAAATCTGTGTCATTATTGTAGTTCAACAGCTCCTGTGGTTGTAATTACGCACAGAGACATATATACGCGAATACACATATAAACATACACACACGTGCAAGCACAAACATTATAAACATAAATATATATAATACATAATATACAAACAGACACACTTATACACGGACATACATTATTTCCATCTGTGTCAAAAATCTCAACAAAGTATGTCATCAATAGTTCAATGAAATTTTGAAACCTAATGATATATAGTCTCCCAAAACTTCTTGTACCACCGTAACTGTTTTTCTCTCTTCTTATGCGCATTCCCATACTAATTTTATACAAACAGTTCACATTTGAACATTCCCTATACAAATTGTATAAAAATATTTCACTTAAACATTTTAAATAAACGGGATCCATCCACATAGTCACACACACATCATTCATGCCCATCGTGTATTCACACATATCCAAGTATTCCATCAAAACATCAAAGCGACTAACATACAAACATCAATATACCAGTTTTTATGGGTCCCCCCCCCCGTGGAAACTTGCTTCCTGTTCCAGAAGTCGTTAGTTGGTCACAGAAATATCTGATTAACCCATAGTTGCCTGATTTGGTATGTGCTTGAATGTTATACAGTCGGACCCACTTATCCCGACCTCGGTTACCTCGCCAAACCCATTATTTCGACGCTCTTAAAGTGGAACCGCCAAATTCACTCTTTGTCTAATCATTTTCTCATCGGTTACGTCGCTTCTTTTATGTTGCCGAACCCTAATATCTCGAGTACAAAAGATGGCCAAATTTGTCACTTAACGTCGGTTATCTCGATTATCAATTGTCAAGTCAGTTTGTTTTTGCGGAACGGTCAATCGTTGGAAGAAATTCCGTTTTACTGTCCGGTCCGTATTTTCCTTCAATTTTTTTAGAACCAAGAAGGGGAAATCAATCGAATTCCCACCTCACGAGGTCTGCTGGTGACGTCAAAGCCTGCTTGCGTTCAGCTCTCTGCGCTGTGTTACTTCTAATCATATGCTTCGCTTACTGATAGCAATACTTTTTAAAAATTAAAAAAGTTCACTAGCGAACTCTACCAACAGCAATGACGCGTATTTTTTTAATATTATTTATAGTTCGAAATATTATTATTAAGAAAACGCTTTGATGTCAAGGTCGCTCGCGTGTTGGCTCTGGTACTCTGCCGTAACACAACAAAAAAAATTAACTCCAGGTAATATGTTATTATATCGACTAAAAGAAGTTAAGGTTAAACGGTCCTGATTAAACGCATGAACAGTTGGTGCGCATATGCCTTTTATTCTTGTTAACAAACATGTATGTTTATTTTTATAGCATGCCGATCACTTCTTCAAACAAATAACAGGCAACGCAATTGAGTAAAAAAAAAAATTTAAAAAAAAAACAAAACAAAAAACACGTGCATGTAAATTCTCACTTATTAACGCACATCATGTACATAAATAAATTTCAAGCACATGTTAATATTTTCCGCCATATTGGTAGTCGTTTATCTCAATCCTCGGTTATCTCGACGCTTTTCGGCATACCCCTAGGCCGTCGACATAACCGGGTCCGACTATATTTGCATGGTATATGCTTACATGTAATGTTCCCTTTAAGCTGCCAGGAAGCGCAGTCGCATATATAACTGACAGACGCCTAACAGCAGTTTAGAGTTATCGCGCAAAACATTTTTGTTTTAAAAAATGTATGCAGTGCAACTTTGCAGATGACTTTTTTTTCTTTGCTCGGCCTTGGAGGAAACATTGAATATAAGCCTACATGATAAAAAGCCTTTATGATATAAGCCTATGTGATATAAGCCTAGATTATAAAAGCCTTTATGAAATAAGCCTATGCGATATAACGTTGCAAGATATAAACCTACGTGATATAAGCCTACATGATATAAGCCTACATGATATAAGCCTATGTTATATAAGCCTATGTGATAAAAACCTATGTGGTATAACCCTACATGATATAAGCCTATATGATATAAGACTATGTTATATAAGTCTATGTGATACAATCCTACATGATATAAGCCTATGTGATATAAACCTACATGATATAAGCCTACATGATATAAGCCTATGTGATATAAACCTACATGATATAAGCCTACATGATATAAGCCTACATAATATAAGCCTACAAATATAAGCCTACATGATATAAGTCTAGATAATATAAGCCTACATGATATAGGTCTAGTAGATGATATAAGCCTTTATAATATATAAGCCTATGTGATAGAAACATATGTGAATTAACCCTATTTGATATAATCCTACTTTGAAGACAATTAAAAGCCTCTAAAGTACGGGCGCTGTTTAAAAGTAACGTTTCGACTTCAATTGTCGATGCTGTCCCCTTATCACTCGTGAAAGTCAATGAAAAACATTTTTGAACTCAATGCCGGTGAGGTTTACCCAAACTACAAAAGATATTTACTGATAACATTGATAGGGACAAAAAACCGACTGCCATTTTAATATAGGGCTATAAATAGATTCTTGTCATCTTTATAACCATCGCGACTGTGACCATACAGCAAAACATAGCTAACATTAGACCACAATGGTTTAGTTTACATAATACATGTTTGAGTACAAGTAAAAACTATTTGATGAGCAAATATCATCCCTATAGTGTAACGGAGTATAAATTGCGACCTTAAGGACTTATTAACACGAAGTGCTCGAAGCAGATATTAATTTCAAGATTCAACATTCTTTAATGACTTAAAATTACAAGGAATATTTCTTATAAGAGGTCCAAGGCGTTTCTTGAAATATTCTTACGCCAACCCAAATTGAACGTCATTGGCACTAGCTACGCCCCTGGTGATATTTGAACCTTAATATAAAAACTTTTGAGATGGAGGGGAGGGGGGGACTGGCATGGTGTCGATTATACAACAGCGGACGTCCCATTCGTTATGTTGGTGATCAGAGATTGTTGTGTATGTGCAGGTTCTAGATAAAATATGCGTCCTGTAGTTAAAGTCAATCCCATTACTTGTCTCAAACAGAACGGGACTTTATCCAGCTTTCAAATACTTGGCTCAAATCATTGTACTACAATGGAGCGTGCGGCGAAGACACCCTATGAAAGGCGTATTTCGTTAATTTTCTTACCTTTTCCTCTTTAGAAACTCTCGCCTTGCTCATGGTTTTACACTTCTCATTATTTTACAATTGTCATTGTTTTACACTTATCATTGTTTTACACTTATCATTCTGTTACTCTTCTCATTGTTTTACACTTATCATTCTGTTACTCTTCTCATTGTTTTACACTTATCATTCTGTTACTCATCTCATTGTTTAACACTTATCATTCTGTTACTCTTCTCATTGTTTTACACTTCTCATTGTTTTACACTTCTCATCGTTTTACACTTCTCATTGTTTTACACTTCTCATCGTTTTACACTTCTCATCTATTCACAATTTTCATCGTTTTACACTTTTCCTTGTTATAAACTACTCCTTTATAATCAAAACATTGACCAGGCTTCCGACGTACGTGGTCATGTGACTCTCACTGGACGCGATTGGGACTGTGACGTGAAGGATGTGGTCAATGTGGACCTGCTGTCCATAAGGGGCGTGTCTAAGACAAGGTATCACGTGACTTGCACTCTACCTCTTAAACAAGCATTTACGTTTACATCACAGTATTAGCAGGAAATTTACATTTTTGGTGTGTAGTAGATGTTACATGGTGTAAAGAATGGTGACTTATAGGTGTTACAAGGTACAAAGAATGTTGACTTTTAGATGTTACATGGTGTAAAGAATGTTGACTTTTAGGTGTTACAAGGTGTAAAAAATGTTGACTTCTAGATGTTACATGGTGTAAAGAATGGTAATCTTTAGGTGTTACAAGGTTTAAAGAATGGTGACCTTTAGGTGTTACAAGGTGCAAAGAATGGTGACCTTTAGGTGTTACAAGGTGCAAAGAATGATGACCTTTAGGTATTACAAGGTGTAAAGAATGGTGACCTTTATGTGTTAGACGGTGTAAAGAATGGTAAATATTCAAGCAATTAATTTTTTCTAAAGGGCCAAATATTTCTTCAACCCAAAAGATCCAAGTTACAATATCAACAATTTAAAGAGAAGGATGATGTGTCGTTCTGTGATATTGTGACAACCCGTCTCCCTATCACCGCAGGGGCTCCTGCACTTTTAACTAGACACATCAAATAACAAGTGCATGTTGTTGTCATAAAGTGTCATGTTCTCAAAATGTGATTATTAGAATTCAGGTATGCACACAGGTAACCAGGCATATGACTATACAGGTATGCAGATAGAGGCAGCAGCAAGATATGCGTGCATTCAAAGTTGTGTGTGTGTACAATCGGTGTGTACATTCGATGTTCGTGGTGTTACTGTAAGGGCCTTTGATGTACGGTCATTTGGTATACATTTTGGTGTACGGCCATTTGGTATACATTTTGATGTACGGCCATTTGGGTAAAAATTTTGATGTACGGTCATTTGGTATACATTTTGATGTACGGCCATTTGGTATACATTTTGATGTACGGCCATTTGGTTACATTAAGATGTACGGCCTTTTTATATTATACGTTTTGATGTACGGTCTCTCGGTGTACGTTTTGATGAAGGGCCCAAAATAAATCGAAGAAGAAAAGGGCTCTTTGGTGTAGGAACATGATGTGTGGGGAATGGCCTTCACCTTACCACCTTTATATTCCCACCACTATCCTATATAATAAAAGGCAGTTTTCTGTCCGGTCATCGATAGCGATTGGTTGCTCAAACTCCTAAAGACTCCCACTGCCAATCGGAAAAGAAAAGTTAATCTCATATTGAACAAGTTTACGCAGAAGTTCATTCCGAGTTAATTTTTGTGCAGTATTTTTTTTCCCAAGACTTTGCGATTTCAAAATTATGTTATTGTCAAACTACTGTGCGCACATTTTCGTGTACGCACATTAGATTTAGATATGGCTTTTTAGCGCATTTTCGAAAAGTCGAATGCGCTATTGCACCCGTTTTGTCCGTCTGTCATCACCTTTGATCACAGCATCCATAAGTCCTAGACCCATGATGTATATATGTTTTTTGTATGTCCTGACCTGCCATTTGTGCATCAACACTCAGTTACTCGATCCGTTAAAAAACCCCGTTAAAACTACCAAAAAACGTTGCGAATCGAGAGGTAACACTGGCGCAGGGAACGGCCGCCATTGCCGGAAGTCGAATACATCATTTTTCAAGCATTCAAGAGTGGTGCGAAGGCGTGCAAAAGAATTAGTTGTTTTTTTGTTTTTTTTGTTGACGTCATTAGAATATGTGTAAAGATTTAGAGAGCTTTACGTCATCATTTGTGGTGACTTGTAGTTGGATTAAAGAGAAAATAAATTTTTTTAAAATGTAAAGAAATGACTTTTAAATAAAAAAAATGTCAGGTATATTCATTACACAAGAAAATGCATAAAAATATGTCTAAAATCTAAACACAATTACTGATAACTACATAATGCTGATATCTAACATAAGTACTGATACATAATACGAAAATGCGCTAACACGTCCTGAGTTCCAAAAGGGACCAGGCTTAACATGTTTTTGTTTTTTACGGGTACTTTCTTCATTTAATAGCTACGTAAAAAATCTTTCATTCAAATTGTCACACGATGCCAGGGGTTTATTTTTTTTAAAGTTTATATGAAGTTGTGTATTTTGTTAAATTCTGTTGTGATAAATATTTCGTCATTAATTATTAATTATAATTATAATTCTGTAATTAGTGTGTGAATTTTACGTGGAAGGCGATGGCCCAAGTCAAATATTTCTAATATAGTGATAAATTATCGGATTATCGATTATCGGCATCCTTCCGTCTCGCGAGACGATAGTGCATCACCGTTGGGTTGGGTTGCATTTTCTCGAGTAGCTGTGCAGTCCTATCCTTGAGTGACAGTCTTTGCCACAGTTTTTACACACGAGTTCTGTGCTTCCAAATGTTTTGGCCTTTCTCCTAGCTCTTCTGTCTGCAGCCTCCTCCATTCTTCGCTCCTCGGCTACTATGACGCCCTCTTTGACAACTGTGCGCCACGTAGATCGGTCTTCTGCCTTACACTCCCAGTCACTTGTATGTATTTTGGCTGCTTTCATGTCCCTTTGACAGGCATCTTTAAATCGCAATCGTGGGCGACCTGTTTTCCTCTTTCCTGAAGCAAGTTCACCACATAGGAGGTCCTTTGGGATGCGGCCGGGGCTCATTCTTTTAACATGTCCCAGCTACCTCAGGCGTCTTTCACTAAGAATTGAGAACATGCTTTGGGTATTGGCACGCGTTAGGACCTCACTATTAGGCACTTTGTCTTGCCATTTAATACCAAGGATGTGACGCAGGCATCTCAAATGGAAGCTGTTAAGCTTGTGCTGTTGTGATGTATAAGTGGTCCATGTCTCGCTCCCATATAGAAGTGTACTGATGACACAGGCTCGATAGACGCTCAGTTTGGTTTTCTCCGTTAGCTTGGTGTTTTGCCAGACCCGCTTATTTAGTTTAGCCATTGTTGCAGCTGTCTTGCCAATTCTGCTGTTTATTTCTTCTTCAATGGACAGTGTATTGGAGACATTTGACCCCAAATAGGTGAAGCTGTCCATAACCTCCAAGTTTTCATTATCGATATTTATGGTAGGAGGAGGTCGAGTGTCTTGGGCCATGATGTTTGTCTTTATCAAGCTGATTTGCAGACCAGATTCTTTAGAGATAAATATAAGCACAAATATAATTAAACACTATTCCTGTTGTAATAAACTAGAGCGACAGCCGCATGTCCAGATTCAGCAAAAACTTATCGCAGATCCGAAAAATATCCAGATATCAGTGTAGTAAGAAATATTTTTAATCAATTTAAATTACTATTAAAAAGTTTATTTTAAAAATATATAAGAAGTAAAAAAAAAAAAAAAACAATAACTGGAAATTTACGCGTTATTTATTATAGCTATAATGAACAGTATTTTTGATGGGATGCTCATTTATGGCCGGTCGAGACAGCTGTTGGAGGGGAGGTACCACAAGCCACCGAAACGAACTTCATTGGAAAGGCTTTGTAACTCGTAATCCCATATTTACTTTCATATACCCACCTTTATTTTTCTATCGCGATCTTCTCAACATTCTCAGATCATTTTCATTTTCCTTTCGCATATATCGCCCACTAAGAGAAAGAAACTACTCATCACTAAGGCAATAATGTAAGTATAGAAGGAATAGTTAAGAAGCCGTGGACATTTAGTTAGCATTTGTTTTAAACGGACGCCCTTCTTACTCAGATGGGCTAAAACAAAGTGTTTGATCACTATGTAATCATAAGGGGCGAGGTGGCCTAAGTTGTAGCGAGCTGGATTACTGAACCACTGCAAGAACTCGAGTCGCGAGTTCGAGCCGCGGTACTAGCAAGGCCCCGGGGCATTGTGCTAACCACACAATCCCATGCTCGTTAGTGGTCAATGAAACATGTGAACGCTACTTCACTTGCTTCCATGAACCTTGAAGGTCTGTAAGATATTTTTATTTTTATAGTTGAAGTCCTCATCCTGATATCTGGTAAACAAGGTTAACTTGCATCTGTTTTATGAGGTACACACTATATTTTCCATAATTGGTCTACACAATTAGTTTTGAACATTCCAAGTGTTTGTGAATGAATTACGGGAACAAATGTAACCAGGTTGGCCAAGTTTACAGGTTAGCCAAGTGTATAGGTTGGCCAAGTTTACAAGCTTTTACTCTATTCTTTATTTATATTTTATAACTTAACTAGCAGACCCGTCGTGCGTTGCAAAGATCCCAGTAAAAACGAATTATTTTTTTTAAAACCATATGAGTGGTACGTTTTAAAAAACAAATGAGTGGTACGTTTTAAGAAACAAATGAGTGGTACGTTTTAAAAAACAAATGAGTGGTACGTTTTAAAAACCATATGAGTGGTACGTTTTAAAAAACAAATGAGTGGTACGTTTTAAAAAACAAATGAGTGGTACGTTTTAAAAACAATTATGCTAGAAACCAATAAAGGTAGTTAATAACTGAATAGGGAATAAAATCTTAAAATTTTATGAAAAAAAGACAATAAGGGCCCTTGGCCACAAAGAAATGCACATTAGAAGTTCAGTATCTTATAGTATTTTAATTTGGGCTACCAGATTTTTTTATACAAAGTTTTGTTAAGATCCTTTCATTTACTAGCTCATTATATAGCTCATATTAGAAAAAAAAACATTAAGGGCCCCAGGGCCTATTTAGTGCAGGAATTAAAGTTCACAACACTTGTTCATTTCAGTCTGTATAATAATGGATACATTTGTCATTATTTATCATGATCGTTAATACTTGAATGGGAAATAAAATCTAATGTGTTTAAGAAAAAAGTCAATTGGGCTCCCCAGCCCCTAAGAAAAAGGCCATTAAGAGTTCAATCCCTATTGAATTTTAATATTGGCTGTCAAGTTTTTATATACAAAGTTTGGTTACGATTCATCAATTTATCTGGGGGCCGTCCATAAAGTACGACACGCTATTTTGACCATTTTTAACTCACCCCTCCCCTCTGTCACAAACTGTCACAAATCTCGGAACCCTTCCCCCCTAAAGTACGTCACACTTTCGTACAAAAATATATATTTTATTAACAAAATAATTAAAATTTAGCATAAAACACCGTGACGTCACACATGACCGGACACCCTCCTCCCCTCTGTCATAAACTGTCACACTTTCTTACACCCCCTCTCCCCCCCCTCGAGCGTGACGTACTTTATGGACGGCCCCCTAGTAGCCAACGCTTAAACAAATTTCGATACAGCTAACATAAGCCAAAATTGACATTAAGGGCCCCCCGGGGGCCCATGAGTGTTAAATTTTGAGAAAAAAATCCAGTTACCATCCCGGGTGTGTACTCAACAGTCTCCAAAAGTTTCATGAAGTTTTAGTGAATGGTTTGGTGGGCTATAAAGGACATGCACAAACACACACAGACATACTTTCCTTTTTTGAATAAATATTGATTAAAAAGTTTTAAATTAAACTACGGCTGTTAACGATTAATTTTAAGTTAATCGTTAACGTTTGAGAAATTAACGGTTAATTAATGTGTACATATTCTTTAGATAATATCCAAACATAAATCCACAAAATGTGTACGAACACTTTGGTGACCCTCCAAACATTAGTCCACAAAAATCCCTAGTCATTGCCCTGCTCTGAGCTCGCTCGCACATCTACATTTTAATAAGTCAGAAACTCTCAGTTGTCAGAGCTACCTGAGCGCTAAAGTGCATGTACGCTGGCGTGTATCACGTCCCTGGCCTATTGGCTGTGACTAATTCGCTGTACTTACCCGACCATTGACAAAAAACTCATAACCGCTGTTTCTTTATCTTCAGGCCCGACCTCTTCAATGAGGTACCATGTTAAAGGTATCAATAGTTGACTTACCTCCCCTGGCAATCATATCTACGACTGACAACGTCACGGCCACTAAGCCCTAGGATATTTGAACGAGTGGCCGTTCTTAGCGATTGTCTACGTTCAAACTCTACCAGGCGCGACTTATTTGCAGACACATTGGTGTTATATCAGCGCTGGGGAATGCCTTCTACGGTTAAAATTTAAAAAAAAAGGTATTTCTATCCTGGTTGTTGAAGTTATTTACTGGTATTTATAAAATGTATGGCCAGCTAAACAAGCGTTTGTTAGTTGAACTATTTAAAGACACTTCCTCGTTCGATCGATTGATAACGTTAAATAGCTGACTACATTTCGCTCATTAAATTATAACCAAATTGACGCTGACTTTAACAGAGCAACATGGAGCAAAAGGGATGTATCAAATATCAGCAGAGAGAGGATACATAACATGTCCTGTGACAGGATATATCAAATGTCCAGTGACAGGATATATGAAATGTCCAGTGATAGGATATATGAAATGTCCAGTGAAAGAATATATCAAATGTCCATAGACAGGATATATGAAATGTCGAATGAGAGAATATATCAAATGTCGAATGAGAGAATATATCAAATGTCGAGTGAGAGAATATATCAAATGTCCAATGAGAGAATATATCAAATGTCAAATGAGAGAATATATCAAATGTCCAGTGAGAGAATATATCAAATGTCCAGTGAAAGAATATATCAAATGTCCAGTGAGAGAATATATCCAATGTCCAATGAGAGAATATATCAAATGTCCAATGAGAGAATATATCAAATGTCCAATGAGAGAATATATCAAATGTCCAGTGAGAGAATATATCAAATGTCCAGTGTCAATATACATCCAAGATCAGGGAAACCCAATGTTAACCAAAAAAAAATGTAATTAAAAATTATGGTTTCAAAATCTTCATTCATTTCAATCCATCTTTATTTGGAGATTGTCCATTCATTTCAATCCATCTATCATGTGGAGATTGCTCAATTATTCAGCAATCCGAGACAGCTTCTGATAAAACTTGCTCACTTGCATAAACAATAAACAGTTTCCGTAAAACTAAAAGTAAGTAGTGCGGTCAGTAGACTAACTCTAGATTTATTATTTGAATGGAATCTGTCTTGTAATGAGTGACCCGGTCTTTTAGCCCCACTACTGGTCACACTGACGTTAACCTGGTCTTTAGTACGCCCTATGCCCTCTGACGTCCCGTGACCTGTTCTAAATATGTGTCGCCTCCATACAAACTAAGATCAATTATGTTGGAAGCTAAATTTAACTTCCCGCTGTCAAAAACACCTGGCCATATTGAGATCTGTTATAATAGACATAATGGTGAGGACAGAAATTAATGTCAATTTGAATGTTTTCCCCCTCTTTCGACCGAAAGGGAAAAAATGACAAGTACTAACAGCAAATTAAATCGTAATAAATCACGTCGGTTTTTTTTAGTTAAATGACGTTAATCTATTCCGGACCACGGAGACGCCTGGTTGTCTGAGGCGCCAACAACGTCTTCATGTCCCCAGTTCAATAACAAGAGGCAACCTTGTGCCATGAGAAAACAGTTTGTAACACAACGTTTGTGACTTTGAGCAGGAGTCGTTGTGTCCTGAAAGTCTTAGGCTTAGAGGCTTCCCTTATACACTTACATACACACACTTTAATATAGATAACTGTATGTGTTCACATTTATATACATAAATAAATATAAGAGTGAATGTCTATTTCCACGTACATAAGTATAAAGTCTCAAGTAAAGAAGTATATTCAGTATATAGTCCGCAATCAATAAGTTTATTTCTACTCAAAATGTGCTTATCAATTTAATGAAGTATATTTTCCTTTATTTATATTATACCACTTAAATTAGTAAAGCCCCATTTAAAAAAGTACTTATGTAGAGTAGCTTAGGGTTGGAGTAGTGTAGAATGAAATAGATCTGATATTTGCCATCAGTCATTAAGGACAGACTATCGTACAAACAAGCTCAATGCATTTTAAGCATATGCTTTAGTTTTAAATATAAGCCGGCGGGGTGAGCTGCTAGTTGAGGTACCGCTATAATTGTTATTATTATTATCAATCATGACTTCATTTATGTAAACACATGTACGCCCACATGACCACTCACATGTACACCCATATGACCACTCACATGTACGCCCACTTGTACGCCAACATTTATGCTCACATGTACGCCCACATGTACGCCCACATGTACGCCCACATGTACGCCCACATGTACACCCACATGACCACTCACATGTACACCCACATGACCACTCACATGTACACCCACATGACCACTCACATGAACGCCCACTTGTACGCCAACATTTACGCTCACATGTACGCCCACATGTACGCCCACATGTACGCCCACATGTACACCCACATTTACGCCCACATGTACGCCCACATGTACGCCAACATTTACGCTCACATGTACGCCCACATGTACGCCCACATGTACACCCACATGACCACTCACATGTACGCCCACATGACCACTCACATGTACGCCCACATGACCACTCACATGTACGCCCACATGTACGCCCACATGTACGCCCACATGTACACCCACATGTACGCCCACATGTACGCCCACATGACCACTCACATGTACGCCCACATGACCACTCACATGTACGCCCACATGACCACTCACATGTACGCCCACATGTACGCCCACATGTACGCCCACATGTACGCCCACATGTACGCCCACATGTACGCCCACATGACCACTCACATGTACGCTCACATGTACGCCCACATGTACACCCACATGACCACTCACATGTACACCCACATGACCACTCACATGTACGCCCACATGTACGCCCACATGTACGCCCACATGTACGCCCACATGTACGCCCACATGTACGTCCACTTGTACGCCCACATTTACGTTCACATGTACGCCCAAAAGTACGCCTACTTGTACGCCCACCTGTACGCCCACTTGTACGACCACATTAACGCTCACATTTACGCCCAAAAGTACGCCTACTTGTACGCCCACCTGTACGCCCACATGTACGCCCACCTGTACGCCCACATGTACGCCCACCTGTACGCCCACATGTACGCCCACCTTTACGCCCACATGTACGCCCACCTGTACGCCCACATGTACGCCCACCTGTACGACCACATTTACGCCCACATGTACGCCCAAAAGTACGCCCACATGTACGCCCACCTTTACGCCCACATGTACGCCCACCTGTACACCCACATGTACGCCCACCTGTACGCCCACTTGTACGCCCATTGAAAATCCTACATGTGGAAGAAACGCCCACTTGAACGCCAGATCATACATCCATAGTTTTAAGAATCAATACGGTCAAAAGTCAACGACTTCTCAATTCTTATAAACACGCGACCCATCACTCCTGATGCAGGAGCCCCCATGTTGGGAACCCCTGCCTCTTGAACATTGTTAATCGTCTCTATATAAAAGTACACACCTACTAGCTACACATTATTAAGTACACATCGAACACAGAAATCATTCAGAAAATTTACCTTGTCTCCACTATCTGATCAGTGTCCTGCAACCACTTCAAGAACTCGTCAATCGAATTTATCAAAACTCTCCAACACAGATCTTCCAATGTGAATCTCAAACAAGTGCTGACGTCATTCTTTTACTTGGATTTTCTTCCGCAACATTTTCCCACGGCCAAAGCCCAGTCCTGCTTTTTTTTTTTTAATACGTCAATCAAACACACGATATGTAAAATATGAAATTATGAACATGATACTGAAATAAAAACACAAGACTCCAACTGAAAGCTTGAGAACAAGCATATGAAACACAGGCTTGTATCTATTGGGTTGACTGTACTGCTAGCACCTTGCTATCACCACATGACTGATAAATTATATAAATATAAGCGGAGGGGGAGAAAATCTGCAAAAGAACGCATTGATTTGGAAGAGTGGTTTCCCCCCCTGGGGTCGCCGCAAGGGGAGGCGATCCTGTTATAGTTCTGCCGCTGTCTATCTCGCACCCCTTTATCCCCATTCTCGAGTCGTGCGGTATGACCCAGTGTTCAGTCCCCTTGCCTCAAACTGTCAAAGGGCCCGTTATTCAAGTAAACTGCCGCGTAAAGAAGCATTTGAATTCCAGCAGAAGGCACAAAGGACGGGTGGTATTGTAAGTCCGCCCGTTTGAGGCTGTTCAGGTCTGGCTCTGCCCCTGGTCCCTCCCCCCCCCCCACCCATGCACCCACAGCAGGGGCACGATTACTCTGCCAATAAATAAAATCGTGCGGGGGTTATGTTATAATAATGCACTTTATAAATGTCTAGTATGACGGATGTCGTAGGAATGTCTTTCTTCTCCCAGCACTTGTCCCATAATTCATTGCCATTGGAATTTATTTCTTTGATTGGTTTACACCCCCTTCCCCCCCCCCCCCACATACGTTTTCTTCCGCCATAGAAAGTTTTTCAAGATAGCATTTGCTTATAGAACGATTAACTAAGAGACTTGCACTGATGCAGCAATAGCCACGAGTTCAGTGGAAACAACAGACGATGACCTGTTGAACGCTAAATCGTGTAAGGAGACTATTAGCCTCAAGTTCACTATTGATTTGAGAAGACCTAATGCCTCCGTATTTAATTGCGGGAATGAAACTGTGAAGAGCATCGCTGTGATACATTGTCATGTTATTTGAAGAATTCTTTCTACTTGGATGTTCATGGACAGTCTCTTTTACCAATAATAGAAATCGCTGTTTCTGAATTTATTTTAAATCGTCAATAGATTACCTCCCCTTTCGTAAACATCATCTATTCATCTATTATTTGTATCAATTTATATTATTTACTTAGTTTTAACTAAGTATTAATACCATCTACTTCAGGTAACCACTTGACCAATTGAAAAAATTGTCAGATTTGTTTCATTGATAAAATAAAAAATATATTTTTTTTTTTTTTTTTTTTTTTTTTTTTTAAAATATCCAGGCAGACTTAACAGGTGAGTGAATTGAACTCACAAATAATATCGTGTATCATAGATGGAGGTGCTGTGGGTAAGGGGCGTCGGTATTATTTCCTTATTTATTTTATTTTCAACAGTGACTGTTACAGTGAGCTCCAGTTGTGAACCGAAGCGAATAGTTGGTGAGCCGAATAGTTGGCAAGCCGAATAGTTGGCGACCCGAATAGTTGGCGAGCAATTTTATTTAAAAACACTCGGGAAAAATGGAATCAATATTCTCAGTCTATTAATGTGAAGTGTATTAATTTAAAGCAAGAAACAGCATTGGCTCACAAACAAGATTCTATAAATAAAAAATTAATCAGATTACATCAGACAACTACAAGTTGATTAATGCAAGGATCAGGAAGGAGATGAGGCAGGCCAAAGACGAAACGAGTGCCGCACAGTGGAAGAAAGCATAACTGCCTAGAAACCTTATGAAACATTTAAAAATCTCACAAAAACGCACCAAGCGACAGCTTCGATAATTGATGACAATAAAGACAAGCTCCTTAATGATAATGTGGCAATACTAAGACGATTGACAGAATATTACACCGACCTGTTCAATTGTAAAATCAATCCAGATAGAAATATACTAAAGGAGCAACAGAACAGAATGATCCACCAGGGCGTTTGGGCGAAGTTGAAGAGGCAGTACGGAACTTAAAAGGGGGTGAGTCGCCTAGAGTTGACAACATCCCTGTTGAATTGCTATAACATGGAGGAGCACAAGTAACGAAAGTCCTAACAAAACTCTTCCAGAAAATACTTGAAATTATGGTATCGCCCAAGGATTGGACGCAGTCGCTAATCATACCATCATTAGCTCAGAAAGGCAATACGAAACAATGTCAAAATTATACAACAATCAGCCTCATCAGTCACCCTAGCAAAGTAATGCTAAAAATGATCCTCAGCAGGCTAAAGTCAATATCCCAGGAACTACTTGCAGAAGTACAGGCAGGTTTCAGACCAGGAAGAAGCACAATCAAGCAGATCTTCAATTGTCGCCTACTCATAGAAAAACAATTACAGCACAAACGCGAACTCAATCACAACTTTATAGACTTCAAGAAAGCATTTGATCGAGTATGGCACGATGGACTATGGCAAGTTATGAGAACTTTCAACATTGAAGAAGGGCTGATAAAGGTGATCGAAGAACTCTACAAAAAGGCAAGCACTGCAGTTTTATTTAAAGGCTGCATAGGTGACTTCTTCAAAACGACGATTGGACTCCGCCAAGGCTGCATTCTCTCACCTGTCCTATTCAATATTTTCCTTGAAAATATCACGCGAGAAAAAGTCAGTGATCACCATTCGTCCACCTCTATAGGCGAAAGACCTCTATGCAACCTAAGATTTGCTGATGACATGGATCTTCTGGCTGGGAGCAGTAAAGAACTGCTGGAGCTCACTAACAAACTTCCAGACAGAGCAGGTGCATATGGGATGGAAATCAGTTCAGAAAGAAGTAAGATATTGGTTAATACCTCAGATGCCAGTATGGCAAACATAGTAATAAACCAACTAAAACGCTCTTCTGCAGATACACGCATTATCTGCGTTCCTAAGACACGAATTAAAACATTTTGCGAAAGGGCATTCTCTTTTTGTGCAGCCAAACAATGGAATTATCTTCCATTATACATCTGTAGTATTTCAACAACAAGTCCTCCAAGACTGCACTTAAGACACATCTTTTTAAAATTTATTTTTAAAATTAATAAAACAAGATTACTTTTAATTATTAACTTAGTTGATGTATAACGTATTGTCATTTATGTAGTAAGTATGATATGAATGTTTATTAAATTAATATATGTGTTATTATCTCCATGTAAAGCGCTGTGAGCTCGGCTCCTTGCAGGGATACAGCGTTATATAAATTATCATATTATTATTATTATTATTATGATACCCTTACAAATATTATCCTACAAGGCACCGTAAAGGGAGTCGGAAAAGCTGGCTTGACAACATAAAGGAATGGTCAGGGATGGGATTGATTGAACTACTGGCAGCCGCTCAAGATATGCAACTATGGAGATCGTTATCTGTTGATGTGTCCATGCGCTCCCCCCCCCCC
>MUZC01000987.1:1401648-1420178 GCA_002072015.1 Radix auricularia | reverse complement strand
TGGACATAAAGTCATTAAGGTTTTGACACACTAACAGCATGAATGAATCCCACCTCACTATATCCTCCACCTTAATGGGGTTGGTGGGGGGGGGAGTACTTTTTTTTCTTCAAGTTTTCGTTTTTGATTTTTAAGAAGAGAATTTTGAATTCAATGTCTTTGAGTCAATATTTTGTTATATTTATTAAAGACGTGCAAGCATGGATATGCATGTTTGTATATAAATAGTCCCCCGGTTACGACGGTCCCATCCCAACTTACGTTGTTTCGTTGTTACAAACGAGCCCATATAAAGAATAATATTACGCGTTATTCTGTTGTTTTTTTTCAACGTTTGTTTTTCATGGGGCAACGAATTGTTTTCTCTATTTGAAATCAAAAAGTTATAAAACAAATATGTATTATTATTTCAACCTACAACTTAAGTTTGCGGTTTTTTTTCATGGCGATGTTTTCAATCAAGTCAGTCAAGCTAAATAAGCTTACAAGTTCCTTTTCAATAGTCATTAGAGAGAGCATATTCAGTCTTTGTTGTCCAATACGAATTCTAACTAATTTTTTTATTCTTTTCAACTTTGCAAAGTCTGCTCTCTGCTGCAGCTGAAGTCATCACTGAGAGATAGATGCGAATTTCGATGCTACATTTGTAAATAAATGAAATTTAGCTCATTCAAAAGCAGCAAAATTTAATTTTAGCTCTGTGCAGTTGTTTTGAGTTTCGCATTGTGCTACTTCCTTTTCCTTACCCTAAGCCTGGGGCTGGACAATAAGTTTTTTAAGAGTTCTGAAAATTGGACTAATTATGAAGGTAAGCAGTCTTCGAAATTACTTTAATATTCTTCATTAACTTGGCTGCTGCCCATCGAATGGCGTCATTTTTGAGCTCAGAATGGATGTCTTTATATGCGCTTAATCGATGTTGTGGGGCTTCAAAAAGTTTGTCAATGATTACCATAATTACCATTTTGGTAATATCAAACTGACACTTTCTCTTCTTTAATAGTATTCTCGATTATTTATAGTATTTTTTTCCCACGGACTTGTCCTTTCCTTTGTCTTCATATGAATCAAATTAAAAATGATTTCTTTTAACAAACTCATTGAGAAACTTCAAATACTTTGCTGAAATCAATGATATTCTCGGCTCTTGAAGGGATAATTTTGTTTTCTGAAATCTCTCCAAAATTGTTTTCCCTAAAATTCAAGTAACATAGCGACTTTAATTTGTTTAAGTTCCTTCCGAAATCTTTCTGCATGGCTATTAATGTAAGGTTCGCTACGTAACAGAGGTTGATTCAGGATTCATTAAAGATACTTGCTACCCAGACTACAAGGAGTTGAAGCCATGTGTCTTGACTTGAAAGTTCCTTTTTAAGCCACCAAATTCACTTTGATTAGGGCCTCTAATTCCCTTAGGCCGGCCCTGCTTATAGAATTATGTCCGGCTGACCATCTTGTGTCAGACAAGGCTTTATTAACTTGTATCACTTTTATGTGTTTTGGAAGTATCTGTCGACGATGAGTAGATGCAACAAGCCAGGTATAAAGAATTTGCAGAAGTCAACTGCTCCACGTTTCCCAACCAAGTGAAGGGAATGAGCTGTACACGGCACACAATGCACAACACTGCACTTCTTACAAAGATTAGCCCAGACTCTGTTATACTTCCTACTTATAACTGCAGCATTGACTTATGACTGTCTAAGGCATTTTCAGGGACTTATACAACATTTGCCCATCTTTATTATACATTATGATAACATTTAACTTATTGGGGGCCACTGGCTTTAGTCCGCTCAGCCCCCTCCATTTAATCAACCATAGGGGGAGGGGTCTCAGATCTGTGAAGATGTGTGACTAGGGGTGGGTGTGTTTAAAAGTGTGACGTCACATCAAAAAACACCCCCGCAACTTTAAATAAAAGTCCCCTTAAATATTTGATTGTTTACAATTTATTTAATGACGTTTTCAATAGCTCCCCGCGTGTTACGATACTAGAGTGCATACTTACACTAAATACATATTTAAATGACAAAATACTTATTTGCAACATGCTAATTTTTATTGAGAAAATTATGGCTTTGGAGAGGGGTGTCTAAGCTTTGTGACGTCATAGCGGAACAAGGGGTGGGGGTTTACGTTTTTGTGACAAAGCATGACGCGGGTGAAAGGGGGGGGGGTGAAAATTGGTAACCTCACGTGACGTCATTTATGGACGTCCCCCTTAAATTATGAAGGGGTGACACCATGAGCTACCGCCCCGGGTGACACCAACCCTAGCGACGCCCCTGCCACGCAGTACCCAACCACCTAATAGTTAACTAGTGTTAGGTATCCATTGGGAGCTGGGTGACTCAGGGACGCCCTAGGCCCCGGGAACAAATCCTTGCCATTGCATGGATTCGAAACTCGTGACCATCGGTACGCCAGTTGAGCGCGCTGCCACGTGACACACTCGTATCTATGGGCCATTGAATTAAAAACAATTTTTAAATTTCTTCTTTATCACTAGATAAAAGTTTAATCATGGTGAACCAGCCATAGTTTGATGATTTCGGCTCATACGAATGTGGAGTGGTTTTGGAAAGATAATCATAATTGATAATATAATAATAATATCCTCTCCTTTCTACTAATATCACAAACAATTTTAGCAACCATAAACTTTAAAAAATAATCATCATATTTACCTAAGAAAATGTTAGAATTATGAATTACATTGTATATATCAAAATTGCATAACTTGAAGCGTAAAAATTTAGAGAAAAAACACTTTAAAAGTTTTTGGAGTATTTCGGCAGCAACATGACTTGGGCAGTTTTTCCAGCTTTCAACATGGTCTTTACGTTCCATGTGCCTAAGCTGGTGGTGATCCTAGTGAAGATGATGGTTGTATGAGTTCTCTGTTAAGAGACCCATCGTCTCCGAGGTCCAAATTTCCTATTTTTAAAAATCTTTGAACGTGTTTCTGTATCAAGGCTTTTTTACCGGGAAGGGATGCTAGGAATGCTAACACTTCGAGCAACCCTCCTCTCTCACCTGGGCTAGGGACCAGCTACGGCGGAGTTAGTACTTGTTACAGTGGAAAACCCCCCAATAATCTTCTGTATAGCAAACAATTCCCTTTGAGCCCTGCAGCCGATCAGCAATGTAAATAAATACATAATAATTGGCTTATTTAGACATCTTAAAAAATAAAATATTTTATTTTTTTAGTCCCATTAGCTCTTTTTTAGAGATCGTAGGGGATTCTAATGTTTCCATTGGAACATTTTCGGGCTTTATAGACACCGGCGGCGCCCAACCCTCCCCAGGTCAGCGGAGGACTTTCTTAGTGTTAGTCATTTCTCAACATTTTGTCAAAAAGTTATACACCCCCTCCAAAAATATGTCACAAAAACTTCGACACCCCCCCAGAAAAAAAATATAAAAATTCCATTTTAAAATAAGTATGTTTCTAATTTCTAATCACTTATTTTGTCATTTAAGTATGTTTTTAAAGTAGGTCTCCACTGTAATACCGTAATACGCTTGAAGCTATTTAAAACGACATTAAATAAATGGTCAGTGCTTGTCAAACTTTTTCGTATTTAATTTTGTCGACCGGCAGGAATTTGTCCATTGTACCAAGTAGATCTACCCGTGCATTCTTTTCCCGTTTTGACGTGATTTTCCCCGATCTTACGTGATAGCGAAATTAGCCCCCACATGGCCTATGCCTAAAGCCCTATACGATTAAGTGTGAACTCGGCTTATTTTATATTTAAAAAAAAATGAAATTTTTTAGTTGCCAAGACACAGCAAAACAGCTAACGAACAATGCCGCGGTAATGTAAAAAAAAACCCTTTGATTTGATTAACCTTCAAGCTCGCGAGATTGACTATTGATATTACAAGGATAATTTCTTTGTTGATAGAATATAAAGATTATAGATATAGGATGATTCCTCAAATTGATTTTGATCTTATAGTGACAGTTTTCCTTCTAAGTATATGCACGTCAAAGCATTTGGTATAAAAATACCACATTGCTATCAAATCTCATGTTTTCTAAAAAAAATTATTAGGTATGCGCTGAAAGAGGAATATGGCGATTACTGTACGAACCCCACATTTGTGCAGGAAAGTGGAATGGCGGCTTGTGCGTCGTAAAATAAGTAATTCCTGCTAGTTGAAGACAAAAAAAACAAACTATGACACTAGATGCCCGCGTCGTGACATACGCCACAGATTTGCTTATAGATTGTGCCAAGAAAGGGGGGGGGCAGACAAAAACTACATCACGATGGAATCAGAACAGCACGAATGAACCTCGGGTGCGGGGATAACTGCGAAGCATTGTTGATCTGGAAACATGTGCACTGTGGTTAGCCACTTTCCACCCCTCACCACCCTAGCTTGCCAAACATAAACTAATTGGCCTAATCTGACAAAGGCCATTCGTCAAGCTTAGTTCCACTAGTCTTGTGCTTATTATGGTGATCGAAATGAAAGTGGGAAATGAACGGGCACAAACACTTTTAAAAATGAAAAAAGTAATGTCTAAGCTGGGGATTGAACCTACGACCTCCGCGTGATTGGCGAATGTTTTCACCATCACACTACGAAGTACATGTTATTTTGTTGTTCTGAAAGAACAAACAAATTGACTTCAATTAAGTTCAATACAACATTGATGACCCCCTACGCTGTGTACTAACTTTTCTTGCAATCTGATTGGTCGGTGGGGTCAGAGGACAGACAGCTTGCTACTTCTTGTCCGGCATGGTTGGACCATGTAGAGAATTATAGATATATAGATTAGTAAAATATCCAACATTATCATAACTTTTCACTCCGAAGCTCACGTGATTTCTTCTTTGTTTTGGTTTTGCCTTTTTTTCAATTAAAAAAAAAAAAACTAATGAAAAATACATTGCTACCGCTATCGGGTGGTTTCACCGAGTGGTCGGGAAACTAATGTAAATTATCTTTTTGGGTTGAAAGGGGAACTCTTGGGGGTAATCCTGAATCATTGTGGGCATATAAAATTCGCTAGAATCCGCTCCTTTGCGGTAACAATAATATCAACGTAAACTTTTATAATTTTCATTTTTTAGGTATCCGCTTGAACCGGTCCGTTTTTTAAAAACGTTTAATAAACCACCTTCAAAAAAACGAACTGTGTTAACATCCTTTGATTATATTTTATTTGAATACATACAAATTAAACATTGACAATTGATCATCACTATTAAATTCTTTGTTTTTTGTAATTTATTTTTAAAAAATCACTCAATTGACTGCGTCGTAGTCTTTTATTTGATGGCAAAAATGATCTGTTAGGCTCAACGAGCACCTGTAACTACCCTGGAATATTGGAACTACTGAGTCAGGTTGAAACATTTCTGCCAACATGGATATAAAGGACGTGGGTGATTGTCTAATATTTCCTAACTATCTTTGAAGAGTTGATTGAAAAGACTTGGTCAAAACGTATTGACTATTATTGTTGCTGAAATAACATCTGCAAATTACTTCTTGATTTCTGTAGACTCGACGGCTGATGTTATGCACGCGGAACAATTTCTTCTTCTTCGTTCTCAATATTGAATATTGAGTTTTGCGTGCCACGAGTTTTGCGCCCATTGGCCCGTGGTCTCCGACTTCAGCCTGCTGTATTTTCTGGATTTACTTCCATAGCCTTTGGTCAGCCAAGACCATCTGCAAGGCAGCAGTTATTTTTGGCAAGTAATGCAGCGTTCACATGCCACGGCTAGGGGTTCCACGCATTACCCGCCGCTTTTGGAACTGGGTGGAACTCGGGGACGCCCTGGGCCCCGGGAACAAGTCCCTGGCTTCCCATGGATTTGAGCCCGTGACCATCGGGGCACCAGTCGAGCGCGCTTGCCACTCGACCACCGCGGAACAATTAACTGTCTCACAATCTGGCCCCGTTGAGCGATTCATCAAGTTCATACCAATTAATGTATTCCCACACTGGATCAGATATTGTGCCCAAATTATTATCAATTATTATTCAAGATTGTGATTGTGGACAATAATATGAAAGCGCTGCAAATATGAGTGGGAGGTTGAATAAAGTCCAGGCTATTCTTTGTGAGAAGAGCAGTCTTGCTCATTATGTGCCATGCATAGCACTTTCCCTTAATTTGGTTGGGAAATGTGCTGCAGAAGATTGTTCTGTTGCAGCCAGATTTTTTTGCCTTTAGCAAAATCTTTACACCCGGCTTGTTGCATCTACTCATCGTTGGTAAATACTTAAAAAAACATTAAAAAAAAAACAACAAACAAACAAGCAACAACAACAAACAAACAAAAAACAACCTGAAATGTTTACCTGTTAACAAAGCCTTGTCTGACACAAGATTGTCAGCCCGACATGATGCTGTCAGGTCTGTTGATAAATCATACAATTTGAACATTGCAGCACTGGAAGAATAGGCAACTGACTAAAATCAGCCGCGTGACAGTCGACTTAAAGCAGAATGATTTCGAAATGAATTTGAATAACTTGAATTCGCTATTTTAGTTGAAATTTGGAACACAATTTTAGAAATATTTCAGAAAAAGGAAAGGAGAAGTCCGTGGAGGAGAGAATAGACAATCTTAATTGCGATCACAAACAAGAAAGTGTCAGTTTCATGAAAGGCCATCAGCTGTAAAAGTATTTTCCCCGGCAGAAAAATTCAAGGTTGATGTATTTCTGGTATTCATTGACAAACTCTCTTTAGCTCTCCAACATCGGTTAGACGCATACAAAGACATACAAGAGAACTTAGACTTTCTTACAAAACTAAATGAGCTCAGCAATGACGTCATCCGAGGGACAGCAGCCAAGCTAATTGAAGAACATTCATGTGCTCAATTTACACAATCCTTTCCGAATGTTCCCATCGCCCTTCCCATACATCTGTCGCTGACGCAATTAAACTGCAGGGGAAAGCGATCATTTTCAAAATTGAAAAGGATACAAAATTAAATTAGAAGTCTGCTCTCTCTCTAATGAGCGTTGAAAGGGAAATCGCAAGCTCACTTTGCTTTACTGACTTATTTTTAAGTTTTCAAAAGTTTTATGTTGAAATATATAGATCTATTAATAAATATCTTAATGAAGTGTATGGATTCATGTAGCGTTATATAAATTAAATTTACGTCAATTTAACATACTTTTTGTTTTCTTACACTCTGCCTTTCAAGTTAAAGTCTTACATTAGTAGCTAGCAATCATTTTTGTTTAAATGGACACTGGCTGCACCGGGCCCAGTTTGAATTGCAGCCAGGAGCCCCGTGCAATCTTAATCCGCCCCTCAAAGCGTGACGCCGCACACTGATCGATCTACCACAATCGACAATCATTTGGTTTTAATCTGAAGCGTTGTAATTGCTCCGAGCATATTTATCCTTTTTACAAAAACAAAAACGGAACCACTATACGTTGTAAAATGCTGGAAATTGGCAGTAGCTTGTATTTGTATACACAGACCATTGCACATGGATAAATTAAAAAAAAAAAAATTATATTGATAGCCATATTCGAAAGATTTTAAAATTTTAGGAATTATTGTAATTTTAATTGAATACATTTTGCTAATTGTATTATAAATTTGTGTGATATATTTTTGAATGTACTTCCTTTAACTTGACAAATACAAAGTAGTTAAGAGGGAGACATTGGTGAATACTATTTCAATTCTGTATTATCAGGTTAAAGAAATAATGACCAAATAAAAAATGTCTGATGAAAATAGTAGATACTGACAAAAATGTAATATAAAATCTTCTCATAATAAATAAAAGCATTCTCAACAAAAAAATCTCTATTGAATTGGGAAATTAAGTTTATTCTACATTGTATTTGGGTAGAAAAAATTAAAAACAAACAAAACAAATAAACAAAACCACAATCATTACCACCACGTCCCTCTCTAGGCGGTCAACTAAGTTAAATTTTAATTTTCAACGAGAACATCAAGAATGGAAATTCAAACCCCAAACAACATGCCATCTTGTGAGCTCGACTCTATGAAACTTATCTGGCCGTTGTTAAATGAGTTAACTCTAAGCATTTTCCTCCTATTTTTCAAGAGTTTACGACCGATACTCTCATCATTGAGGCGCCTGTATGTCTTCAAACTATAGGTAGGCGGTTGAAAGCCTGGAAATAAAATACAATGGAACCTCTCATAACGAGCATAATTAGTTCCAGAACCTCACTCGTTAAATGGAACAATTTTCCCTATGCAAATCAATGTCAAATACGATAATGCGTTCCATGCTGAAAGAAATCTCATCTTTCAAAAATTTACATTGACAATTAAAATTAAAGATGTATTGTTAAGAAGTGAACAACTTGGAATATAATTTAGATTTGAAACGAAAATCGTTAAAAAAAAAAGATTAATGACAAATAATCCTTTTTAACTAGAAAACTGTGTAAAGACATTTGTTTCTGCCAACGCTTTACAATTTAACGTTTCGCAGGCATCCTTGATACTCTCTTTGAAGCATCCAACCCCTTAATTTTTTTTCTTGAGAATAGTCCAGATGGTTGAATTAGACCGATTGCATGCGCGCGCTTAGCCACGTTCACACCTTGTTCTCGCTTTTCAAAGATTTCACGTTTTATTTCAAAATATATTTTTTCTCTCTTATGATTGTCTTTTGTGGCTTTTTCTTATAAGGCATTTTAGCACAGGTTATTACACTTTGCACATTAAAAAAAACCAAACGAATACAGTCTGAATACAAAGTTTGTAAAAACAAGTGATTACACACGAAAATAACACGACCACGGTAACACACCGAGTGCTAAACACAGACTAATGTATCGGCACCAGTGCTGCCAGCGACAATTTTAGGAAAAACCTAGCCAACACGTCAAAATAAACCTAGTTCAGAAGGATAAAAAGAGCAAAAAACCTAGGCATGCTAAAAATAAACAAAAATGACGTCACAAAGCTCCCCACCCCACCCCATCCCCTCATTTCAAACAGAGCATGTCTCAAATAATTTTTATTGTCAAGTATTATTCAAGTATGTATTCAGTGTAAGTGTAATGGTGCAATCCAATAGCGTAAAGGGTGTGAGGCCATTTAAAACGTCACTAAATAGTTAGGAATCAAATATTAAAGTGGAGCTTTCATTTAAAGTTGCGCATTTTTTAAGTGACGTCACAGTTCTTAAACAGCCCCCTCCCACTTGTAACAAATCTCACAAAATTATGACTACATTCCATCCTTCCCCAAAATCGATTAGGCATTGGCATTTATTTATATATTCTACATAACTATTTGTAAATTATACTTACATTTGAATTTATTTATCACTTATTAAGTTTATGTAATTATCTTTATAAATCCTTTGGTATTCTTATCAACATTCTTGGAATAGTTCACTTTGACTATCTGAGTCTTGTATTAGATTATCTTTAGCCTACACTCAATACCACATTCACATATACTTCAGAGTTGTTTTTTTCTCATCGCCGACAGAAGAAAATTTGAGAGCCTCTAATAGTCTAATAAAATTGAATATTTTTGCCCAATCAAGTTGTTTTATCTTGTACCAGAATTGTACAGACATATGGCGCCACCTTTCGAATTTAGTAGCATAGAGCCATAGACATAGATTATGATAGATATAATAATGGAACATCAAAGAGTGGCTAAAAATACTGTTGCTACATGCTGCTTATTTTTATTTTTGAAAAAATCGAATTATTTAAAATGTTAATTGCATATATAAAATTATTTTGTTTCATACTTCATATTTTGTTGCAAAATGTCGCTCGCTAAGGGAGCAAGTTCTTTACACATTTTGCTTGTTATGCGAATTACTCGTATGATAATTGCTCGTTATGAGAGGTTCCTATTTATTTTTGAAATAAAACAATTTTAAAAAATGTGTTTAGGGGTTCATATTTTTGGAGCTAAATTTAGTGTAATGGCCAAGACGTTTAGTGTTGTATAACGGCTCTTGAACAGAGACCGCAAATCAGAAGGATCTAAAAATAACTTTTATGGCTGTACATATAATTTCTTTCGCCATATGTTTTTCTCTTTGACCATGTAAAAAGATGAGGGACAGTAGTGAGCTGAGTGAAGCAGAAATGAAGTTGTGAAAAAAGGTATGTAGAGGGAAGGTATACAAGGGAAAGAGTAGTTCTGGATGGGAAGGGAGGAACAGGGGAGGGAACTATGTGGGCGGTGAGAGGAAGGAGGAGAAGAACAACGGTGGGTTGTCGGGATTGAAGCTACAAAATGAATGAGAAAGCGTTATTTAACACTGTTTACGGGTACCCAGACAACATTGGAATTCAAATCCAAACTGACATCACGAATAAACAAGAGACAAGAGTTTATGCAACATGAAACTGAAAGGGATGATATGATATGGTGGTTAAGGTGGGACTATGAGCCTGTGAAGGGGAAGAGCAATCAAGTTTTAGGAGATATAATCTTTGGAATAAAATAATTATGCCCTTCAGAGATCCCTTAAAAAATCATTATGTCAAGGTTAAACTCGAACTGAGTTAAAATTTAGCTTTACAAAAATTAAAAAATAAAACATGGTTTAGGAGTTTCAAAGAGAAGAAGCCGATGACAGATTTATTCTCAAAGACGAATCCATTTGATTTCCTTTAACTCTCATTATGTACGTAAGATACAGATCTAAAACTTACTTACGCTGTACTGACTGAAACTTATTATATTTTTTTCAAATGATCTGTATACTTCCTTTTTAGCGCATTTTCGAAATGTCGAAATCGCTATTGCACCCGTTTTGTCCGTCCGTCATCACCCTTGATCACAGCATCCATAAGTCCTAGACCCATGATGTATATATGTTTTTTGTATGCCCTGACCTGCCATTTGTGCATCAACACTCAGTTACTCGATCCGTTAAAAAACCCCGTTAAAACTACCAAAAAATATTTCGAATCGAGAGGTAACACTAGCGCAGGGAACGGCCGCCATTGCCGGAAGTCGAATGCATAATACTCCAGGCATTGAAGAGTGGTGCGAAAGGGTGCAAAAGAATTACTTTTTTTTTTAGTTGACGTCATTAGAATATGTGTAAAAGTTTAGAGAGTTTTACGTCATCATTTGTGGTGACTTGTAGTTGGATTAAAGAGAAAATAATTTTTTTTAAAATGTAAAGAAATGACTTTTAAATAAAAAAATTGTCAGGTATATTCATTACACAAGAAAATTCATAAAAATATGTCTAAAATCTAAACACAATTACTGATAACTACATAATTCTGATATCTAACATAAGTACTGATACGTAATACGAAAATGCGCTAACACGTCCTGAATTCCAATAGGTACCAGGCTTAACATGATTTTTTTTTCTCTTCTTCTAAAATGCAATCGTCACCCAAATTCTATTATAACAATTAGTGGAATAACGCCTCTGATTTTTGTGCAGATAACTTCACGATGCCATGCCATCTTCTTGTTACATACCTTGTTTAAACAGCTAATGGGATCTCTTAATTCTTTTAGTCCCTCTATAATTCCGTGTGTGCACAAAAGCCATTACAACGATATTTAAATTCTAAGTGATATCACTGTGAGATTACCCACCATTTAATTCCTGAAAACTCAACTCGCATAATAATTATGCGCTAATCAGTTCTAAAATTTTTCGTTCTATTTAATAATAAATCTATTATAATAATTCGAATACAAATAATTCCTTGTAATATTCAAAATATCTGACGAAAAGCAGGATGGCGTCAAAATATAAGTGTAATATTATCTGATTTAATAAGAAACGAATTAGCACAATCATTTAATATTCGCTCCGTAGTGTACATGCGTCCATTTCATAAAGCGTAGACTCTAAAGCAATTTTGAATGAGGTGCGCCAAGGAGTAGATACACTGCATCCCGAGAACCAAAGTTTGTTAAAGTTTCTAATTGTTAGAACGAGTTGTGTGTAAAAAATTGCTACTATGACTACTATAGATTTCATCTTTACAATCGTACATGTTTAGTGGTTGTACCAATGTGCGAGTAGATAGCCACTAAAGAATATAACCTGCGGGAGATCTGAATAATTCTGGGGTACAGACAGACTACTGGTCTCTGAAAATATGACACGTTTATCCAAATGTAATGCAACAAATTGACTTCATTGACTACATGCCAAGACTGAGCCGTCATTCGTCCAAAGATATCTTGTTTGTGATGCCACACACAGGAAATCTGGCGACTATGCGCCCTCTGCAAGTCAAATTGTGTTTTCATGTTTACATACTGATACACTGGACTTGCACTTGCTGTAAAAGCTCCTACGTCGTTCTTATATATTTAGGTAGAATTGATGCATATTGCTTTATAGTCAAGGAACCAATACTTTAAAACATTGTCTTAAACTCTGCATGAAAAGCTATTGGCGCTTTCAACCAGATACATCTTTCTTAAAGTGGTTCAAATAATAAACTCTTTATCTTTCAAAACAAGACATTCTCAGGAGAACATGGCGACGAGCCGATAAATTATTGAGACATTTATGCGAATGAAATATTTTTTATGTATGGTGTACTAGAATATGTGAATCAGTAAATTATTTGATAATTGTTTTTTTTATTTAAAAAAACAATTGCTCAGCTTATCTAAATTACCATTAATGGGATTTATGTTCTACATTTTGTAATTGTCGCGATGGAGCACATATTTTCCTTACAATATGATAATCTATTGCTTCTTGTTTTGAGATTTTACACCAACGAAACTGATAGCATCAGACATTACAGATCTTTTGTAGTTGGAAAGATTTTCAGAAATGCGATTGAAGAAATAATTTTGAAACGCTAGCACGTGTCAATAATCTTATATGTTGTTTTGTACTAATTGAAGATTAGAAATAGGCGAACAATTTTCCTTTTTAAACATTTTAAATTTTTTGTTTTGTTTGAAAATGAACTCAACCATCGGTGCATCAACAGATTTAATGACCGTTGAAACAAGAACGGCAATCTCATTTGCCCTAGCCGCTTTTGTCAGGGCACCGATATTGGCCATTGGGCTCGTGACGAACTTGTTGAACATAATAGTTTACTTGAGACTTGGTCTGAGAGACAGCATCTCCCTTTGTTTCTTTCTCCTCTCGTGTTCTGACCTGGTATGCGTCATGTTCATGATACCTTCTGACTACTTCCTCCTGCTCACGAGGCTACTCCCGAGACATTGGCGCGTTGACGGCTACGCCATGAGTCTGTTAATTGTGTACTATTACGCACCATTTTACGACGTTTCACAAGCGATCACGACTTTTATCGCCGTGCAGCGATGCTGTTGCGTAGCGCTGCCTCTTCGGTTCAAGCGCACCTTTACGCCATCTCGCAGCATCGTCGTGACATTGGTGCTGTGCTGCGCATGCCTTGCTCTTTACTCGCCCGTTTATGCATCTATCGGTCTGCGGGAGGCCCGTGACACCAGTCAAAATGAAACTTTGTTCATATTCTGGACATCACCCGACTGGACATATGTTTTTTCCGTTCGTTGCACTATTGCACTGGTGTTGACCACCGTGTGTCAGGTGACTGTTGTGGTGTGTCTAGCCATACTTGCCTCCAGCTTGCGAGCGTCGTTAAACTTTAGAAAATCAACGGAGAATTTCAGAGTACCAGTAACCAAGACCTGCAGAAGTCTTAAAAATTTCCTCAAGCCATGTTTAAAAACAAAAAAATTCCTGCAAACTGATTCAGGAACTGAAACACTCAATGCACGTTTTCCCGACATGACGCAAAAGCAAAGCGGTAGAGTTTCACGAACGGAAAGGGAGACAACCGTTACCGGATTTCGCCCGCGTAAGAACATTTCAAGAAAAGAAGTCCAGGCGGTAAAGTCAACAAGCCTTGTCTCGTTCATCTTCGTTCTGTGCAACACACCGAAACTGGTGATATTCTACACTTCCCTCTGTGAACCGGATTTCAACATGCATCGCCGATACGAGAATACATTCTACGTGGCAAACACGCTGCGGTTCACGTGCGAGGCGATGAACGCGGCATCCAACCTCTACGTGTACCTCAAGTGCAACAGGCGGTTCAGGACAACATTGCTGTCGTCTTGCCTTGGACGGCAGCAGGCAGAGAAGTGCTCGCCCCGGGGCTGATAATTGTATGAGAAGACCTGTCTTCTGGAAGAAATTAATTTTAAAATAGTAAAAACAAGAGTGCATTACGAAACATAAACTTTAAACATGTTAAAGACAGTATTCTCAAGGTTTAACTGCGACGTGCGTATGAGCACATCCAATTTTACATCATTTAGTGTTTGAATTAAACAAATATTATTCCCCTATCTCACTATGAAAAATGAAAATTTCTTATTAGTTTATCAGTTCAGGGTCACCGAACTAGGCGAATCCGGGCCGTGAAGTCATTTAATCAGGCCCGCGGAATTTACTCGTATGGAACACGAGACATAGTGATGTAATATAAACTTACAGAAAATTTTGAGAATACAGGGATCTTAAGTTACACATTTGTGGCAGAGCGAGTACAACTATTTACTGATGTCAACTTTATCAAAGAGTGTATGATGGAAGCACATGACTGTGCCCTAGTAAAGCCAATGACTGTGCCCTAGTAAAGCCAAGACTGTGCCCTAGTAAAGCCAAGACTGTGCCCTAGTAAAGCCAAGACTGTGCCCTAGTCAAGCCAAGACTGTGCCCTAGTCAAGCCAAGACTGTGCCCTAGTAAAGCCAATATGTTTACAAGTTTCCTATTTTCAACCAGCTCAGTGGTGAGGAGGATACAAAAAAGAAACTGTAAAAAATATTCTACCACACATACGAGTGAAACGTTTTGTGGTATTCTCTGGCCAGTGACGAGTTTACGTCAAAACTCCTCGTGTTTATTCTTATTGTCAGTTTGAACATACCGATAAGAAAAGACTTGGTGTTGTTTGCAGTATGCGCATGACAACTGGAAAAAAGAATGTTTTTAAAAAAGTTAAACAAAAATAATTTAAGACAATACTTATCAAGGGAAGTCGGTTTTCGGAGTTATAGTTCATGAACGAAAAAAATAAAACGTGGCTGAAGTGAGAGAGGGTTTTGTGGGGTTAATCAGAACTCCGTTGACGGGTTCGCTAAGTCAAGGCGGTCTGTTCATACACTGTATCAGACACCAGCAAGTACTCTCCCAGGAACACGCTGGACTGAACCAATAGTTTCTACTGTGAACTTCAGTCGGGGGCCGTGCACAACGTAATGACTCTGCTTTTCATACAGCAGTGAGTTTGTTCAGTAGCGGACGATTCCTGTTTCGTTATAAAAACGTCTATTCTTTTCCTTCTTTTCTTATTTTTTTACCAGCGTTGAAATGGAATACAGATTTTTCTCACCGAAAAGAACTGATCCACAGCTGTCAGAGATTACGTGGCTTTTAAAGTTGTCATTTGTGGTAAAAAAAAAAAAACCAGAACAAAACGATATCTCACATAAATGAAATAAACTTAGATCTTCGTGGAAAGTAATAACTTAGTCTGTTGCCTCTATAGGATCATCCGAGGACTTTAAAGAAAGCTTGCATTGTTTGAAGAACTGTAAGAAGAAATATTTGTTATATTTTCACTGTTTCTAACAGTTTTAACCACATAGCGTATTTGAGATTAATGAACATTTCAAAGGTCTTCATTGAATGTCGGCAAATCAAACATTGATCATGTCTTAAAATTCAAAAGTCATTAAAAAAATTATCTCGAAAATATTATTGTATGCTTTAGGCGAAAATTTGGATTTATCGATCGGGTATGGACATTATAAAGGTTGTGAAGAAGAGGGGTTGGGTAGTAGTTTTTCCTGATATTAAACTACAACATCTTAGAACAGTGAGGGTGAACCTATGGCACGTGTGCCGCATTCACCACGCAGTCTCATCAGTGGGCCCGTGACTAAAGTACTACTATCTTAATCAAAACGGCTAAGCCAAACCCCAATTTTCTGATGTCTTTGCAGTATTATCACTTTGCTATAAATAGTGGCTTTTGCTTTATGTTTTGGGGATGTGGCCCCAAAAGGTTGGCCACCCCTGTCTAAGACCATGTGCGGTTGTTTTAGTATGGAAGGAATAAGAAAAAAATGATACTTGGCCCTACTCATATGTACCCCTCCTTAGGCATGGCATTGATACATGGTATATTGTTTTCTTTGATTTATTTCTTTATAATGAATAACGTAGCTGTTGTATAACGTATGGTCATTTATGTAGTTATTATGATATGAATGTTTATTTAATTAATATATGTATGTTATTATCTCCATGTAAAGCACCGTAAGCCCGACTCCTTGCTGGAGTACAGCGCTATTTCAATTATCAATTTATTAATATTATTATTATTATTATTAAAATGTCGCTATGTTTCATCTGTTTAGCAATAGATTTATGTTATTTATATAATATCGAAACCTGATGCATCATTTTCTATGTATTTTAAATTGCTGTTGATGTTGGAAGAACAATTAAACGACGTCAAGGTGTGAAATGTTCCTTTGAAAAAGTAATGTTAGAAATACCTGCTCAGATAGCATAATTAATAAAATAGATAAGAGAACAAAGGTTTCATGGTGTATTTTGTTATCATTTTTATTCAAGAGATGTGTGTAATAGATCTTATTTTCAATTGATAAAAAAATTTGGCAAAATTATTTGCATTCCTTAGAATTCCTACCACATCTCGTTGTTTTCATTTAGTAGAACTTAAATGAAAATTCAATTAAATAGTTATAACATTAAACTCCCCTCCACCCCCCCCCCCACACGCTCTTATCACATCCTATTATAATGAGTTTTGTTGATGTCATGTTATAGTTATCGCATTAAAAAATATACACGGATAACAAATATTCTATGAAAAAGTATTTTTCTCTATTTCACTATTGTGTGAATAAGAAAAGATAAAACTGTGATATAATAAATATCAAGCTCTAACGAGTTTCCACATTGTTAGCATTCAGATATATTTAAGAAATCATCTCGATAAACATTTATTTTACGATCTTGTTAGCAGTGATGCAGTCTTAAGAAATCGATCAAATTAAAAGGCCGATCCTCGAACAAGAGAGGGTCGCATCCCTTCATGCAGGAGGATCTTGACGTCTCGTATGTTTTAGACATACTGGTACATCATACGCTTTTAATTTACTCATTACTATTATTTTTGATGTTGTAAAGGCTATTTATTTTTTTTATTTTTCCTCAAGTTTTATTTTCTGTTTTTTTGTTGTTGTTTTTTTTTTTTTAATCTCTCGTACCCATTCTTTCCTTTTCACCGACTGGAAAGTTGCTCTATGTAAGGCCCCCCACTAGGATGAATCCGGACTCCTTTTTTTCGATAAAGAATTCTGTCGTGGTTACGAAGTGCAGTCACTGAGTCACACAATTTATGTAATTGGTGAGTCCCGTTGATTTTTTTTTTAGTGAATAGTTCTTTTATGTTAAATGCAGGTTACACAGAAGTCGTGCAGTTTAATTACCTCCACGATCAGAGAATGGGTAACAGCCGAACACTTGCCGGCCACACAAGCCAAAAATTTGTTTACTGCACCTAGAAAGTTATCTTTTCTTAAAAATTACAGACGCACCTACTATACAGAAGATTATTGCGTCCTACGCCTATCCATGGTTAATGTCTAGTCTTGCAATTTTAAAAGAGTTTTCAATGTAGACAGAGTGTTTCTTTGTCCTGACATCTTCAGGCAACCCAAGCCACGACCGAACTTCACTCAGGATGGAGGAGGCTTTGTATGTGCTTGTTTTTGTGAATGGATCAACGGAAGTGTCTTTTACCCTTTCTCTACTTGAGTTTTGACAAGCAGACACGTCCTTCGTGGTAGAAACCGAACAAAATGTTATTGTAAAAACTATAATCCTCCACTTTACTTATGCTTTGTTTAACGTAAAAGAAAGTGATCCTTACACAAACTGGCAAAATACACGCGTGGTTGTTATGTAGCGATATTTCATCATACTACGTTTAGTAAATTTCTTCACTCGTCTCTTGTCTAGCGAAGTAAGCGCGTCTGTATCAATTTATCAATTTCGAAATACACGACCATGCATTTAAAATCATTTAATATAGCGTTAAATAATATAGTGTAACAATAACTATTAAACTCCACCAGTAAATTTGTAGAGCATGAATTTGTCAATAAAAACGCATTAAGACAAACTTCCTATAACCGAACCGTAGATGGGGAGGGGATACAGGGAGGGAAGTAATCATAGACAAAGCTATGACGTAATCAGTGCTCGATTTAGGAAAAAACCAGTGCCGGGGATGAAAATTTTTTCAGCAGAGCCGGGGATAAATGCCATCCCCGGCGGGGATGATAGAAGTTAAAGCAGAGCCGGGGATGGAGCCTCACAGTGCCGGGGATATCCCGGTTTCCGCAACAAATTGAGCCCATCTACTAATCCTGCTACTACCACTACTACTATTACTACTACTACCACTTCTACTACTACTACTACAATATAACATGACACAACAAGTGAAAACAAATTA
>MUZC01000987.1:1387878-1398495 GCA_002072015.1 Radix auricularia | reverse complement strand
ATTTTTATAACATCTGATGTATCTTAGCCTATTGATTCTATCTTTCTTGACAGCTTATATAATAACACTGTTTACGAGCTAATAGATTTTTTCAACTTATTATTTTATATTAATAATAATATCAATCAATATATATTATATATTCAACTGCTTATGAATTTTGATTTTAATTTCAAATCAAACTTATTAAAGCCAAATAATAAACTTATAATAATTATTTAATCGGTTTATTAATAAATTATTAATAATTAATGACTTACTACAAGACGTTGTCTGAAGAGGCTGAAGATCATCACTGTGACATTTCACTCTCCGGATTACAGCATTTTTCGTAAAAGAAAATTTTTGTTGTGTTAACGTTTAAAATTTTTTACAAGACGGCTCTTTAGACATTTCAATTTAAAACGAAAATTAAAAAATATTATTTTAAATATAATTCTAATAAACCGCGCTTTATGACAAACAAAAAGTGAACTTAAAATTGAAACCAAAGATTATAAGAAAACGAAACAATTAGAATTATTTTCACTTATGTTTATATAAATTAATTCGGTAGATGGAAGCGCAGGTACCAAATTTTTCTATTAAATAAAAAATTTCGTGATTGAAAATTTTACCCTGCTGTAACTTACCGTTACCACTTATTCGGCTTAAAAAACCAGTGCCGGGGATAAAAAAAAATTTCTGCAGAGCCGGGGATAAATGCCATCCCCGGCGGGGATGGTAAAGGTTATAACAGAGCCGGGGATGGAGCCTCGCAGTGCCGGGGATATCCCCGGCATCCCCGGCGGTAAATCGAGCACTGGACGTAATATTAAATAATTAAAAACTACATACAACTCAGTGATGCCAATGTTAAAGTGATAGAGGAGTTGGTCACTGTGATGCAACTAGACATGTAAACAAGATATTAATTAGCCCAAGTAATAACGTGTTATAAATCTAGAAATAAAATTGTTTGTTCTGTTTTCCTGATCTTGGTGTTCTGTCAGTCTTATTATTTTTAACAACTGAATGTACATTTACATTGAACTTGATGTGTCGTTGTTCATGTACTTTTCTTTAATAGTTAGCCTAAATCAATGACTGTTTCGAGAGAAAACATCTGTATTATGATAATTATGAAGTCACTTCATTGTTCATTTCATTTGTTTTAAAATGTTAGAAGAAATTTAAAAAAATATGATCAGTCATTTTATAACGGTGTATCTTTTCGTTTTATCACTACTGTCAATTAATTACAATATACTTTGCTTCACTTAATATGTATTGTTACATCTTAAGATAATGTGACAGTCGATCGCAGATTGCTACTTGATGTTTAATATTCTCCGGTAAAAACCAAAGATTTTAAAAAATGTTAAAATCGCTCAATTCATCATGGCATTAAAATCGCTGTTAAATTATTGCTATTGAATGGCACTGCATGCGCACAGCTGATGTCATACATCATAGACAAACATAGTAAGAACGATCTTGTCAAAAACGTTAATTATTGTCATGTAGAAACAATTAAGTCAAGCGCAGGAAATAAAGTCGTGTAAAAATCTTGATCGGACAATCTTGTACGGAACACGAAACGTAATTTTGGAGGAAGCTCGCTTTCACTTAGAAAGTAAACAATGTCAGGTCATCATTTCACCATAACACGGAGTATGCGATTGCTTTGAATTGGAGTGCTGTGTAAAGTCAAGTGTTTTATAGGAATTATAAAGACGAAGAAAGCAACCAATATGTTGTAAAATTTACAAACGTATTTCAAATGGATGAAGATTAAAGAAATAAAGTCTTTAAATATTTCACCAAAAAATTATAAAGCATATACTTTAGCTCTTGATTCATTAACTTTCTTGAAAATAACACATTAACTTTTAAATACGGTCAAATAGTGATAAGAACCCCTACAAAGCTTTTCAAGCAGTTTGATTCAATCACGTTTTTTAAATTTTAAAATAAATTAATTAATCAAACAGTTTTCAAGGACGTACGAGGTAGATTGGAGTGAGACGCTTGTAAGAAGTGAAGATACAAATTTTCCCATGTTTTTTACTCTACGAGCGATTATAAAATAGTATTATCCAGGAAAAATAAGCAGGGAGTTTAACTTATTACAATTGTTATTTGTGTTATAAAAAATTAAATTAAATTTTTTAGATATCAAAACTAAGCTATATGAAACACTATTCACTAGGGGCCGTCCATATTAACGTCACTCGATTTTGGCCGATTTCGTCACATTTCGTCACAAAATTTAGATCAACTTACTCCAGTATGACGTCACAAAGCTTTGACCTCCTTTCCCCTCTCCCAAAAGCATTATTTTTTAATTGAAAATTAGCATATTTTAAATTACTTTTTTGTCATTTAAATACGTATAAGTATAAGTGTAAGTCTGCACTCTAATATTGTATAAACCACTACTCCCTTGTAAAACGTCATTACAGACATTAAAAGCAAATAAAAATGTAAGTGGAACTTTTATTTAAAGTTGCGAGTTCTAATTTGACGTCACATTTCTTAAACAACCCCTCCCTCTCGTCACAAATGCGTGACCCCCCCCCCTTAATTTTTAAGGCGCGTGACGTCATTTATGGACGGCCCCCTACCCCTACCGGATCAAACCAACTTAATACGCCACAAAAGAACTAACATTTACAAAGTACGGCCGGCGACTCCACCGTGAGCAGATCGACTCCGCTGTATGCAGAGCGGCGACTCAATTGTCAGCAGAGCAGCCGCTCCACGGTACCAAGGGTGGGGGATTTTTAAAAAACCACCGTGATCATTAGCGTATTTAGAGAGATGTGGCCTTTTGTGTTTTACATGGATCCATTTAAAGCTGATGTTTGTTTTTGATGACGTAATAAAAGTGCCAATAACTTTATAATTGAATCATTATTTCTGTCAAAAGTTTAAACATATTGAAATTGCTCCTCAGAAATATTGTAAAGTCGCCCTCTTAAAATTTAAAAAATCTGTTAGTTTTTCAAAATACTTACTACGCTAATTAACAAAAAGCAGAACCAAAGACGACCAATCAAATAATTTAATTTCGTTGTTGATAATTTGAATACAATTTTAGACGAAATAATTTCAATGACAAAAATATTGCTGTCAAAGACAAATTTGATATAAACAATAAATACAATTAAATTATTTTAACCTCTTTATCTGGCCATTTACTAAGAGGATTAAAACATATAAACATCATGCTAAACATTATAACAAATATACTTATAATGCTAATGTCTTTGAGACAAAATCACTTGCTCATTAAACACAAACACACACAAACACACAAAACAATACTTTTTGTTAAAATAAAGTCTTTTATGTTAATTTTTAAATATATTTAAATCTTGGATATTTGCAGATATTGTCAAAGCGCCTAATTTTAAAAGGACTACAAATTACAAAAACATGACATCATCAGCCGAGGTAACGAGCCCTGATCAAGATCTGATCCCTCTAGAAACAAGAAAACTTATTTCACTGTACATCGGAGTCATCGTTCATCCTCCGATTTTCTTGCTCGGTTTACTCGGAAATCTCATCAGCATCTGCGTCTTTCTGAGAATCGGTCTCAAGGACAGCATCTCTGTGTGTTTATTTGCTATCTCCTGTGCTGACCTAATTTGCGTTGTGTTCATGATATTAGCCGAGTACTCCTTGCTGCTCTCAAAGTTTTTCGTACAGCAATGGCGTGTGGAAGGCGACACGTTGTCATCGCTGATTATGTTTTACTACGGACCGATTTACGACATTTCACAAGGAATTACGACATTCCTCGCCGTGCAGAAATGCTGGTGTGTCGCGTTACCTTTCCGGTTTAAGAACACGTTCACAAAGACGAGGACGGCATTCGTTGTGGCGGGAATCGTCGTGGTGTGTGTCTCTTTATGTGTTCCCGTATTAGCCTCGCACGGTCTACAGGAGTCGCTTGAACAGGCCGGAAATACAACGCTATTTAAACTGACGACCTCTCAAGACAGGGCCCAAGTGATGTCATTCCGAAGCACTGTCGCCGTGGTCACTACGACCACCTGTCAAACTACAGTCACTGTCTGTTTGGTTGTACTGGCCTCCAGCCTACGAAAGTCATCGAAGTTTAGAGACGCAACAAATTACATATCCTCGGAACCCTCACCTGCAGGTACCGGAACAACCAAAAGGCTAGCTGTATGCTTAGGGTTCTTGAAGACATTTGACAAGCAAACAAATTCAGTTTTATCTACAGCAAATGAACACAATGCTAGTGCGACTTTCGGAAAAAGCAAAATAGCTTTGATCTCTTGCCCACGTAAAAGCATGCACCGCAAGGAAATGAAGGCGATCAAAGCAACCGCCATCATTTCAGTAATATTCGTGGTATGCACCACGCCCAAACTCTTGTTTTTCTATACCATTTTGTGTGTGCCAGAATTCAATATTTTGGGGAGGTACGAGAACACGTATTTCATTGCCAATACGATGAGGTACACGTTTGAGGCTTTCAACATTTCTTGTAACATATTTGTGTACCTGAGTTTTAACACGAGATTCAGATCTACATTAAAATCCTTGTTTTCACGAAGGTCAACGAAATGAAGGTGCTGCTACGTGTTGTCTTTAGCCTTAAAAAAAAAAATAAAAAAAAAAAATAAAAAAAAAATAAAAACAACAACAACAACAGCAACTGTCAAATGGATTTTATCAAGGCATTTAAGTGGTTGCTTAAATGTTTCGTTAACCCAGAATGGCGATCATTAACATAAGATGTATGCCTATCGGAGAGAAGAAGAAATAGGGTCCACAGATTAACATGTATTTATTAGACTCAGAACTTGTCATTGCTGATTATCTTGTACCAATCACACATTTTATCCTATTCATAAACATTAGGCTTCAGGTCATATTATCTGATATTACCCAACCAACTCAGCCCCCCCCTCAAAAAACAAAATAATGAAACTACGAGGATGTCATTTGTCCTTCACTTGAAAGGGATAAAGAAATGGAAATCTGAAGAGAAGAAATTGTAAATACAAAATAAAGAAGATAACTAAAAGTATTGATTATGTTCAATGTAATAAACACCGCGCGACAAACATTTACAGACTGAACGTGCGCAACATTTGGGCAATTGCCGATCACATAAATAAAATTACTCTGGCAACTGCCGCCCAAAAGATTTTCACTGAAAAACCAAACAGACACTATTATAAATTTACCTCTCGTAATAGTTAAACGCGCGATAAAGATGAAATTCTTAGCTAACACAGTGCTTAAGTAAAAAAAAACAAAAAAACAAACAAACAAACAAAAAAAAAAACAAACAAACAAACAAACAAAACATTTTCATCGATATCCTTTTATAGTTTTTCTTCACTGAACATTGTCATGTAAACCTAAGCTCATGTCATACACGTACACCATGAGTATATTTTTAAGAAGCATCAGTACACTGATAACACAATAATTGAATAAGTGAATCTTTTCTTATTTCATGACTATCAATTAGAGCGGTGAGTTGCGGGAAATGATAGAGATTGAGCTGCTGAATATGACTTTGTAGCAAAAAAATTTGTCACAGAAATCCTGTACTCTACTGTGCATGAGACAAACTGTTGCTCCTTTGCCTTGCAGAGACACGCTGAGGCAATTGATGTAAATTAACCAATCTACATGGAAGGCTAAAGATGTTGAGAAGGCCTGGTTCTGCATTGGGCAGTACTTGTTTATCGTGGCATAAAATTCCAATATTTCTCTTCGTACCAGCAGAACACGGCGAAATGTTTCTCCCTGAGACAACCAACAAATGCTTGTGTGGAACAGAATATCTTCAGCAGACTTATCATTTGTATGAAGAATTTGTATTAATTGAAGAGCATTAGTGCGAATGAAAAGGATAATGCGATTCACATCATTCAGAATTTTATCCAAATTAAAAGATTTAGAACACATCGCCTCTGGTAAATAATGCAGTTCAGATTTATGAGCTTGTCATTATCGTGATCCCTCAAAATAAGGCTGCTAAACTTCATGGCCTTCCCTCATTAGCCATTACATTTTCAGCCTAACACGGGTGGGAAAACCTACCATCATTACTGACTTAAAATATCTTGACAAAACGTAGGAAAACCTACCATCATTACTGACTTAAAATATCTTGACAAAATGTAGGCAAACCTACCCTCATTATTGACAGATTACTGACTGAAATCAGCAGCTAAATAACAAGTGTATATTAAACCCCAAAGACACGATAGCATCAAGCTATTTCGCTCTGGCCACAGTATCTACATTTAACAGACAGCTCTACTTAAATCTTCTTCTTCCATCTCAAAATAATAATCACATTGGACATTGCCTTAGTTTTGTATTTGAGATTTAGTTAAAATTTTTATTTTATCTCATCTTTGAGACAAAGACGTTTTTAAAAAAAATTGTTTCTTCAAATGTGTCCTTTGTTAAAATAATGTTAATTTTTTGTTTGTTTCACGAAGAGCTTCTTCAAAATTTATATATGATTATAGTGAAATAAAATTTGAGTTATCTTATTACAAATATAATAGTTGGTATAAATGTGTAGGCTTAGAGAAAACGATAGACAAACTTAATCCTACGCCTTGCCTCCATGAACCTTTTTATGGACAATGGACAGGAAAGTGTTCAAGAACACATAAAACTCAGTGTTTTAGATTGGTTTGTTGATCGTTTCAAACCCACAGCCCGTATACGGCACGCCAATTATCAACGATTATTTACATTAAAACAAAAATATGTGTAAGAAATCGTGAGAATAAAAGAAAAAAAAAACCCAGAAGAAACTGATTTCTTTGTATTTATTGCTTTACTTTTTGTTTCTTTCTAAAATTGTAAAATATATTGTAACACAAGCAATATTTAAAAAAATAGACTAATTATTAAAATTTCAGTTTGTTTATTCCCTTCTTGCTAAACAGAAGATTCAAATTTTCCACACGTAGATTTCCATATAATTACAAAAACTATCAATCTGGATTGATGTCTTTTATAATTCTCAAAAATTTGATTTGTAAAAAAAAATACAAATAAATCAAACAATAATATTCTCAAAGCAGAGTTTTTCTATTAATACAAATGTGAATAATCAATAATGCACACCGTGATATACATTTCCCCATTTCTATGTGCATTCACTGGTGATGATAGATAAATTAAATATGATCGAATCTTAAACTAAGGAATGAATGTAATTTTCGGTTATACAAGTAGCAGTGAAGCAGTACGGACATGTTTCACCCGAGGCGGTAGAGTAATTATATCCCTCCAACTACCAAATTCCACCAGTAAACATTTCCTGTGGTCTTGGCTCATCTCACAAAGTTATTGATAAGTTAGTGCAAACCTAGAGACACTGATAGAAAAAAAAATGGTTGACACCAGGACTGAAGCAAGCTCAACGTTTCTTATTCATATACGTGAATTTTTTAATGTCAATGATAAGAATAAGGTTAGGACCGGCCTAAAGGAATTGTAGGCCCTGGTTGAAGTGAATTTGAGGGCCGTAAATGTAATAGACAAAAAAAAAAAATAAATATGAAAATATTCTTGTGTGAGGCCATCACTAATGATGAGACTAATCGGAGGCCCTGATATAAGATATAACGATCAATAATTAACGTTAAATATATAAGATATAAGAAAAAATACTGAATGCAAATGCCATAAAGTGACGTCTCTTTGCGTTGTTCTAGGGAAATTATGATGACGGCAGACAAGAGAAAAACAGCTTTGAAATACTTTAATGTTTCTTATACTTTTCACTGGCATCAATAGATTAAGATTATTTTAATTGCTATCAATCATTTAAGGTGAGTTTTAACTGGCTATTTTATTTTCAGAATAATTAATATTATTTAAAATCGTTATAAAATTCTAAACACCGCAACCCAATTAAAAAATATAACGTTGCTAATGATAAAAAGAAGTTATTATATAAAATAGATTTTTAAAATTAAATTCATACAGTAAAGATGAATAATAATTAACATCAAGTTATTTTTGCCATGTGTCGACCTAAAGTTAATGTTTGTTAAAAGTGGACAGAAGTAGAAAAAACTAACAGTGTACAGTCGATTATAGAGTCTTTTAATTTATCAAGAATCAATTTTTATTTGCAATTACACAAAACAGTAGAACAGGTCAATGAAATTTAGAGAAGAGAAATCAAATTAAAAAGTTTCAACAAGAAAAAAATGCTTGTCAAGAAAGAATGCGAAGCTTCTGTTACCTATAGACCCGGAGCCATCGAAATGATTTCACGGCGGCCCAGATAATAGACAAAATGACAAGCAAGGGTCGCTTGATAATGTTGCACAATAATTACTAGCCAGATGGAAAGCTCTGGTACCAAAGACGAAAAATTAATTTTAGTTTTCCTGTGTTAGTGTTGAATGGTACGCAATACTTAAAAGCAACACATTAATTAACATTATAATTTATTTTGCAACGTTAACCCCAGGGCTAGCCCTAGAGTAGTAGGGGCCCATGGCGGCATACGATATGCGTGGCCCCGGACCCAGGGGTCCAAGGTAGCAGATGACGAGCGAGACCCATACAAGAATGTGCATTTCTACACGTACATGTATTAAAATAATGGGACAGGAGTTGTCAAGCTACGGCAAGCGGGCCGCTATGGAATTTTTTTGCGGCCCGAGGAATTCTGCGGTAATAGCGGGAAAAAAATCATTAAACTTATTTTAAAGGTGGATGTTTGTTGTTCAATTAAGATTAAAGTTTGACTAGGTGTGGCCCCTTGAGGTTTCATTGCTTACTAATTAATGCGGCCCTCGCCCTAAAAAGTTTGCGTACCTCTGTAATAGGAAATAAATATTTAAATTAATTACACTTTTACTCTAACCATCAGTTATGAAAGTTTTATTAATTTAATTGAAAATCATTACAAAAATGTAAATAATTAAAACAACTACATGCGGTATGCTACTTAAGAGTTTATATTTATATAAAATACGGTTTTATTAAGTTTTAGTTTCGAAAAGCTTCTTTCTTAGGAAGCCAAGGTGACAGGAGCAGTTAGAAGTATTTGAAGTGCGATGTGTTTGTTAGGAAAGTCACTGTTATGTTTTTTTTAAAAACTGCTAGGAACTGCAAGTATTAACAGGATTGTTGCAGGTGACTGCAGTAATGATTATGATTTTTTGTAAAAGACAAGCTTTTACGTCTGACTTATCCCCCTTCATTATCGTACCGTTGTCGTATCCTCGCCCGCGGATATCAGAAATATCCAAGACCAATTCTGTCACATCCAAGAGTAAGACAACAAGCATTTGTGGCCCAGTACTTTATTCCACATCTATGAAAACGTTTGAAGTGCCCATGAGGTACTTCAAATACCCCCCTCCTTGGCTTACATAGTGGATTATCAGTGACAACTGCTCTTGGTGACTTAAGTCAGGTGTGCAATCGAGTATTGCTGAAAAGTAATTAGCTGATCATCAAAGAAGTGAGTTTGTTTTGAATTCGCTGTCCCAAAGTAGTGATAATGAATTTCATCAGTTGTTACCCTTCACATATATTTCTGCAAAACCAGATCAGATTTCGTCAGCGATTCGACGAGACCAAAAAAGTTTTAATTGAGTGCCTGATGTAGTTAATCGACGCAACTAGCGAGAAATTGGACAGTGGCCAAGAGACGTTGATATACACTATGGGCAACGAGCCTGTTTATTTCATTATTTTTTTAGATTCGCTAGTCAATGGTGCATTATTTCGTTACCCTGTTTTCCGGCTCAAGCCCTTTCAAGCGCACACATCTGACTAGCATTTCTTTGTTGTTGTTGTTTAATTTGTGTGATTCAGATAGTATCAAAAATTGTCTGATGGGATTAAATATGTGTTAACCAGGTCCGGCCTTAGGGCGAGGCGAACGAGGCAATCGCCTTGGGTCCCAAACTTTTCAGCGGCCCGCGCTTGACTAAACATTTTTATTTCTTTTTTTACAATTTTAATGCTATTACTTACTTAATAGTTAACTTTATACTTTTTTTTATAACAACTGTATCACAACAACTTTTTTCCAGGATAAATTTATTATAAAAATATAGTACTAATATAATGAAATATTATAATCTTCCTAAATACTAATGCAAAAAAGCATTTTTCTTAGAGCTTTCCAGTAAGCATTTATTGATTCGGGAGAACGTTTTAAATAAGAAAACACAATTTTTAGTCTTTCAGTTAACTTGTAATGGTAAGTGAAAAATGTCAGTGTGAGACTGACTGCCCGTAAGAAATCAAAGATATGTGCGCTTACTTTCGGATTTCAAGAAGTATTCAATGTTTGTTTCGGAGACGATCCATCCAATTAATAGAATTACTAATTACATAAGTTTAAAAATCAACTTTTAGTTAAAAATGTTTGCTACTTACAGAAATACATTGTTCCAAACAATGATGCCATTCCATCGGCAAATTTCTACAGTTTCAGAAACTAATCATCAGCTAAATAGAATTAAAAAAAAAATACACTTAAAAACCTTAATTCTTTACAAATGTATTTTGTCCCTTTAAAATGCAAAGCCCAACTATTTTGTTGGTTAAATTCATTACGTAAAGCTAAAAAAAAAAAAAAAG
>MUZC01000987.1:1300368-1387815 GCA_002072015.1 Radix auricularia | reverse complement strand
AAAAAAAAAAAAAAATAAAAAAAAATAAAAAATAAACAACAACAAAAAACAACAACAACACCCTAAGCAAATAATGTTTTAAAATTTTTAAAGTTTTAATAAGGTAATCATTTTTAAAAACTCTTTGTTATGTATTTAGAAGATAAAACTACGATTGAAAATTTAAGTATTCACATATTAATAATGCATTCACTGACATAAATTTCCAAAAATACATTATTAAACTCAGGGAAAAAAAGCCAAGAAAGAAAAAGACAAAAGAGAAAAATCCACAACCCGATTTTTTGTATTGGCTTCAAGCAAATATGATTAAATCATACAAATATCTGTGTAGGTTTACGTTAACACATCTAGATATCTATATTTCAACAAATCACAGAATCGCTCTTTGGATCTAATTTTTGCAACTCTATTGATACCTTATTATTGGTTGAACAAGAACAACAATAAACAAAATGAACATCACAGCTTTAGAATTTACCCCTTTTTATGACGTAATTACGCTGGAAGCAAGAAAATTTATTTCACTGTACATTGGAGTCATCGTTCATCCCCCGATTTTCTTACTTGGCCTATTTGGAAATCTCATCAGCATCTGCGTCTTTCTGAGAATCGGACTCAAGGACAGCATCCCTGTGTGTTTATTTGCGAAACCTTATTTGCTATCTCCAGTGCTGACCTGATCTGCGTTGTGTTTATAATACTAGCCGATTGCTCAATGCTGATCTCAAAGTTTATCTTACAGCAATGGCGTATGGAAGGGGACCTGTTGCCTTCACTGATTATGTTTTACTACGGACCAATTTACGACATTTCACAAGGAATTACGACATTCCTGGCTGTTCAGAAATGCTGGTGTGTCACGTTACCTTTCCGGTTTAAGAACACGTTCACAAGACGAGAGCATATTTCATCGTGGCTGGAATCTACTTGGCGTGTATTATTTTATATCTGCCTTTATTAGCCTCCCAAGACCTTCGGGAAACATTCGACAAGACCAGAAATGCAACGCTTTTTAAACTGATGACTTCCCCGAACCGGGAGATAATACTGTCAGCTAGAAGCACTATCTCTTTAGTCACCACCACTGCTTGCCAGGCTACTGTTACTGTCTGTTTGGTCATCCTTGCATCAAGCCTACGAGCTTTTTCGAAATTTAGGAGCGCTCAAAGTAATTCATTCCCTGAGGCTAATTTAACTGACACTACACTGACTAAAGGGCAACTAGTATTGCATGACAGTTTGAAGATTGTTGACAATAAAAAGAAATTGCTCTTCAACTGATGGGCGCGGGGTAAAAAAACGCAAGGTCATTACGACCCCCGAAAGAAATATAAAGACCTCTATTTCACTTGTACCCGCGATTTTGTGCGAACCAGAATTTAACCCCTTGAAGCGATATGAGAATACGTTTTTTATGGCCAGCATGATTAGGCACACGCTTGAGGCGTTCAATATTTCATGCAACTTATTCGTACACCTGGCGTTCAACAGGGGATTCAGGTGTGCGGTTCAAGAGTTCCTGACACCAAATTTCACAAATTAATACACAAAGTGCTCTACACATTGGAAAATAGTAAATGCTTTTATTTTTTGCTAAAAAAACAAACAAACAAACAAAAAAACAACAAAACATCTGAAAATGTAAGTTTACACAAGTAGTTAGAACAAAGAACATTTTGTTTAAAAATAAGTATCTTTTTTGTTTTCAATATTAAAATTAAAAAAAATAAATTATTCAGGCATTTAAATTGAATTTGTATATGTATTTATGTTTTGTGTTATTTTAGAATATAGAAAAATGATGTGACAAAAATCTGAATTAATTTTAATATATGGGTGAGGTAAATGTTTACATGATGTAATTTAAATTTTTGTTTTTACCACATAAGAGGGGAAAACTATTAGGACATGAATTATATAATTTTGAAAATAGGAAACAATAGAAAACGTTCTTTTTTCTAAGCGATGAAAAGACTAAACAAACCAAGATAAATAAAAGGGAACTTGGTACACAAAATATCAAAAGAACTAAAAGTATATGACATTTATAAAACAAAGAAAATAATTGCTAACTAGTTATTTAGTGTAGGGAAGCACATTTAATACAAAGAAAATAATAGAACTGTGATGTATATAAAAAATACACCGATTGGTTAGTCGAAAAGAATAGAAATTTGATATCGTAAAACAAAAACAAAAAAAAATATTATAGGAACATGAAAAAAATTTAATTTTTAAGAAATACATATATTCGGTGGAAACAGTTTTAAAAAAATTACTGGTATCAATATGGTCACCAACTTAAAAAAAAATGTTACTATTTAATTTGCATCCATAAGCTGTGTTGTCTTTTTATTGAAATCCACAGCAAAGAGAGAAAAGTTCAGTAATTAATCCTCGTCTTTTATGCATGTCTGCTGGAAAAATAAACAACACAATGTTTCTAGTGTGCTGTTAATTACATTGTATCACCATTATTTGTGCACATAGGTTCAAATGACATGCAACTTCAATATGATGGACACGGTGGTCGAGGGTTCGAATCCCCGAGTCACCCATATCCGAATGGGTACCTAACACTAGTTAGACGGTTGGGTAATGCGTGGAACCGTCATAGCCGGGGCCTGTGAACGGTGTATCACTTGCCAACAGATCATCCGTCATGGTCTGTGGACGCAATTATCTTATTCATAGTAGGAGCGCCTGTATAGATAAGATCATGCTTTTTTGAATAACCACATATTTATAGCAATAAAGTATTTTTTCTAACCGAGGCTCAGATCTTTTTTTTTTTTATCCTGCAAATTTTTACATTATACAATACTTTACTTTTGTCACATGATGATGTGTCATGTTGTCGTTCTGTTTGTGGAATATCATAAATCAATCGCTTGTAGCAAGCCATCACAGATATTCTAAGTTCTAGAACTTAAAGTTAAGAAAGCAAGCGAATATTTTGATTTCTTTGATGATATTTCATTAACTTTTGGCTGATCCCTTAAAAAACACAACAAAACAACAACAATACCCCCCTTCAACTTCAAGTCTTTTTTCCCATTGTGTCTTTAGGTCTTCACCCTCAATGATCGTAGCGAGTTTTGGAAAATCAAATCTTCAAATGTTTATTGTAGATAGGTTCTTTAATACATCTTCTTTGGCCCAAATGTATTTTTAATACAAATATTCATTTTAATTTTTGCCGTCACATCTCTTAGAAATTAAAACACAATGTTTCTCATTTATTTTAAAATGTATCCGACATTGCTTTAACTGTTGATGAGTACGGCACCGACCTTACAGGAGTATAAGATGTTTAAGCTCTTGAAATGGACCTTGACCAAACTTGATACATAAAATTTTAATGTCCTATATTAACATTGTTTAGGGTGCTATACTCCCAATGTCAGATAAACATAAGGATAGAAACACCTTTCTTATGCCATATGCAAGAACAAACACATACACGTTTTCTTTCTTTCCGTCCGGAATTCGGGCTTGCAAAGGGTTGCCTGAAGAAACCAGGAAAGTCAACACTTTATCATCATTTAAAAACTCCAACAAGATTGCAGGACTAAACACAAACCATGGATAAGCGTAGAACGCAATAATCTTCTGTATAGAAGGAGCGCTTGTAGCAGATAAGATATATTTTCATAAACTTTTAATCTTTATTCCCAATTAAATTACGAAATAAATATTTACAAATGTTAACACGTATTTCCACCATGATCAGTTTGAAATGTTCAGACCTATGAACTTAACATCCTCCACCGTTTTGGCCCCATCCTCTAATATATTTTATTCCTAATTTAATTTGACATGATATGGAAAAATCTTGACACACAAGTATATCCATCAAGATCCAGATTGAAATTAACAGGTGTCTTAAAATTCTAACTTTGCACTCATTTTGCCCGAGGGCAAATAATTGTGTTTTTTATATAAGCTGTATAAATATTGTTTTTTTCACTAATCGACATACATTTTTGAAAAGTTTTTGAATACACTCTTCGAAACGGTTCTAGCTAAAATGGGATTTTCTTGATCAAAATTGATGCATACGATTTTGAAGACACATATTTAATTTAGAAACTAAGGGAAAAGATATCCAAAAGTAAAAAGGTTTCGTTTTGAAATTCTTCGCGTAACTGACTTAACGGTCGTCAAGATTTGATTTGTTAAACCTCTTTTTTGACCCCATCTTAAGTCTTCCCTGCTCTAACCGACACCGATGAGCGTACTTATTGCGTTGTTGTGACGTCAATGTCATGCGACATATTGAACCATTCCATCGGTCTCTATATCTGTGATGTCATCTCCCAGAATTTCGTTACGCGGGTTCTCATCAACTGAAATCCTAATTTTACGCTGCAGCGCACGGGTGCATTGCTAGGGAGTCATAATTTGCGCTGATAAAAACTGATAGGGCGCAGTAATGGTTGGTTCCACGTCGTGCGGTTAACTAATAGTGTCACTTCTTCCCTTCATTTTCTCTCTCCCAATTCTACTATGGATTAAATCATGTTAAAGTAATGCCAATCTTACAATAATACAATGAATAGGAAAATTATTTTATGTTCAGACGTTTAAATTATTTAAGCTTGTAACATAATTTTTATATTCCAAGATCTTGTATGGTCTTCGAAGCTTGAAACTTGATTAATACCTTTTACTCTTTAGTTTCAATTGTAGTAGCACAAGATCATAAAACATTGTCTGTAATCCTGGTTGATGTTACAAAGTTAATGATAGTTTATTGCAGAGACAGAGACACTGATGTCAATAAAAGATTAAAACCTTGTTGACAGAAATTATGAGGTTCAGAGTATTCTATACATCTGTACATTTCAAAACGACATAGACAGAGAATGTTTTTATGAAATTGAATATCAACTTCATACAAACCTAAGAAAGATGTAAGGTTAAAACTTGTCTTATCCGTATGCAAGAAAAAAGACAAACTAATTCTCGTTCTTCCCGTCCAGGACTTGGGCGTGGACTGGGTTTCCTGAAGAAACCAGGAAAACCAAAACTTTATAAACATTTAGAACTGTAATAAGAATGCAGGACTAGATACAAACCAAGGATAGTGGTGAGAGGCAATAATCTTTTGTATAGGAGGAGAATCTGTAACATATAAGAATTGTCGTAAATTTTACAAAATATTTTCTTTTCTCTTTTTGGAGATCTTATATCGCTAGTTCATATAAGTTGTTATCTCAATCATAAAAAATGTCATCTGATTGTTTCATAACCTTTTTCTCCTGCTAATTAAGGCAAACCTTTCGCTATTCATTGTTTGTGAAGCATGATGCTCGTGTTTTCCATTTTACAATACAGCAAAGTCACTTTTTAGGGCGTCAAACATTATAAACAATCATTACCAACTTTGGCCAACATTTTCAAAAAATATGAATCCTAGTAAAATGTCTAGTGTTTCTCCAAAATTAACGGCTGTTAATCTTAGGAAAAAGCTGTGAGAATTCTGACTTTTACTTGAAAATTAATCACCCACAAACGGGTAATATTTTGATTTTGGGAATCATGTTATTTAAATTTTGCTATGTGAATTCGTCGAATGAACCGTATTTGATGTGAAACGAAGGACTGTTTATTTTGATAATTTCAAATAGAAAATTACATGAAGCTGGTATATTCTTACGGTGTTTATTTAGTGAGTTCATGTGGTTCCTGTATAAGAATAGCACTGACCCTTAGATTAAGTCGCAACTGACCAGCAAGATAAATTTAAGTTGAGGTTAACACATAGCGGGTTTATCCGTGCATCGACAACTTTAAAAAGTCACGAAAAGTAAAGAAAAAAATGTAATTTTAAAATTTGACGTCCCCCCCCCAGTGATAGTGTCCCCTCCGGTGCGGTCCGCACCCATGCACCCCATTGACAAAGCCACTGTTAAACTCCCTTGCAATGTCAATATTAGAGCTCCATGCAGGCAGTCATTTTCCACAACGATAAAAATTATTGGTTATTTGTTGAGATTACACAGGTTTTTTTAAAAACACTTATAACGCACCATTATTCTTTATTTTAAGATAACTCACAGTTATACCCACAGCCCAGGGAAGTAGTCGACCTTGGGGTTGAAACAATGTGCAACACTTAAAAAATATTTTTATCACTTAACGTTTAATACATTTGAAATAAGGATCAATAATTAATGTTTAAATTATAGGCCAAACACTGAAGTGGCTTCTCTTGACGCTGGTCTGTGAAAATTATTATAATAACAACTTGCTCCCTTTCAAAATATAAACAAACCAAAGAAAAACAAATTTGACATGCTCTAATGTTTCTGTATACTTTCCATTGGTATTATACACTCTAAATTCTTTTTATCAATTGATGCAGGTAAATTTGAACTGGAGATTTATCTTTTCAGGATAGCTAATAATAGTTAAAAAATTCCATTTTACACAACTAAACACAATTAAAAAATAACTGGGGACATTAAATACAGAGAAGTCAACAGTATATAAAATATATCATCGAATGAAACCATCCGCAAAACGATGAATTTAGAATTACTATTAAGTTCCTTTTTTCCCATGACGACACAACATTAGTTTTTGAGAAAAGTAGACAGAGGCAGAATAACGCATGAAAAAAAAGGAAGCGTACAGTCGACTATAGAATCTATTATGTATTCCATTATTTAATTTCTTATTAAATGGTAAATAACAGTAGTACCTGAATGAAACAAAGGAATGTAGGCAAAATGAATCGATTAAAAACTTTTAAATTACAAAAATGACTCGAAGCTTAAGTTTTCTATAGTTCCTTCATCTAAACCCCTGCAAGCGATCACGGATGATAGACTATATAACCAGGGCGTGTGGCTTTGATGATTTTAGACAATAATTACAAACCAGATCGAGCGTTGGAGAAAGCAAAGAGGGAAACTTATCATTAATATTCCGTGTTACTTAGTGTTGAATGGCTCGCAATGGATGCAAGCAACGTAATAATTAGATCTAAGTAAATAAATGATTAGTGTGCAGCGATTATACAGACATTGGTATGTCATACCATTTGTGGTTATGTCTGAATCATACAAACTAAGTAGCAAATTAAAAAAAAAATGTTAGTATAATTTATGCACTTACTTTCGTATCTCAAGGTGTACTTAATGTTTGCTTTGCAGTTTCATTCAATCAATATAATTATAGCTTACATATGTTCACAAGTAAATATCTTGTTAAAAATATTTGCTCACTGGCATGTCTTGTTTCTAAAACTTTGCCATTACAGCGGTAAATTTCTTCAGCGTCGGAAACTAAACGTCAGTGAAATAGCGTAAATTTCAAGAACAATTAATTCTTTGTGCTATTCCGCCAAAAGTAATTTATTTGCAAATGAATGAGCTCGAACAGAAAGATCAATAAACACACCGAGGTTACGATTATACCGGTAATGAGACGGCAAAATTATGTCATTCTCAATTCCTCCAAGACGTAAAAAAATATACATTTAAAAATTCTCCTTTAAGTCACCACAACTTTAATTTTTAGGGATTTCGCGAAACAATTCTGTGTAGATTTTAGCGCAAAACTCTTAAATATAAAAAAAGAAAGAAAACGAGAGACTTTAACTACTTCCAGTTGTTCTTCAAAATATGACAGATTTATATGAATTCTAAATTCATTTGTTGCTTTTTGTCGAGACCCCAGACGAGGTTAGCATTTTCTCCATGACATAATTCTCTCTACAATTGCATAAATTCCCAGCACTAAAAACTTTTTATCCGCAGTAATCAACATTGTATTCCCCATGTTTGGGATTTTTTCCCAAAACCTCGTAATTATTTCAGATGGATTTCCACAGTTAATGACTTTTACCCCCAGTCATCACCCTTGTTTCTAATGAATTCAGAATGTCTGGGAACATTTAGAAAATATGTAAGAAGATTTTGACGACATTGAACTGTTGACAGTGTTTCGTACTGTTATGGAGTCTATATTTGTAATTAACAGCAACAGCCAGCACCGTGCTAATTGAATGTGGTCATTAGAGTGACCTTCCTTAAATGACGTCACGGACATAGGGGGAAGGGGGTTCACACATTTGTGATGATATTTTAGGATGTGTGACGAAGGGGGGGGGCATTAGAGAAAAGTGACGTTAATTTTAAACTCGCAACTTTAAATATAATTTCCGCTTAAATATTTGCTTTCTTACAATTTATTTTATGATGTTTTGCTTTGCCTTACTACGCGTGTTACGATATTAGAGAGCAACCTCACACTGAATACATAATTAAATGACAAAACAGTGATGTGAAACATGCTCATTTTCAGATAGAAAATACAGCTTGAATGGGAAGGGGGGCGACAAAGCTTTGTGACGTCTCACTGGCCTAATTCCCGTGACGTCATTCAAGGACGTCCCCAGAGATCTGTTGTATGAAATGTTACTGGTGCCGATGATTACTTTATATGATAACATTAGTTAACATTGTGATTACATGGAGCCAATAGTAAATTTACATTGGTTAATTTGTTACATTAAAAAAGACTAGATCATCGGTTTCCGTTGGGTGTTTTTTTTAAAAACTGCTACGATATACACTTTTTTAAAAATACCTCACCTTCTTTTAAATGCACATTTCTTCTTATGTATTGGGCGAATTTATTATAAACAATCCAAATATATTGAAATATTTTTGTATCAGGAAATTTTCAATAAAATAGAAAACTGAATTTACCATTAGCTAAATGAAAAATTTATGCTGTCAATGTTGTTGGTGTATAAAATGGTAATTAGTTTTCACTTTGTCAATATTTGGGCGACAAATAGAAATTCTATTGGAAATTTAATTTTGAAATTATATACATTCAAGAAGCTGACATAATTGTCAAAAGTTAAAAGTTATAGTCTTAAGAAAAACAACAGCAAATCAACAAAACATTTATGTTAATATTTAAGAATAAAAGATTTTATCTATAAATATAATAGTGATTTAATGCTATCACATCCACCCTTTAACAATTCACAGAATTGCTCTTTGGATCTCATTCTTACAAGTCCGCCGGAACATAATTAATATTGGAAAAAAAGAAACAAACACCAACAACAAAGAACAACAAACCAAATGAACATCACAGCCTTGGAATTGACTCCCTTTCATGACGTCATTACGCTGGAAACAAGAAAACTTATTTCACTGTTCATTGGAGTCATCGTTCATCCACCGATTTTCTTGCTTGGCCTATTTGGAAATCTCATCAGCATCTGCGTCTTTCTGAGAATCGGACTCAAGGACAGCATTTCCGTGTGTTTCTTCTCAATCTCCAGCGCTGATTTCATCTGCGTCATATTCCTGGCATCCGCCGAGTCTTCCTTGCTGCTGTCAGAGTTTATCATACAGCAATGGCGTGTAGAAGGGGACCTGTTGCCTTCACTGATCATGTTTTACTACGGACCGATTTACGACATTTCACAAGGAATTACGACATTCCTCGCCGTGCAGAAATGCTGGTGTGTCGCGTTACCTTTCCGGTTTAAGAACACGTTCACAAAGACGAGAACGGCATTCGTTGTGGTGGGAATCGGCTTGGTGTCTGTCTCTTTATATGTACCAGTGTTGGCCACCCAAGGCATTCGGGAAACTTTCGACAAGACCAGAAATACAACGTTATTTAAACTGATGACTTCCCCGAACCGGGAGCTAATACTGTCAGCTAGAAGCACTATCTCTTTAGTTACCACCACTGCTTGCCAGGCTACTGTCACTGTCTGTTTGGTCATCCTTGCATCGAGCCTACGAGCTTCTTCGAAATTTAGGAGCGCTCAAAGTATTTCATTTACAGAGACTAATTTAACTGAGACTACAACGACCAATGGGCAATCTATATTGCAGGACAGTCCGAAGAATTGTAGCAATCTAAGAAATTCCGATTCACCTGATGGTCGCACTATAAATAAACGCAAGGGAAGTAAAACTCCTGGGATAAATATAAAGACCTCTATTTCACCTGTACCAAAGAAGATACACATAAAAGAACTGAGAGCCATCAAGTCGACGACACTTGTTTCCGTAATTTTCGTTGTATGCACCATGCCCAAGTTGTTGCTTTTCTACGCGATTCTGTGTGAACCAGAATTTCAACTCTTGAGGCGATATGAGAACACATATGTTATGGCTAGTATCATTAGATACACGTTCGAGGCTTTCAATATTTCATGCAACTTATTCGTGTACCTTGCATTCAACAGGCGATTCAGGTGTGCATTTCAAGAATTTCTCACCCGAAAGACAACCAACTAATATCGATATTAATTTTTACTACTTATTAATAGCAAGTATGTTAATTTTTAGGTTTATTTGGTACTTAAAATGTCAATCTTATGAAAATTTAAGTTTTAAAAAGTAGCCAAGTAAAAATTTAAACTTTTTTATTTTCTTTAAAAAAAAAAAGTTTGCTGTTATTCACACATTTGAATTGAATTGTAAATTCTGACAAATTGTAATTTTTATGTTATTTTGAAATATAGAAAACAGAAATTACAAAAATCTTAATTAATGCTGACAGAAGGGTGAGGTACAATAATATATGTGACAATTTAATCAATTTTTGCCACAGAAAGGGAAAAAAATTACACCATGTAATATACAATTTTTAGAATTTGAAAAAAAGAAAGTTTACTTTTTTTCCAAGCGATTAAAAGACTAAAAAATCTAAGAGAAATAAAGAAGAACTTTGTACACAAAATATCAGCAGAACTAAAAACGATAAAATATATGAAATTTGTAAAACAAAGAAAATAATGGATAACTAGACATTTCGGTGAGGCGATCAGCTTTGGTACAAAGAAAATGATAAAACAATGAGTGATGTTAACAAAATGCACTATTAGGTGCGCGGATGTAAATAACAATTTTGATATTGTAATGGTAAAATAATATCTTGTCCTAGGATTAAAATTAAGCATTTGATATATAACTAAGACTAAAATTGGGTTAAAAAAATAATATGAAGAAAAGGGAAAAAAATACTGGTTTCGGCGAAGACACCGAATTAAATGTCAATTGTACTAACGGACGTCTCTTCGACTTTCAGTTTTGTTGCCTTTTTATGGCATCCACAGGAAAACAAATAAGAGTTCAATTAATTCCTCGCCGTGTTTTTACGCATGTCTGCAGAAAATATAAACAACAAAGTATGTTTGTAGTGTACTGTTCATTACGTTATATCACACTTATACGTGAAATTAGGTGATGATGAAATATAATTTCATTATCATGCTGTTTAGAATAACCACATGTTACAGCTAGAAATTATTCTTTCTAGCCGGGCCTCAGCTCAGTCTCTTCAAGCGAATATTACAAACGTCTCCTGTTAGGTAGTAGTTTAATTTTTTACTTGATACAACATAAATCAGACTTTTGCAGAAAGCGATTTGATGTATTTTTAAATTTGATAATCAAAGATGTAAAAGAGAGCGAATATTTTGATTTCTTTGATGAATGTTTCACTAAACCTTGGGTTGATCCGTCAGGAAAAAAACTTCGAATCTTGCTTGAAATCACGGCGTTACTGCTCCACGTTAGGTGACCTTTCCACCCAGAGGACAGATTGTAGCAAGTTTTTATAAATAAAACCCTGAATTGCTTTTGTTGATAGGTTCTTCACTAACTCTAGTCTTACCCAAAGTTATTCTTTAATGGATATATAAATTATAATATTGAGCATTTTTATAAAGCAAAGCATTTTTTTTGTCTTAAAATTTCTTCGAAATTTATTTATCAGCTTAAGAGTACAACGCTGACCTCACAAGTGAGTGAGACATTGAACCTGAAACTACAAGTTCAGAATTGATATTTGTTGTTTTGTTATTTGGAAAGCTTGGCAACTTGAAAAGAAAATCGATCAACTTCATCTCCGGTAAAGAACCCATAACGTACCACAAAGTGATCTCTTCAGGATCGCTTCAATAGGAGAACCAATGAAGACAGAGATCAACCACATTAAAAATGTCACGTAGGGGTCAAGAGTCAAGGCTAATCGGACGGGACTTGATGCGAGATTTCCTGATCGATAAGAGGTTCATGAGATGACCCCCTCAATGTGGGCTTGAAATTTTATAATGACGGTCTATGATAATTGTTTTTTCAGTCATCTAATGATTTGTCTTGTTGGTAGGCGTATCGAAGTTTGGACGTTGACCCTTCTGGAGATCCAGGGTTAACCAGATACATGGAAAAAAAGATAGAAAGTAAAAAAAAAACCCATTAAATTTTAACGCCTGTAAACTATGCGAGATAAAAAAAAATACGAACTAATCCCAAGCGTTTTTCAAAGCGCAGTAAATGGGAATTGATTTGTTGAAGATAATGCCTTAAAATCAATAATCACAATATGAACGTCTTTTGAAGTTCTTTTCACGTTAGAAAAGTGGATGTTTTTCTCTCTGTTCAATTATTAATAAACCTACAAAAAAAAAAAAAAAAAAAAAAAAAAAACTGACATAATTAAAATAAACTGGGGGTTGTTGTTGTATTCACTTCAGTTCAACTGTAGCCGAATATTTAATACCCTGGAGCTGGCGATAAAAAAATAAATTAAGGGACACAAACCGAGCGAGACGCATTCGTTCATCGAAGAATATTTGGTAAAGAAGACTTCATTTCAATGCTACCAATGTACTTTGCTGGATAAAGATCTGATACATTCCTTATATATATATTAAGGCTGGTAACGATTGGAAGTTTAACTGACTTTTTGGAATAGCTACTTAAATGACGTAGGGAAACCAAATTTAAAAATGAAATGTGACAGCCCTTTATATTTATTGAATTGAGAAGTACACCTTTTTTTGCGTGTATATGGCAATAACACTACCTTCTACAAATTTGGCCCTTAAATATTCATCGAAATACCAGTTGCAACTCGGATTCAATTTAAATTTAGTAAAATAGCTTTCCTTAGCTTATTAACATATTAAAACATTAAACCCGTTAATTGACTTAAACATTATCCATTCTTGTTTTTTTTATTTATTCTGTCGCTTAAATATATACCAATTTTAACGCTGTAAGTAATTCAATCTTCACTGATGCAGTTCGAAGAATTAGGTATTTAATGTATAATCATACACTTATATATATATATATATANTATATATAGGTGATCCATGATGAATGTATTAAATTTAAATAGTGTATGTCTTATTTTGTCAAATAGATTAGTAAAGTTATAACATAAATATAGTAAAAAAAAAGGTAAAATAGTGTTAAAAATATGTGTTTATATTAGTAGGGAACATAGGAAAATTTGTTCCCTTCGCAGAGACATCAGGCTGAAAAAAACACACACTGAATTTTTACACTCTTTCTTTTCGAGAGAGAACATCCTTTTGAATAATTAAAAAGTAGCTATTTTGTTAATAATATATAAAAATTAGGGCTGATATCGATTAATTTAAATTTAATAGTTAACTTTTGAAAAATTAACGATTATTTTCATGAATAATCGGTAATTTCAATTAAAGCCAAATATCTCAAGAAAAGTAACAAAAACATTTAATGAATTGTTTTTGGTTTATTGAATTATTTCCCCTGTCTCAAATACATATAAATATATCTTTTTAAAAACTTTTAAACTGCTTTGGACTGTTGTACTATGTTCTTCAGCAATACAGATCCTGCAATCTGGGTCAGAAATTAATGTGATGATGAGACCGAGGCATATATGAAGAAGATAATATATACATTCTAGTGAATACAAAATTGTTTGTCATTACTGTATTGTAGTTTTTTTTTGTTGTAATTTTATTTCTTTCCAGACAGAATCATCAAAAAATAATTACAAAAGGATTTTAAACCATTTATTTTTAAAAATAGTTACAAAAAAATACACGTTTTGCTTTAACAGTTCAAATCAAAGATTGAAATCATGAGTTCGTCTCAAAAGCTCTTTACAACGTGCAACAAATCTCGCCATGAACAACACTGAAAAACCAACGATAACTCTGGTTGACCTTACGTCAAGGGAGTCAATCATTACGGTCACCTACATCTTCGGCGCGATTATTCAACCTCCGCTTTATCTACTGGGTCTGGTCGCAAACGTGACGAACATCATCATTTTCTTACGACTTGGGCTAAAAGACAGCATTAATATCTGCTTCATGGTGCTATCTTGTACTGACCTGATCAGTGTGTTACTCTTGATATTAGGGGACTGGAGTAAAATGCTTCCTGGTGTATTCCGAGAACAGTGGCACATCGACGGACAAAGTTTGTCTTGGTTTCTAGCGTTTTACTACGGCCCCTTTTACGACATTTCCCAAGGGATCACGACTTTCATAGCAGTTCAGAAATGCTGGTGTGTCGCGTTACCCTTTCGCTTCAAAAACACATTCACCAGATCTCGGACATCTATAATGTTAGCGATAATTTGTCTGGCTATTTTTTCCATGCACATTCCTGTATTCGCTTCGCAAGACCTGGTGGCCACGTTTGATCCAGCAACGAATACGACACTTTTTAAATTGTGGACCTCGGGTATTCGAGAAAAAGTCCTTTCCGCCGTGGGGCTTGTGTCTTTGGTGTTTACCACTACATGTCAGGTGACCGTTATCTTCTGTTTGATCGTTCTCGCTTCAAGCCTACGAGCGTCATCGAAATTCAGGAACTCGTCAGCGGCACCCAATAACGACGCATTATTCTCTGATCTTAAAAATCACAAAAAGAAATTCCCAAATCAGCTTCCTAAAACTGGATCTGCTCACAAGACGATCTCTAAGAAAGTAGAGAGCGACTTTCATGGTAAAATAGACGATATAGTCGCTCTACCACTTAGAAACACTTCAAGAAAAGAAATACAGGCCATCAAATCGACTACGTTCGTATCGATACTCTTCGTGTCATGGCACACGTTAAAATTGTTGAATTATTACGTTCTCGTGTGTATTCCGGACTACAGCATATTCGGCCGTTACCAGAATACCTACGTGATGACCAATGAAATCAGGATGACCTTCGAGGCTCTGGACATCTCCTGCAACGTCTTCATTTATCTGAAGTTCAACTCACGATTCAGGTCAACGTTGTCGTCCAGATTGAGGAGTTGCTATTTAAAGTGTTCACTGTGGTCTCACCGGTCTTCGTGTAGTGAACTCATTTTAAGAAAGAAAACACGAAGATGAACTAGAAGATGAACAAGAAGATGAACTAGAAGATGAACAAGAAGATGAACTAGAAGATGAATTTAATCAAGGGCGGACTAGAAATATCCCATCAATAGCTTCCGGCTAGAAGCAACGCGTTCAATAAAGTATTATTGTAGTAGTATATTGTATTTTCACATGTTTAAATGACACAATGTGCTTTGATGTTACCCGATTTCTTTTGCCCAATTATCTTTATGTAATAAAGGAACACTCTTAAATACTCTGACGTCTTATTTTATCTTATCACCTGTTACAAACGCTCCTTCTATACAGAAGATTATTGGTTCCTAATTTTATCAATGAAATATATAAAATATGTAAAGGCCTAACCTTTATTACGCCACATAATTTATTAATTAGCGTTCAGATTTATAAATCAGTTATATTTCTTTAAAAAAATAAAACGTTTCCAACTATTATAACCCCTTTTCAGTCCATGACGGACTCTAGGGCAAGTGAAGTAGCGTTCACAAGTTATTAAGCCACCACTAACGAGCAGGGGATTGTGTGGCTAGCACAATGCCCCGTGGGCCATGCCAGTAACGTGGTTTTTTCAATCTAAGATGCCTTACAAAAAGTTTTCAATTTTTGTGTTTCTTCCTCTGACATCTGTGTTAAGAAATCCTTCAGCTGCTAAAACATATGAGTCACTGCGCACTTTCTCTTGAAACTTGTTTTCAATTTTTGTGTTTCTTCCTCTGACATCTGTGTTAAGAAATCCTTCAGCTGCTAAAACATATGAGTCACTGCGCACTTTCTCTTGAAACTTGTTAGTATTTTAATTGATGATAAAGAGAAGAATGGCGAGAGGAATGAAGTTTCATGTTCTAAAGGCGTATAATCATGAGAGAAAAGAAACTTGAGTGTTTGATATTGGTATAGTGCTAATATCGTTTTTGTCGCTCAGATAGCTTACACTTTTAGTTCAATAGTTTTAAGTACAAATAACTTAAAATTTGTGTACATAAATATGGCATAGCTTTTAAAATATTTTTAAAAAATCGTTTTAATAATTTAAATTTTAATTTGAAATAGTTTAAGAACGTTTAACGTTAAATTTAACGTGTATTTAAAAGCATCGTCTGGTACATATTATGGGGATTTTGGAATGTTTGTGACTCATTTAATTTCTAAGCATGGTTACTAAGAGGTTGTCTCGTCACCCAGAGCTCTAATGACGTCACTCGGGTGAAGGGGGAGGGGACTGTAGTAATATTGAAGTAACTATATAAAAAAAAATCCACGATCAGTGCAAAAACTCATTTTAAAAAAATTTCCTCCATATATTGAACAGTCACTAATGAGTCCACTTACCAAAACATTCGTAGTCTACCTGATTAAACAAAGGATGCCCCTCTTTTCACTCATGTCACTCACAGAGTAGCAAAGAACTTTAGAATAAGGCTGAGGAGGTTGGTGAAAAGAATTTATAGAAATAGGAGGAATGAGGAATCAAAATTATAACGCAACCCGCTTAAACATTATAGGTAACTTAAAAACAGACAAACTAGACGAGTATTAAAAAAAAACCAATTGATTAGAGTCTGATGCTAAATGAAGATAAATATTAATAAAGAAAATATGATTCCGATTAGTGGAAGGCCCTTAGTGTCACATAATTGCCGTTACACAAGAAGCTTTTAAATTTCCTCTTTGGTAGAAAGATTTATTTTTTGTTGTATACTTTCATTTTTAAGAAATAAAAATAGCACGCTACAGAAAAAATAAACAAAATCGGATATAGTCACATACAATTTTTGAGAAACCTTATGAAGAATTCACTTTCCAATTTTACAATTTATACTTAAGCTTTTTCCCACGAAGAAACATTTTAAAGAAAAAATTTACACTAAATGAGATGATGTAGTAAGTAGTTCACTCAGAACGTTTTGTTTTCAGAACTTCAGTTACATCTTAATTTTTTTTTAGTAAGTCACTGTTTACAGATTTATGATACTTGGTTGTTTTTCTATGCCACTGTACTTTCTGTTATTGTTGGTGTTGCTTTATTCTCTGACACTCCAATTGTTATGGGGTGTCTGGTGGTCGAATGCTCTTATCTCTGACACTCCAATTGTTATATGGTGTCTGGTGGTCGAATGCTCTTATCTCTGACACTCCAATTGTTATAGGGTGTCTGGTGGTCGAATGCTCTTATCTGAGTCTATACGAACATTGCTCTCAATGTTAATATTTTAGAGGTCAACTCCTTGCTATGGCAATCGACATGATGGTTATTTGCTACAGACGATGTGTAACTATAAAAAAAAATGGCCGAAGCTTTATTGTACAGCACAGAGGCGTAGCTGGAATTAAGGCGCCCGTGGTCAAACTGTAAATTAGGTGCACCCTTATTTATTACCTTTTATCACTTTTTATCACGTAACTTAGTTATTATAATTTTGGCCCCACTTTACCTCAGCGCCCGGGGAAAGATCGCCAAAGAATGAAATAAATAAAGCTCCGACAACTCTTTGTATTTTTGACAAGCATTGTATTTATTTCATTGTATGCTACAAATAAGTTGGTTTTACACATTTGTGTGTGTTATGTTTTAAATTAAACTTTAAACACGAAAATACTAGATTTATGGCGTCTTTCATTGTCTTTCATCATTTGTTAATTTGATTTTTCCTGCCTGGATCTTTTGCAGCGTGAATATTTACAAGTGACTAGAATACAATTATTAGTTAAATCAATAAGAATAAAAACACAAGAGGATAGAAGAATAGACAGCAAAGTAGTTATGATAAATAATGAGTTCTAGCAAGGAGAGAAAAAAGCTCCAACAATCAAATATAACTTTCAGCAAGGCGTAGTAATGTTCCGTTTGAAAAACCACATACAAATCCCCTTTCTTCCCATGAGGTATTCTTGCGTGGAAGGGGTTTCATGAACAAGTAATTAACTTAAAATTAGAATTTTAAACTCTAATAAAAATGCGTGGCAAGACACAATCCACTGATAAACGTAGGGTGCAATAATTTTCTGTGTAAAATGGAGCGTCTGTAATCTATAAGGAAATCATCTTGTTTAGTGACTAGGTCGTTCTACAGTACATTACAGGTCACGCAAAGATACCACAACAAGAAAAGGAAACTTGCTGGCACAACAGGGTGCTGCCCATCTCCAAATAGAACGCCAAATGACCCAGTTGGGGGTAAAATTGTGTCTAAAAGACCATTTCAAGGAAAAATGGCTCAAAAGCTGGGAGAATGGTGACACGGCAAGGGCGCTCTAAGATAAAAGGCCGCGACCGCGCAAGCGAGATCCTTGGTGGAAACTGCCTCGTAGCTGCCAGTCCCTCATTCCGCAGATGCGGACTGGACATTTTCCTACAAACAGCTACTTTCACAGGCTAGACAGAATCAGGGAACCCGGCTGCCGTTTATGTGGTATGGCCGAGGAGACAGTGGCACATCTGCTGACCGATTGCTTTGCGGCAATTGGGAACGTGGACGGGTCAGGCAGCATACGCACTGCGGACGAATATCTCCATGACGACGCCCTTATGTTGAGGCTCGCCGTTGGAATTGTAGGTCGGGTTATAAGAGTCTGAGTGACTCAACCCTCCAATGAGAATGACACATATTTAGTGACTAGGGAATGTTATTACCTGAATTCTTCAAGGTTTTCTTAAACTCACACGTGAGATACTATTGCAATCTGCTTTATAACCCAATTAGTCATATCATTTTAGAAACACTTTCTGAAAGTTTTGTCAGTATTAAAAATTAAATGAATCAAACACATCTGTAAAGAACAATAAGGACCTCTTTAGATTCATATATTTACTAAGCGTTTCAGAAAGTTTTTGTCAATATAAACAATTAGTACCATAACACATTTTGGAAAACACAACTAACGAAATCATCAGATTTATCTTTTCGCAAAGCATTTAAAAAAGTTTTGTCAATGTAAACTCTTCGTGCTTAAATCAGGGGTCGGGAAACCATGGCTCACGAGCCAGGTGTGGCTATGTTGATGGCTGCATCTGGCTCGCAGGCTAATGTTAGATTATTTATAAAACAATGTTTCTTCAGGATCCTATAACCTAAATATTAATTTCATATTTTAAAAAAATTATTAAAAGAAACAACAACAACAACAACAACACCCACTCCTCATAAGTATATAAACTTATTAATTGTTGTCTGTTTTTGAATGGCATACGTGGTGTAAAACATTCTTGACAGTTTAGACGCGGTAAAATCTTTGGAGGTCGCATTTTGGTTGACCAATGAATGTCAATACGAATAATGATGGGGAGTTGCATACGTGATAGAATTCATGAAATATACATAGTTACGGGAAATAATCAAGATAGTTGTTAGCAACCTTAGGAGAGAGACTGCTATTTAAAGGAGAGAGATTTGGAATTTGGAATCCAAGTAATCGGATTGTTTTCTGTGGAAGAGTGGCAAAAATACATTGTTAAATTGGGGTTGGTTTATATTGCTTACGAAAATAGCAGACGATGTGAGCATGTGCTAAAGGGACCGCACAACAGAATGTCGTCAGATCAGAAAGTAAACTTTCGTTTTAATCGCTTTGTCAACTTACTAATTTCAGCAACCTTTTTGACAAGATAAAAGAAAGAGAAAAAGACGATGAGTATCTTGTCAGCAGGAGTTGACAGAGGAATCTGCCTTTGTTAAGAACTGTAGAATGTGTCTAAAATGCAGTGTTAAAATTGCATCTATGAAACGATCAAATGTAAAGAAACACTTAGAGACACGCCATTCTACATTTCAATTGAAATGTCCTGCGGGAGACAGCATGTCAAGAACTTCTATCCAGAGTGCAAGCTAGTCAGCATCAAAGCCATGTTTTGACCAAACAAGGTGATTGAAATTCGGTTAGCTTTGCTGGCGCCAGAGCTATTGGGAGATGCGGAAAGCCATTCGCATATGGGCGTATGCCAAAGCGTTTATGCTTGCTGTTGCCAATGAACTTTTTGATGACTTTTCGGATAAGGACAACATAATTAATCGGATAAAAGACAAAACGGAAGCTCTGTCGTAGCATCATGATATCAAATTAAATTGAGGCAATGCAAGTGAAGGAGTTAAATGCGGCACCGTTTTTTTCTCTCGCTTTGTATGAGTCAACAGACATCATTCATTTATCCCAGTTCAGCGTGGGTACAAGGTATGTGGTCAGTGAAACATTACATGAGGAAAGTTTTGATGTTCTGTCTATCGATGGCACAACAAGAGGGCATGATTTGTTCGAGTCGTTCATTGAGTTCAGTAAAGAAAACAATGTACCGATAGATAAACTTGTTTTGGTGTGCACTGATGGTGCTCCGTGCATGGTGGAGAAAAACATAGGATTTTTCGCTCTCCTTTGTGAGATGAAAACAGACGCATCCTAAGCTTCCATTGCTTCCTACATCAGGAGGCGCTTTGTTCTCAGATCTGTGGCGAGCACCTTGGTGAGGAGATGTTGCTGTTGGTTCGGTTCGTCAACTTTATTGTTGCCCGAGACGTAAATGATCGCCAGTTTAAAACACCGTTTGAATAGGTTGGGAATAAATATCCTGGTCTGCTTTTGCACAGCAACGTGCGTTGGTTGTCAAGGAAGAAGGTGTTCAGCCGATTTGCCATTGTCTGGCGAAATAATAATAATAATAATAATAATAATAATAAAATGATGATTTATATAGCGCTGTATCCCAGCAAGGAGCCAGGCTCACAGCGCTTTACATGGAAACAAAAATACATATATAAATAAAAAGAAACATTCATAGCATATTAACTACATAAATAACAATAAATCCGGACTTTACTTGAAATGAACAATGTCGAGCATCCCGAGCTAGTTGACACTGAGTGGCCCCCGAAGCTATATTATCTCGTTGACATGACTGAACATCTAAATCAGCTCATTTTGAAAATGCAAAGCGTTCGAATTACAATCTTACCACTGTAAGAAGTAGTGTTTGCCTTTGAAAACAAGCCAGAACTCTTTATGGCTGACATTAAAACAGGTCGTTTACTACACTTTGAAAGACTCGGAGAGTTCAAAGATACGGGCACATCAAGTGACCCTGCTCAACATCTTTGTATGCAGGAGCTAGCTGGCTTCACGTCTAATCTGCAGTCATTTAAAGCGCGCTTTGAATAATTTTGCGAGCACACTCGTCTTATTAAGTTCATCCCTCATCCACATGAATGTTCAGTGGACAACACCAACCTGAGTTGCATCGCCCGGGTCTCCGTCAGAGCTTTTGAGCTCCAAGCATCTGACCTGACGGCATCAGACATGTGGGTGAATAAGTTCTGAGACATAATTTGCACAAAATGTACTCATTTGCTTGAACATTTAGTTTCAAACATAATGCACGGCTCTCACAGAATTACGTTTCAAAATATTTGGTGTCCATGGCTCTCTCAGACAAAAAAAGTTTCCCAAGTCCTGTTCTAACTCAAGTAGACGCTTCTCTTATCTTGAGAAGTAGGCGCATTTGGGTCAATTTATCAATTTCGAAATACACAAACATGCGCTTAAAAGCATTTAAGAGAGCAGCAAATACATGGTGTAACCATAAAGATTAAACCCGACCAGTAAATTTGTAAAGTATTGATTGGTCGATTTAAAAGAAACTCTAAAACATCTTTTAAACAAACTGTGGAAAGTGGGAGGGGAAAACAGGGGGCGAGCAAAGTATTCATTGACAAAAATATAGCGTAATTGCCTATTAAAAACTAAAACCTGAATAGGCTTAGATACAGGTAAACCATAATTAAAACAAATGATAACATGCTATAAATGTGGAAATGAGTTTGTGCTGCGTTTATGATCTTTTGTTGTTGTTCTGTCAATTAAAATTATTATTTTTAATAACAAAGTATACACATAAATTAAAACGAGATATGACTTTGTGTTTCATTTGTATTTGTTTAATAGTTGAACCAATTACTTCTTAGAGAGAATAAGTCTTTATTATGACAATTATAAAGTCATTTCATTTTTCGGGGCATCATTTGATTGGTTATTAAATTTTAGAAATTTAACATTAAAAAAAATATATTATCAGTCATCTTATCAAGGTATATCTTTTCCCTATAACTATAACTTTAACTTTCGTGTCAATTAATTACAATATACCATTGCTCCACTGAATATATACTACTACCACACAAGATGCTTCAACAGCTGATCAAAGATTGTAATGTGATGTTTCATAATCTCTGTTAGAAAACCAAATATATTATTTAAAATGTTCAACTATTAATCTGTTATGACCGAATGCTTCTTTATGGCCTCAACATCACTGCTAAATTATTGCTACTAAAAGGCACTGCATACGCGCAGCTGAGGTCATAGAGCAAAGAGCGCAGCTTATGTCATACAGCAAAGGGCTCGGCTAAGGTCATACAGCAAAGAGCACAGCTGAGGTCATAGAGCAAAGAGCACATCTAAGGTCATAGAAGAAAGAGCACAGCTGAGGTCATATAATAGACGGACGCAATAAGAACAATCTCGTCAAGAACGTAAAATAGAGTCATATAGCAAGCTTGGTTTGACAAACTTGTCAACATCATGAAATATAGTCATGTAGAGATCTTGACTGGTTTACTTTCTTTCTATGCAATGATGAATTCATCACTTCAGCATAACATAAAATATACGATTATTTTGAATTGGAGTTCCGAGTCAAGTCTAAGATGTAAATGCAATTTAACGAAGTGGAAAGTGACCAGTTTAATGTAATATCTAAAACATAGATCAAATGCATGAATATTAAAAAAAAATCTTGAATATTTTGCTTAAATTTTTACACGTTTAGATATTAAAAATTACATTTAGACGTTTAGATTTAAAAAATTACTTTTAGGCGTTTAGATATTAATAATTACATTTAGGCGTTCAGATTTTAAAAATAACACTTTTTGTGTTATACTTAGACCAATTAAATGCTTATGTATGTTATGATCACATATTAGAACAGTCAATAACTTTATAATGGAGACATTATATCTGTGAAATGTTTGGAAATTTTGAATTTACTCTTCAGATACATTGTAAAGCTACTCACTCATTTTTTACTAGTTAGTGTATCAAAATTCATAGTACCTCAATTTAAAAAACCGAAAAAAAAGCAATCAATCTTAAAATTAACAATTTAATATTTTTCGTTGGTTAATTTACATTTCGTCCTTTATTATGCGGATAAAAACATAAATATAATGCTAAATATTTATAAAATAATAATGCTAATGTCTTTGACACACAAATTTCATTTAAATTTAAAAAAAAAAAAAAAATTCTCATTAAATTTTTTTTTGTTCAAAAAAGATTTTGATGTCAATTGTTTAATATATTTAAATCTTGAACATTCTCAGCTTATGTCAAAACGTCCCAGTTTTAATGGACTGAAAAACATGAAATCATCAGCCGAGGAAACGAGCCCTGATCAAGATCTGATCTCTCTAGAAACAAGAAAACTTATTTCACTGTACATCGGAGTCATCGTTCACCCTCCGATTTTCTTGCTCGGTTTACTTGGAAATCTCATCAGCATCTGCGTCTTTCTGAGAATCGGACTCAAGGACAGCATCTCAGTGTGTTTCTTCTCTATTTCTTGTGCTGACCTGATCTGCGTCATATTTCTGTCATGCGCAGAGTGCTCATTGCTGTTCTCAAAGTTTTTCTTACAGCAATGGCGCGTGGAAGGCGACACGTTGTCTACGCTGATTATGTTTTACTACGGACCAATTTACGACATTTCACAAGGAATTACGACATTCCTGGCTGTTCAGAAATGCTGGTGTGTCGCGTTACCTTTCCGGTTTAAGAACACGTTCACAAAGACGAGGACGGCATTGGTAGTGGCGGGAATCGGCCTTGTGTGTGTCTCTTTATATGCACCGATATTGGGCTCCCAAGGCCTTCTGGAAACGTTTGACAAGACCAGAAATACAACGCTATTAAAACTGATGACTTCCCCGAACAGAGAACTAATACTATCAACTAGAGGCACTATCGCTTTAGTTACCACCACTACTTGCCAGGCTACTGTTACTGTCTGTTTGGTCATCCTTGCATCGGGCCTACGAGCGTCATCGAGATTTAGGAGCGCTCAAAGTATTTCATTTACAGAGTCTAATTTAACTGAGACTACACTGTCTAAAGGGCAAGTGGTATTGCATGACAGTTTGAAGATTTTTGGCAATCAAAGAAATAACGATTCCTCTAATGGTTGCACTATAAATAAACGCAAGGCGAAAATGACTCCTGGAATAAATATAAAGACTTCTATTTCACCTGTGCCCAAGAGAATACATAGAAAGGAACTGAATGCCATCAAGTCAACGACACTTGTTTCGGTAATTTTTGTTGTATGTGCCATGCCCAAGTTGTTGATTTTCTACGCGATTCTGTGTGAACCAGAATTTCAACTCTTGAGGCGATATGAAAACACGTATTTTATGGCTAGTACAATTAGATACACTTTCGAGGCCTTCAATATTTCATGCAACTTATTTGTGTACCTTGCTTTCAACAGGCGATTTAGGTTAGCTTTTCTCGAATTTTTGACACGAAAATTCTCCAAATAATACCACGTGTTCGCTAGATATTAATAGCGATTGGTTTATTAAACGCTTTTATGTTTAATTGGGGTTATAAAAATTAATAATATGCAAATTTGAGATTAAACAATTAGTAAGAGCAAAAATTAAATTCGTTTAAAATGACAGCTTTATGTATTTTAATTATTTATAAAAAAAAGTTTGTTGCTATTCAAACATTTCGATTGAATTTATAACAAATTATTATCTTTTGAGTTATTTTGAAATTACACATCTTTATGAAAGCTGATAGTAAGGTCAAATAAATACATGCATGTCGAAATTTGAATGTTATTTTCTACCACTTAAATATGTGTGAAAAACTATTATGACTTGAAATATATTATTTTGAGAATTTGAAATAAATGACATTTTACTTGTTTCCAGGCGATAAAAGAGAAAAAAAAATCCAAAAGAAATATAATATAATTTGGTGCACAAAATATCAACAGTACTAAAAATGATAAAATATATGAAATTTTTAAAACAAAGAAAATAATTGCTAACTAGACATTTAGGGGAGGAAAGCACATTTGGTACAAAGAAAATGGTAAAATAATGATCTGGAAATAAAAAAACACCCCCTTATTTGGTAGCTGAAATGATTATAAATTTTGATATCGTAATTGTAAAATAATATTTTTTCTAGGAATATAATTAAGCATTTGATATTTAATCCCCCAAAAATTATGTGAAATATAAAAAAAAATTAAATACAAAAATATTTTAAAAAAATTGAATAAATTCTGTTATAAATCAAGGCACCAAATTAAACATTAATTCTATTAATGCGAGTTTTTCGTCCTGAAGTTTTGTTGTTTTTTTATGAAATCCACAGGAAAAAAAGAAGTGTTTAAATACTGCCTTGTCATGGTTTACGAATTTCTGCAGAAAATATAAACAAAATATGTTCGTTGTGTGCTATTAAGGACTTTTTATCACTATTATATGTGCAATTTGGTTATAATGACCTGCAACTTTATTATCATGCTGTTTTGAATAAAAACACAGTTACAGTATTTTTTCTAACCGGACCTCACATCTTTAGTTTTTTCTGCAAATATTACAAAATGTTATCAATGCAACCTTTAAATTTGACACCACTTAACGTTTGTCCCTTGAGGATGTGCCGTACTACATGCCAAATATCAAACATCAATCAATTGCAGCAAGCGATAAAATATATTTTCAAGTTCTAGAACTTTATATTCTGATTTGAATTAATTTCACTAAATAGCTGGTTAACTCCCCAAGAAAAGATAGCAATTATTCTTGCCTCAAATTTTTTTATTGCTTCATAAAGTCTCTATGTTTAGTGATCCTTTTGCTATTACATGCCACTGTTTGTTCTTTCTGTTATAGTTTGTGTTGTTGTTATTTATTCTCTGACACTCCAATTGTTATAAGTTGTCTGGTGGTCGAATGCTCTTATCTGAGTCTATCCGTCAATTGCTCTCAATGTTAATATTTTAGAGGTAAACTCATTGTTATGCCAATCGATGTGATGTTTATTTGTTATAGACGATGTGTTACTATAAACAAAATCTAGAATTAAGGCGCCCGGGGTCAAACTGTAAATTTGGCGTTCACTTATTAATCACCCCTCTTCAGTTATTTTACTGTAACTCCTTATCTTCTTTAATTTGTCCCCGCTCTACCTCGGGATTGAGGGGACATATGTTATCCCAACCCCCTTCTTCACTACGCACTAGCATTAGCTTCAATTTAATATCATAACATTGTAAACACTTTAAAGAAAAGTAGCAAGGTACACAATTATTGTACGTAAGTAAGACAATTTTCTCCAAGACTTAAAAGCTGGTTGTTGGGATAACAATACAAATGTTACGCTTAGAGCATGTTACACAAGATAAAGGAAGTTAATAGAGATGTCAGATGGGAGGTTAGTCATTAGATGAAATAAGTTATGGAAGGACTTCATTGAAGATGAAATGATAGCAAAAATAAACAAGAAAATTCACACCTTCCATATCATTGTTTAATAGTACAGGTAAAACAGATAAAGTTCTCTCTTTTGCTCTTGCTTTCATCGCAGCAAAATTTATTTCTTTATATTCGTTTTTAAATTATATGTGTAATATTTGTTCGTTAAAAAGAGCTCTTGGCCGAAACGTTCGCTGTTTTGTGACTTCTTGTTAGGCTTACTCATACCCTGTTTGCATGTTATCCACCTACTAATCTATAAACCTGATTGCAGTCTCACACACTTTTTGTTCACTAAATTACAAGACCTCAAGATCAAGAGAAAAAGCTAGCAGCGCTTTAATATTTTTAAATGGTTTTAAGTCTCATCCCTCATTTGTATATCCTCAAAGAAGACAGTTAAATTTTGATCTTGAATATTTGAAGTTGGATAATTTGAAGTTTTTCGTGTATAAAAACCAATGAAAACAAACCCTCTTGAGAAAGGGGATGTGTGCTTATAAATATAACTAAATGTAGTAGTGGGCACACCCACACCGCGCCGCACCATGTGCATCGCACCGTGATGCACTGGTGAGGAAGAAGAAAGGATGAGAGAGAGAGTCAGAGAGTGACGGTTGAGTGCGCGATGGAATGTTTTGATCTGTGTTAAATAAAGTTGTTCATATCTTCACCTACGTGAAATTGGACTTGATTGTTTTAAATAAACTTAGCCACCACTCGGCTACATAAATATAAATTTGTTGTTTATAAATTTACTTTTTAAATTAAAACTTAGAATTTAAAGAAATAAAATAAAGTGCTGTGTAAATAATACAAAATTATTAATTTAGACTACAACCAAACAAAGGATACCAATCTGTCACATATCATGTGTTTATATTCTATTATTGGCAAGCTTTGCCAGTATTTCATTGTCTCCCACAACTATGTCGGTTGTATATGTGTGTCTTCGTTTACATATGATTTAAAATATGAAAATCCTATTTTTATTCGGGTCTTTAATCATACATCTCTATTGCAGAGTGAAAATTTACACCTCACTTGAGTAACATTATAAGTAACTTAAATCAATAAACATAGAAACAATGGTACTTTTTGTACAAAGAGCGAAGTAGCAATGATACTAAACGCATCAAATTCTAACATTGAAACACAACAAAATGGTACGCGGTGGTCGAGAGGTAGCGCGCTTGACTGTCGTACCGATGGTCACGAGTTCAAATCAACGCTAAGGCAAGGATTTGTTCCCGGAGCCTGAGGAGTCCCCGAGTCACCCAGCTCTGAATGGGTACCTAAATAGATAATAGTTAGGCCTGTGACCGCTGCATCACTTGCCAACAGATCATCTCTCATGGTCTGTGGACGCAATTATCTTCTGCATAGAAGGAGCGTCTGTATATCTAAGATAATGAAGAAACCAACATTTAAAACAACACTCAGATAGGCATGGTAATAACAATTTTTTCATTTGAAAAAACAAAAAACAAAAACAAACACATAAAAATGCTTCTGCTTACTGTGTTTTGCTTCCGGGCGTGTTAAGCATTAACTTAACAAGTCAGGAAAACGTTATTAAAAATGTAAAACTCTAGTAGAAATGAAAGCGTAAACATAAAACTTTGAAAAATGCAGGACACAATAATCTTCGGGTTAAAGGAGGTTCTGTAGTGTAGTGTATAAGATTCTAATCTCTGTAAATAATGGGAGAGAGCATTATCTGCGACTTGATAACATCAGTCGTATTATTTTACAAATCATTTCAGATATGCGTGTCAATGTAAACATTAAATGCATCAAAAAACATCTGTAAAGAATAATAACAAACTAGTCTATTCAGATTTATATTTTTACAAAGCGTTTCAGAAAGTTTTCTCACTAAAGCGCCAAAATTCATTTGGGAATTTATAACTAAGGAATTCTTTCAGATTATTTTTTTTTACAAGGAATCTCATAAAGGTTTCTTCAATATAAAACAAAATAATGCTTAAATCATATTTGAAATGATACATGATTATTTGTATTTCCAGAAGCATCTGATAGAGTTTTGTATAAAAAAATTTCATATTGAATCATTATGTAACTGATTTAATCGCCAGGAAACATTTTACAGGAACCCGGAAAGCCTGGGAAAATATAAGTTTTTACATACAATCCAGTTCAATATATTATATTAAAAAATCATGAAACAGAGATAAAGGCTTAATGGAAAATTTGTTCATTCTTTGCATCAAAGGGGAAAAAAATGCATGGTGTAAAACGATCTGCAATTGACGTTGTTTCCCCCCCCCCCCCCCCCACATACACCTTTTGCTCAATGACTGAAGACAAAAATTTTGCTTCAAATTCTATTTTGAGGAGGTTTTTAAAAATTAATTTACTGCAAATATTTCCCCCTCAAGTTGTTTTCCTCCTACGGAGGGAAAAAACCCCTCAAAATTTACTGTTTTTGTTCAGCTAATGACTTATTTCTTTGCTAGTATAATAGTTTAAAAAATCGAATTCAAGTATTAAGATAAATAATTATATTATAATTAATGCAATTAAGTACAATTATTTTTCCTGAACCCCTTCCCCCTTAAATTGTCAAATTGTTATTGACAAGGCGCTTACAGGTTTTCATGGCAAAGGTTCATGGCTTCAACTGAAGCACATGAGCGGAAATGAACGTCGGTAACATTTCTAACACTCAATAACTGTTACAACATACATGACAGAGAACAAAGTGTAACTTCTAGTGTTATAAAAAAGGTATGACAGTATGCAACCGAATGAGAATATAACACGCGTTATAAACAAGAGCATCGCAAACTCAATGTTATAAACATAGCAAAGCACTTGGAACTCCGGGCAGAATAGGAAATTAAATGGCACTCTCAAAAAAATAAAACAAATGGTATTGAGATGGTTGAACATTTGAAGTCTGAGAATATTAAAAAAAACGATTTTTAAAATTAAATAAAAAATCTTTTATGGTAACATTAAGTTATATCATGTTAACTAATTAATTTCATGTTAGTTAACGTCACCAAAGTTTGTCAACGAAATTGTGTAATTATCAAATTAAGTCCCCCTGATTTGTCATCTTATATCATGTGAGGACAGAGGCAAGATGCTGGATTGTATGGTCTCTGCCAGTGTTTAGACTTAGTTACACATACAAGTCAAATTTAGTTTGAGTACACCCCTGACGGAGAGGGGGCCCCTTAGGTGTATACCAGTCAAATAGTGTGTTTAAACAGAATATCGTTTTTCCACATGCCGATTGGTAAGACAGTGATTGTTTGTAAAAGTTTGTAAAAAGAACGCACTATTGCCTGATGGTCATTGTTTTTAAATAGAGATTTGGATGACATTTCGCATGCCACAGTAAATCGAAACTAAACTTGATAAAGGTAACTTTACTAGAAAGAAATTTGACTTCCATAATTCGAAACTCAAATTTCAGATATTAGCTTGACCTTATCTTTTTCTCTATCAACTACTTCAACGTGGAGTGAGTGCTATGCCTTTCATGGCGTCAAGTGCTGACGATATATTTGTAAATTAATAAAATATATTTTCCCTAAACAGCATCTTGAGACGTTTCCTTCAATATCTCTACCATTAACAACTGTGTATGACGTGTTTTATTCTTTGTTGCGTAAACATTCGCTGCAGCTCAAGAGACAGTTTTGAATTGCGAGCGTTCGCGAATGTAGTTGAAGGTCTTTAAATTCCCAGGAGAGCACTTTCGTTCATTGATTGTTTAAATTGTTCCATTCATCATTGACTGCATTTTTATGAGCCAGTTGACATCTTATTTCGCAAGCATACTCTGTGAATTTGTTTTGAGTGACTATTTAATATTTCATAAATCGAATGTCATGTCATGACAACCTTCAATGGATAACCCATATTTTATGAAGGTCACAAGATGGTCAAGAGCCAGGCAACAAGCATCAACAAAATAGACCTATAATGAATAAGAAGCTGATCTGATGGCCTCTTATTTTATTTTTTTTTTGGTGGATTTGGGGGGGGGGGGGGAGGAATGGGTGATTTAACTCCTTGGAATATCTGTTAAAAATCTTATAAAAGCAAATGAACATAGCATAGTTATTGTCTATTTAGATGTGAGGTTCCAACGTATTAGCACCAAGGTCAAGGTTATATGCAACTCTAATAGCTGTGAGCGCCTGTTATTTCCCAAATTTTGTTTAAAATTAGGGGTGTACCGGATTCAGTTTTATGAAATCCATCTGGAGCCGGACTCGCCTGATTTATGAATTGATATCCGGCCGGATTCCGGAGCTGGATTTACAAATAAAAATTAAAAAATCATACTAAGTTACTTGACTTAGGTGAGCGGAGTCAGCCGACCATGATGACATACCTTCATATTGAATAGTTGAAATGTAAAATAATTACATCAGAAAAAAGTAACATTGAGTTCCATAAGTTTAAGATGAAACACAATACATATTAATATGGTGTTAATTGAGTAAATTCAATGTTTAGTTTTCAGTGTCAGTTTTCAGTTTTCACATTGTTTTCGGTTGGCTAATTGTCAGCTCTGTTACAACTCACAACAACAGTGACAGTTTAGAGTTATTGTCAGCTCAGTTACAACTCGAAACAACATTGACAGTTAAGAGTTATTGTCAGCTCAGTTACAACTCGAAACAACATTGACAGTTTAGAGTTATTGTGCTAATTGTTCACTGAATTCTATCAATGCTATACTCACCTACTTTAGCATCGCACTCCATTGATACATGCTACGCACGCACGATCAATGTTCCCTCTAAGGTTTTTTGGTCCGTGTGCAAAGTAAAATCTCGTGACCAAAATGTTTGTACTATATTTTATTTGCGCTGATGGGCCGCGGTGGTCAAAGTGGTAGCGCGCTGGACTGCCAAACCGTTGCAAGTACTCGAGTCACGAGTTCGAGCCTCGGTACTGGCATGGCCCCCAGGGCATTGTGCTTGCCACACAATCCCTTTCTCGTTTGTGGTGGCTAAATAAACTTGTGAACGCTACTTCACTTGCCCTAGAGTCCGACATCTGTCAGATATTGTGCAGCATAATGTGCTATTTTGACTTAAACGGCCCGTCCATAAATGTAGTCACGAATCTACAGGGGAGGAGTGCTACACATTTGTGATGATGTGTGACGAGAGGGAGTTTTTTTTTCCTTCTGAAACATCTGTGACGTTACATCAAAGCATGCGACTTGAAATAAAAGTTGAACTTAAATCTTTGCTTGCTAAGAATTTATTTAATCACGTCTTAAATGATTTCTCGCGTGTTACCATACAGGAGTGAAAATTTACACTTCATTAAAAACATACTAAAAGGACATAAAGTGATTTGAAAAAGGCTCATTTTCAAATAATAAATACGCCTTTTATTTGGGGGGAGGGGGTGGAGCGAAACTTCATGACGTCATTTTTGAGGAGAGGCTAACTTTTTGTGACGACATGTTACCGAGGGGGGAGGGGAGATTTGGCAAAAAATTATGTGACGTCATTTATGGACAACCCCATACAAGTTTTAACACGCGTGTCGTATTCAAAACAAAGGAAATGTCTTATACCAAACAAAATGTTTCGTGTTCGATTTGGACTTGTACCAAAGCAGACACATACCGACCTACCACTGTATTCAAAACTAAAAAAACTCATGAAGTAATGCACCATTAAAATTCAAAATGAGGGTGTTTTTTATTATTTTTTTGTTGTTGTAATTAAAATTATTATTTTCATCAGAGAGAAATACTAAACTAGAAGTGCTACTGTGCTATTGTAAAATCCGACCAAAACCCGCAAATAAGACCGGAGCCGAAGCCGGAGCAAGATTTGTAAAAATGTATTGATTCCGGATTTACCGGAGCCGGAGACGAAATCCGGTACATCTCTATTTAAAATGTTTTTTTAAAAAAGCCATATTACATTAACCTTTTGACCAAGGTCTCCAAACAAGTGCCCGCGGGCCAGATGCAGCCCACGAGGTCCTCCCATCCGGCCCCTGGAGACCTTTCAATCTAAAAAAGAGACTATTTTTATTTGTAGTTAACCACAAAACTTAGTAGTTGGGAGTTAAGTAGTGGGCCCCAAACTGCTGTTTGACAATTATTGTGGCCCTTCAGTTCAAACGTTTGGAGACCCCTGCTTGAGACCATCATTGTAACCACAAGGATATCATTGCGATACACGTTTTGATTTTGAAGAGTTTCCATTTTATTACTCCACCTTTGTTATTTTTTTTTACACAAAGGCCGATACCGTTAAAATTCGATCGCAAAAAGTCCTTACACCCTTCAATTTCAAACACTTAATTTTCTGTTTTCGCACTGACCGATCGACCAGGGGCTTATCGGAAACATTCTGTTAATATTTTCTGCCCTTTCCGAGCTAAGTCATGTCTAAGTCCACGTGTTATGTAAAAATATGTAACGATGACTGCCCGTATCTACTTGAAAAGTATTAAAAATTAACCATTAGGCAAGTATTCGAAACTCAAACAGGCAAAAAGAACTATACAACCATTATAATTTGTTTTAACTTTAGTAGTACATGCAATGCCAGTTAAATATTAAAGACACTCGATATTTAAATTTCAATCTGTTAGAAGCCAGACACCGCACCAGGCCATGAACGGTTCCGATACTCCAGCTGTCATTCTGCTTGACGTCACCTCAAATGAGTTAGTCCAGATGGTCATCTACTGGATAGGCGCAATTATTCAACCCCCTCTTTGTTTGCTCGGACTGGTCGCTAACGTTACAAACATCGTCATTTTCGTTAGACTTGGTCTGAAGGACAGCTTCAATCTATGCTTCCTTGTGCTCTCTTGTATCGACTTGGTCAGTGTGTTGTTGTTGACGTTAGCGGACTGGATTAAAGTGATGCCTGACGTTTTTCGGTACTGGCGAATTGATGGAGTAGAGTTTTCTTGGTTTCTAGCGTTTTACTACGGCTCCTTTTACGACATCTCACAAGGGATCACGACTTTCATAGCAGTTCAGAAATGCTGGTGTGTCACGTTACCCTTTCGCTTCAAAAACACGTTCACGACATCGCGGACATCGATAATCTTATCGATAATTTGTCGATAATTTGTCTGGCTATTTTTTCCATCCACATACCTGTATTCGCATCGCAAGACCTGGTGGCCACGTTTGATCCGGCAACGAATGTGACACTTTTTAAATTGTGGACCTCGGGTATTCGAGAAAAAGTCCTTTCCGCCGTGGCGCTTGTGTCTTTGGTGTTTACCACTACATGTCAGGTGACCGTTATCTTCTGTTTGATCGTTCTCGCTTCAAGCCTACAAGCGTCATCGAAATTCAGGAACTCATTAACGACCCCTAGTATCGATGAACCAGTGCCTGATATTAATTATCGCACAAAGATATTTCAAAATAAGTCTTCAAAAAGTCTAACCATTCATAATATGAATTCTGATAAACTAGAAACCAAGTTTCATTGCAAACACGCCAACAGAGTCGTTCCAGTAACTCGAAACACTTCAAGAAAAGAAATACAGGCCATCAAATCGACTACGTTCGTATCGATACTCTTCGTGTCATGCAACACGTTAAAACTATTGAACTATTACGTTCTCGTGTGTATTCCGGACTACAGTATATTCGGCCGTTACCAGAATACCTACTTGATGACCAATGATATCAGAATAATTATCGAAGCTCTGGACATCTCCTGCAACGTCTTCATCTATCTGAAATTCAACTCACGGTTCAGGTCAACGTTGTCGTCCAGATTGAGGAGTTGCTATTTAAAGTGTTCACTGTGGTCTCCCTGGTATCTGTGTTGTAAAATATGTTTAAGAAAGAAAACAAGAAGATGAATGAAACAATAGTGTTTATCAAATATTTATCACGTCACTAGAAATTTTCCACCACAGGTGGCAAAAAGCAGCATTTTCAAGATGAAACGTAGCTATTCAATTCTCACCTGTTTCAGTCACTCAAATGCTTTGGTGATAAGCACTTTTGTTAAACAAACAGCTTTAGCCCTCAACGACACACCCTTAATTACTCTGAAATCGTTCCTGAAATATTATGACCAAACCCCTTTGCACTACAAAATTTATTTTTTAGATTTCAGATAGATCTATATCAATATTTTGAGTCAAAAAATACATACATAAATAAAAAGTTAAAGCACGAAACAGATTTACGCAAATAAACGAAATCCTATTTGGCGGATATAAGATAGAGTTTGCTGAAAATATTATTTTAAAATATGAAAACCTCATGAATAGATCTATTAGGAAAGGACTTAACAGCAGATAGGAAAAAAATTCTGCGAAACAGAAAAGAGAAATAAAGAAACTGTAATTTAAAGATTTTGCCCTGACACAATTCCACTGGACTTAACTGCCCAACCTGCAATAGACTCTGATCCTGCAGAATAGGTAGGCCTCAAATCAAGCATCAAGCAATTCAGGGTCGGTGTGACTCAACTCCCGAGTTATCACATTGTCTCTTGAGACAATGGAGCCAGTGAGGATGATAACTAGGATGTTGAACACCAAAGAAAGTAGTCTTGATATAAACACCAGTACATGTAAAGTAGTCTTGATATAAACACCAGTACATGTAAAGTAGTCTTGATATAAACACCAGTACATGTAAAGTAGTCTTGATATTAACACCAGTACATGTAAAGTAGTCTTGATATAAACACCAGTACATGTAAAGTAGTCTTGATATAAACACCAGTACATGTAAAGTAGTCTTGATATAAACACCAGTACATGTACAACGAAAGAGCAGGATAAGGAAATCTATCAATATGAATTTCAAATCACTAGTAGCAACACACCGAGAACTCAAAAAACCTGATTAATAAGAAGTTTGTAAGCATATTTACAGCTATTCTGATTGGAAGATATTTTTAAATTCGCCTGTCTAGTCTGGGAAACGTTTATATTATTTTGACTCTTCCTTCAGAGAAATATTATGAAATTATATTTTTAAATAGCCAATAATCCACTAACAGCCAATACTAAAGAATGATATGGATTAAAAAAATTAAATAAATATTGTTAGGCTGTTGTAACACAGAACTACTGCTTTTATTGCGTTTGCATTGTCAGTGTTTTTATCGTTCATATTTATGTTGTTAATGTAATTGTTCTTATAAGGTTTTTGAAGTTAATATTGTAACTCTTCGAGATTCTAAAATCGGTTGCGACAAGCAACAGTTCATTCTAATGGTTAGCTAATCAAAGGGTCTTTTTGGTCTTAAAGATTTGTTAATAGACGTTGATGGTGAAAATGCTGAAATTAAATTTTTTTTTTTTTAAAATTAAAAAAACAACAACAACAAAAAAAACAACTAATGAGCATGTTTTCATGTCTTAACACTGGAACATTTCACATTTAAGTGTTATACCAGTGTTTTAAAATGTGCTCACTTAGCATGGTATTAAATATAAACGTATTGATAGAGGAAAATCTATATATATTTCTTCTTCTATATATATAAATATTATTGAAAGTATGTGTGTATGGAAACATGTCTGTATGCATGTCTTTTATAGCTGACTAAACCATTCATCAGATCCCCAGAAAATTTAGGAGATTGTTGAGTACCCTCCTGGGATGGCAACCAGCACATTGTTTTGAATATAGACACTCATGGGGGGGGGGGTCAAAATGTCTTTTATTCTGATATAAGCTATATAAAAATTTGTTTTAGCAACAGCTACTTTGAAAGTTATTGGATCTTGGCCATTAAACTCCTAATTTTCTTTCCTTCGGAGCCGGGGACCCAAATTCTCCGTTTTCTTAAAAGTGTAAGACTTTATTCCCATAAAGATTTTACAAGATCTTTTAATATAAAGACAAGCATATGCATTATTATGATCAAGATTAAAATGAACGAGTATTTCACAATTCAAATCCTGCTCCAGTAGGACCCGGGGCCATGAATGTTTTATTTCTTATATGAGCGATAGAAAAAGTAGTTCAATCGTTAGCTACTTAGAAAATGCATAGGTCTTGGCCAAACTTGATACATAGAAAGTTGATAGCAATATTAAAATACTAAAGGGCATTGAACTCCTAATTTTTATTCCTTCAGAGCGAGGGCTATAATATTTTTTTTTCGCAAACGTTTAGGACTTTATCCCCATCATGATTTTCAACTATCATTATATATATACATATGGAAAAATATATGTATTATGATCCAGAATGAAATATACATATATTTTAAAATTTAAATCTTGCAGGAAAGGACCTTGGGGCCCTTAATGTCGTTTTTTGCTTACATAAGTTATATCCAATTTTTTAAGCATAAGCTACTGGGAAAATGGATGGATCTTGACCAAGTGTGGCGTATAATTCAAAACCCCTTTGATTTCAATCTGGATCATGATGGATATACTAAATATATTAACTAAACCGTCTTGGAACAGACGTTAGAAGTTCATTATCCCATTTGAAATTTTAATTATTTTTTCAAAGCACATTTGGTCAATAATTAATCAATTTACTCAGTAGACACTTTTTAAACTACCTTTTATACAACTAATGTTAAAAAATGGCATACGGGACCCCAGACCTAAAAGGTGTTTTTACTATTAAAACTTCTTTAAAAAACTAAAATAAGGGTTGGGGGCCTATGGGTGTTAAATGTATAGTTCAAAACAACAGCTTATTTCAATTTGGATCATGATGAATATATTTGTTAGAATTTAAAAAAAAAAAAAAGAGTGTAATCGAATGGTTAAAATGTCTTAAATGTTAACAAAAAAGAGATTAGGGGCCAAGGGCTACAAAATATTGAAATTTTTTTTTTTAATGACCTAATGAATTTTAATATAGGCCTTCAAGTTTTTATCGTCCAAGTTTTGTAGAAATACATTTACACAGTACCAAAATTTAATGCGTCTACCTGCACAGGAAGTCGGAGAATTTGTGATGATTAACTTTTTATTTAAGAAAAAAATGAAATTGGGCAATTTAAATATTTTTTCTTGTTACCAGCGCGGGAGTGTACTCAACAGTTTCCCTAAAGTTGCATGCTTCTAACTACATGAGAAATTGGAAAATAAGTGATGAGTCAGTTTGTATATAAGAAAAATTTATTTTGCCCCCCCCGGCTCCCTGTGAGTGATACTTTAAACCTTCTTTGCCTGTTATCATTGCGGGAGTGTACTCAACAACTTCCCAAATTTTCATGTTTCTACATACAAGGGAAAATGAAAAAATAGCAATTTTCAGTAAAAGGAAAAAAAAAACACGTTTTTGGGCCACCAGCCCTCTGAAAGTAAATTCTATTGTTAAAAAAAATTCCAATGATCGTTGCAGAGGCTATTCAATATCTTACCAAAGTTTCATGCTTCTACCTACACGGAAAGTTGGAGGATTGGGGATGAGTAAATGTTTAATATAAGAAAACAAAACATTTGATCCCCCGGCCCCCAGTTAGTTAGAATTTGAATATTATTTTCACCTGTTACCATCGTGGAAGTGTACAGAACAACTACCCAAATTTTCAGGTTTTTTTTTTACCTATACGGCAAATAGGAGAATTAGTGGTTTTCAGTTTTTATAAATCTCATATAAAAAAAACTTATTTGGGTCCACGGCCCACAGGAAGTGATAATTTAAATATTATATTCATTTGTTTCCATCGTGGAAGTGAACTCAACAACTTCCCAAAGTTTCATAACTACCCGGGAAATAGGATAATTAGTGATTTTCATATTTTATATAGTCCATGTAAGGATACAAAACATTTTTTGGGCCCCCGGCCCCCATGAGTGTGAATTTAAAAACTATTTTCCGCAAATTATTGTCACGAAAGTCTACTTAACAACTTTACAAAGTTTCATGCTTCTACCTACACGGGAAGTCAGAGAATTAGTGATGAGTAAGTTTTTATATAAGAAAAAATACATTTAGGCCCCCCAGCCTCCCAGTAAGTGAGAATTTAAATATTGTTTTCACTTGTTACAATTGTGGAAGTGTACTGAACAACTACCCAAATTTTCAGGTTTTTACCTACAGGGGAAATAGGATAATTAGTGATTTTCAGTTTTTATAAAGCTCATATAAGGAAAAAACTTTATTTGTGCCCACGACCCACAGGAAGTGATAATTAAAATATTATATTCATTTTTTACCATCGTGGAAGTGTACTCGGCAACTTCCAAAAGTTTCATGCTTCTGCAAACGCGGGAAATAAGATAATTAGTGATTTTCATATTTTATTTAGTCCTTGTAAATGAAAAATCGCTTTTGGGCCCCCGTCCCACATGAGTGTGATATTTAAAAGTTTTTTCCCCCGATAATTGTCACAATAGGCTATTTAACAACCTTGCAAAGTTTGATGCTTCTACCTACGCGGGAAATCGGAGAATTAGTGATAAGTCAGTTTTTATATAAAAAAAATACATTAGGGCCCCCGGCCCCCAATGAATGATACTTTAAATATTTTTTTTTACATGTTACCATCGCGGTAGTGTATTCAACAACTTCCCAAAGTTTCATGTTTCTACCTACACGGCAAAGTGGATAAGTAGCGATTATCAGTATTTAAAAAATATGTTTTGGGCCCCCGGGCCCCTGAGTGTGATTTCTAAAAATATTTTAACGACGCCAATAATTATTCCGAGAGGCTACTTAACAATTTACCAAAGTGTCATGCTTGTACCTACACGGAGAGTTGGATAATTAGTGAAGAGTCAGTTTTTAATATAAGAAAAAAAAAACAACTACATTTGAGCCACCGGACCCCAGTAAGTGATATTTTAAATACGTTTTCTCCTGTTACCATCGTAGAAGTATACTTAACAACTTCCAAAGCTTCTATGCTTTCACCTACACGCGAATTAGGGGAATTAGTCATTTTCATTTTTTATATAGCTCATATAAGGAAAAAAGCAAAATAATGGCCCCCCTGACCCGAGGGGTGGTCAACTGGGGCTGAAACATAGCCTACGACCATTTCTGGGTCAAATTGGGGTTCCATGCAAAATTTCACCACCCTGGGTCCAACGGTGTGGAACTGTATTTACAAACAAACAAACTTTCATCATTATATATTAGATAAACAAAATGATAAACAAAACACAACTTATGTCGAATTTTTCTTGAATAATGCCATGGCGTGGTTCGCGCTTCGGTTAATAACTGTAGAGTTGTCTATTCATGCAAGTGTTTGTGTTGGTGAGGGGGTAAGGGGTACGTATGTGTGTTTTGGTTATTTCTAAGTCTTCTAATGTTGAGCCTCTAACAAGAATACCAGTGTTTATGTTCCTAAACCTTTCATATTTGTTGGAATTTACGTCTTAACTTTTTATTTATTGTAATATACTATCAAACTTTGGCATCAAAAAACATTATATTGCAAGCTGGTGTAATTAAGAAAAAAATAAATTAGTCATTATTATGCAAGCACATAACAACATTAAATCCCTAGAACTAAATTTATAAATAGAATATCCACACAGAACAGTATTTGATTATGAAACGAGGGATACGTGAAGAAAACAATGAAAGAGTTTGTGAGATTGAATATTTATTAAACTCAGGTGCTTAAATAGTATACGTGATATTTTTTTCTTGAAAGATTGCTCCACAAACTTCCCAAAAGGAACATATAGATTAAAACGAAGTTGGGTACTGTTATATGCAAAAATGAATTAAATGTAGGAATGATATGCATGGCGTAAGAGTGTAGGTAATAAATGAACCGATTATTTTTATATTGAGGTGTAAATTTCTGACTTTTTGAAAGATGCTTTTCATTGGTGTGGGCTGTTGTCAATAATATCCTGGATTGCATAAACACTATAGTATAGTAACCGTTACATACTACTTGCATAACTTAAACTAAACTAGCAGGGTAAATTTTTAGCCCAAATCTTTCGATTCAAAGTGTTTCTTTAACACAAATAAACCCAATATTTACCTTCATTTAGCTTTTAATATTCACATAATTGTTATTACAAATTTAAAAACTATCCTATTCATTTGACTAAGGTCATGCTTAGCCTGGCAATAAAATTAATGTTTTATAGAGCTTTTGCCATAAAGATGTAATCCTAAGAACAGGTATTTAAGAGGTAACGAATCTGCTCTTCTTTAAAGTGTAAATACATGCAGTGTAAAGAAATATCACGGGTTTTACGACTTATACATAGGATCTAGCATCAGAAAGTGCGTGTTCTGTAGAAAAAAACACAATACCAACAACCCATTCTGCGACAAGCTGTTTTTATTTTTATTAGATCAACGTTATACAACAGAAATAAAGTTTCTTATTCATGTGGTTCACTAAATTGAAGTTTTCTTTTCAACTGTATAAGGTATACACTTTCTTGACAAAATTTGCATTTTTAACCATTCTGATTTACAATCAAATCCTTAAATAGTACATGCTCTGTATTAAGACTCTAAAAATAAGTTATTTTATAAAATGAACAAAGCTACGATGCAAAATAAAAAAATATTTAAAAAAAAAATAATAAAAAAAACCATATATTAAATACAAATAAAAGATTCCCTTTATTTTAGTGGAACACGTATCTGCCAATTAGTGCTTTGTTAATATTAGAAAAAAAAAGATGGGGAAGCCATTATGAATGACATAAAAGTTATAAGAAGATCAATCTCTCAGCACTTTTATAAAAAGCAACATTGTTTTTATGTTATTATTCATGTGAAAAGAAAATGTGTCTTTTAAAATAAAAATCCTTATTTTCTACCCTACCCAGGCCTCAATTTTCACATAAATATTATCTGGCTCAAAAAATACTCTATAAGTCTTGAACTAATTTTATACTCAGACTATAAAATGGAATGGGTGTTTAGAGAGCTATTTCCAAGAACAAAAGGAAACCTGTGAAAAGATATTGTTTTAATTTTTTGATTAATATGAAAAGAAATTGAGCCTTGCCCGTTAGATTTTTCTAACTGTTAAGGACCTTTGTTATTCATGTAGAGTATATGGAGAAAAGCATGCGTTATTAAGGCAGAAATACCAAAATTGATGGGTGATATTTAAATCCATCATACTTTTCATTTTCTCGACACACATATCGCTATCTTTATGAAGAAAGGGTTTGATTTATCGTTAGCCTAATTTCATCATTTTTAAGGAGAATTAGAGACCTAAAACCAGAATAAAGTTATTCTTATTGTGCCTACCCCGCAACATAGCACGGGTATTGTGCTCGTTTATATGTAATTCAACAAATAACTGAAATTTATACAAATATATTCCTGCAGATTTCGTAAACCTTAAACAAAAATAAACTTTTAGTTCTCTGGTGGAAGCAAATTATGCAAAAATTGTGAATAATCCAGAGGCTGGACGATATCTCGTTCGATAAATCTCATGACCAGACTGTTCAGACGTTCTTGTGTTATAGTCGTTCTCAAATAGATTTTTAAAAAATTAAATTTAATTTGGAAAAAACTTCTCTCCTCCGATCCAACAGTAATCAGAATTGTCAATTCTGTAGCGACATTTTGAAAAGCAGTTTTTAAACTATGATCATAAATAAAATGTAAAGAATCAAGAGAAGACGAAACCGTATCAGGAACAATTTTGAAAATCATTTGCAATTCGCTGCATCAATCCTTCGGAGCAATATCTGAATCAGATACATCGGTGAGCATAATATTCAAATCCATTCAACATTTCATCAAATCGTTTTGGTCGAATTCTGCAATTTTTTGATGTTGTGTAGAAATCCAAAAAGACCAAAGTGACGTTCCATTTGCTCAAGACGTGTAGTCAATGACATAACTGCTTGATCTAACAAAACATTAAGAAATTCCACTCGATATTTTTTCGTTCAATTAGTCAATGATTTATCAATGTTTTCATAGTCTAGCTGTTTGTGAACTTTCCGTCGCCTCAAGTTGTGATGGCCGGAAAAATGATTTCGTCTGGTTCCATCTCTAATTCTTGAGCCGATTCTCTGAACGAAATTTGAGCGGACACAAATCAATTTTATTTGTATTTTTTCATGAACTCGGATGTACTTTTTATACATTTCAGTGCAATGTCAAATTGCATGTGTTTCAATTTCATCAATTTGCTGATCATATGCATATGAAACAATACATCTTACCAGATGACTAATGTTACCAGAAATGGAATTTTAAAAAGTTGTTTCGACAATCCTGTAGCTTCTGTCATTGCTTTTGGATTGTTGGCATTTTCAGACACTTTCACCAATGCATAGTACACTGCTGCTGTTTGTTTACGAACAGCTTTAACAGTATCTATCCTACATTCCCAGCGTGTATCGGATATAGGCCTTACTGTCAGATTTTTTACATGAGTTTTCAAGATCTTCCATCGTTGTGTTGAAGCACCAAACTAAACATAATTTTGATGCAATACTCCAAAGAGTTTCGTCGCAACCACTAAAGATGTCGCCATGTCTCCAACATCCACATAGCACATACAATGATTTCAGATTATTTAATGAATTTAAAAGATTTTCTGAATTTAAAGATATACTCTTGAGTTTATGGCATGTTTGAAACAAGCTGTAACGAATGTAGTTTCAGTACATTGTGTCAATAATCGACATCATTTATTCGCCGAACATTTTATAAAAGTTTGCATTGATCATTTCATTATGTTATTAGAGCAGTTAATAAAATCAAAAGGAATGCCTTCAATGAGAGATTATTTGCTCAACATTGTAATAATTGTATGGACATTGATGAAGACTATACTCGTTTACTTATTCAAACAGATTTCTCTTTGATTCAGTTTTAAAATTAAATGAAAACAAAGACAATGATTTGTTGCACAATTAATTAAAAAATGGCATATGCCGTTGTCCCTGATTTATTTGCCAAATCCGAAAAACTTAATTGAAAATGAAGGTAACCAATTACAATGAATCAAAACTAAAAGCATAATATTTGCGTTTGTTGGAAAACTTCAGTTTTGGGAAGAGGAAAATGTTCTGTTTTCAAATCTTTCGGAATTTCAAAGCAGAGATGAAGACTCCTTGCTAACTGTTTTACTGCTAACAATATTGAGCTTAACGCTCTTCACACAGTCTGAACTAAAGAATTGAAGGCATCGTTCACTTTTGATATTCCCGACTGGGCGTTAAACCCTTTGCTTGTGGACAAACTAAGATCCCGAACATAATTGAATACATACTATTAAAGAATAGCTTATTGAATTATATACAAATGAGGAACTTAAACCAATGTTTGAACAAAGATCCCACAAATTTTGGTAACAAAAACATATCCAAATTTTATATTCTCCATTCAAGGTTATTGTACAGAAGTTGGTAGAGCCGTTAATGAAGTTCATATCACTCACTCATTCTCAGTCACACGCACACACAAAACCGATGTGTGGTTGTTACTCCCAAACATTGAGTCAGACAGTAATACACTCATAAAAATTCTAATCACGTTCATCTGGGTCAATAATTCTTTTAAATTTTGATATAAATTTCCAATAATACTTCTCTATCATCATGAACATTTTGCTTTTTTGGATTTGTATTTTTGTACTGTGCATGTATGCAGTTTTTCTTCACTTGGGAGTCCGTGGGCAAGTTTTGACTATAAATAGGGGTCCATAGGTCAAAAAGTTTGGGAACCACTGATTTAGACTGCAGCAAAAAAAAAAAAAAGGTTAAAAAATTGTACACATCATTTTAAAAATAACTTTTCTTTTACGAATGAAATAATTCTTGTGCAACAATTCTTTGCCAGTATTTCATTGACTCCCACAACTACGTCGGTTGTATGCATATGTGTATTTCAGTTTACATATGACTTTAAATATGACAATCCTATGTTTAAGCTGTCTTTTCTCATACATTTGTTAGATCATTACTGCTTGATTCTATTGTAGAGTTAAAATTTACAACTGACTTGAGTAACATTATTAGTTGAATCAATAACATAGAAACACTAGAGGATAGAATTACAAAGAGCAAAGAGCAAAGTAGCAATGGTAATTAAAGCATGAAATTATAATTTTGAAATACAACGCAGCAACATCTAACACAACACTCAGACATGGTAACACATTTTTATTGTTTCATTCGCAAAAAACAACAAACGCATAAATATCCTCCTTCCTACCACATTTGCATCCGGGCGTTTAAAGGGTTTCATTTATAAGCCAGGAAATTTTTTTCAAAAATGTAAAATTCTAATACAAATGAAAGGCAAAACTTATACTATTGAAAAATGCAGGACGCAATAATCTTTGTGTAAAAGTGGTTCTGTAGTGTATAAGATCTTGATCTCTTTAAACTTTAAGTTTAAAAAAAAAACAAAAACAAAAACACTCACACATGAGAGAGCATTGTTGGCGGTTTCGTAACCACAGCCGTATTATTTTATAAATCATTTCAGAATGTTCTTCTCAATATAAAAGTAATGCTTAATCATATTAGAAAAGATAAATGATGAACTCCTAAATATATATTTTTTAAAGCATCTCATAGAGTTTTGCAACAAGAATGTTCTTATTGAATCCGTTATGTTTCGTTTACTGATTTAATGCCCAGGAAACATTTTACAGGAAGCTGGTAAACAGGTAAAAAAAAATATCAGTTTTTACGAGCATTCCATTTCATTATAGAAACAAATTAATCATGAAACTGAAATAAACGCCAAATGGAAAAGTTGTTCATTCTTTGCGCCAAGGGGAAACAATACACAAAGGTCAAACGACCTGCATCTGATGCTATTTACCCCCCCCCCCCCCGATGCATAAATATGCACCTATATAATTGTAATTTCGTTTTCGTTCTCAGTGAGTGTCAATGATTGAAGATAAATATTTACTTCCAAATTTTTTTTTGTTCAGGAGATTAAAAAAAATTAACTTACTGCATTTTTTTTCCACTGGTTATTTTTTTCCTAAGGCCAATAAATAAAGTCTAAAGTTAACGGTTTTGGCTAATGACTTCTTTCTTTGTTAGTTTAATACTTACAAAAATCGATCTATTTAGTTATGAATCAAAAGTAATTGTATTATAACTAAAAGTAATGTGATTAATTATATTTTTTTTTCTGAGGATAACTTAAATTAGTGAATCACATTTTTAAAAAAAAAAAATGCTTGTTACACGTTTTCAGGGTAAAGGTTCATGGGGAGAAATGAGTTCCTGCTTCAACTGAAGCACATTAGTGGACATGAACGCAAGTAACATTTTTAACACTCGATAACTGTAACAACACATATGACATAAAATAAAGTGAAACTTCTGGTGTAATAAAAAAGGTATGACAGTATGCAACGAAATGAGAATATAACACGCGTTATAAACAAGTGGATCGCAAACTCAATGTTATAAACACAGCAAAGCACTTGGCACTCCGGGCAGAATAGGAAATTGCTTGGCACTCTCAAATAAATAAAACAAATGTTAGTGAGATAGTTAAACATTTGAAGTCTGAGAACAATAATAAACGATTTTGAAAATTTAAAAAAATCGTTTAGGGTAACAGTAAGTTATCTCATACTCATAGTAAATTTATATTAATTCATTTCGTTAATTCACATCACAAAATATTGGCAACGGAATAGTGTAAATCTTACACACTATTAAATTAAGTTTCACTGATTTCACATCTCATATCATATAAGCGGAGAGGCAAGATGCTGGATTGTATGGTAACTGCCAGTGTTTAGACGTAGTTACACATACAAGTCAGATTAAGTTTGAATACAACCCTGAGGATGAGGGACCCTTTGAAGTTTACCAGTCAAAGATTGTGTTTAAACAGAATATCGTTTTTCCATATGCCAACAAGTAACACAGTAATTGTGTCTAAGAGTATTTTGAAAAACGAACATTTTTTTGAAGTTCGTTGTTTTAAATAAACTTTGAGATGACATTTCGCTCGACACAGTAAATGAAAACCTCTAACTTGATCAAGATAAGTCTACTAGAAAGAAAAAAGTCGAATCTCAAATTTCAGACATTTGGTTGATCTGACCTTATTCCTCTATCAACTAATTCTACTTGGAGTGCTATTCCGTAATGGCGCCAAGTGCTGACGAAATATCAACACATTAAAAAAAAAATTCCCACTAAACGGCATCATGACACGTTTTCTTCCAGATCGCTGCCCCTAATAGCTGTGTATGACGTTTTTTTTTTTTAAACTTTCATTGTAGCTGAAGAGACAGATTTGAATGGCGAGCGTTCATGAACGTAGGTGAGAGCTTTTAAATTTTCAGGAGAAGACTCTAGGTCATTGATTGTTTAAATTGTTCTATTCTTCATTGACTGCATTTTTATTGGCCAGTTGACATTTTATTTCTCAAGCAATTTCTGTGAGTTTTTTTTTGGATGACTATTTAACTAATTCATAAATCAAATGTCATGAAAATTTTCATTGGAAAAAGCCATTTTTTTATAAAGGTCACTAGATGGTCAAGAGCCAGGCAAAAAGCATCAACAAACTTGATCAATAATCAATAAGAAACTGATCTCATGGCCTTTGTCTTTGGTGGAAAATTGGAATAATTGTGGTTTATCTCCCTTTTATTATCTGTAACTACGTCTTATAAAAGTAAAAGAATGTAGCCTAGTTGTTGGTGTTTGTCAATGTAGATTTAAGAATTAGATGAGGTTGCATTTTATTATCACTGAAGTTATATACAGCTCGTATGATGTAAAAACGTATTTATTTCGTTAAAAATAGTAATTTTTAAAATTTATATTAGATATAACCTTGAAACCTTCCTTGTTATCCCAACCAGTTTATTTTTTGGTTCCAGGTTTGATTTCGACAAAATTCGAAATTTGTTACTGCAACGTTTTCTTGACACAAAGACCGATACCGTTAAAATTCAATATCGACACGTCACTACGCCATTCAATTTCTAATGGTCTATAATGACCAGGGGCTTATCGGAAACATTATATTACATACTAGCTGACCCGCGTCGTAGCATACGCCGCAAATGACTCAGTGACGGATGAAGACTTCCTGAAAAACACAGTTGTTTAAATGGGGTGGGTTTGCAGTGTTGCGAAGTCATGTTCGGAAAGAAAGTGGGAAATGAACGGGTTCAAACACAAACATTTAAAAAAAAATTTAAAAAGTAATGTCTTAGCTGGTGGTTTGAACCTACGACCTTCCGCGTGTTAGGTGAATCTAATAAACACTACACTACGAAATACACACTATCCTGTTGTTCTGAAAGAACAAAGTAATTGACTTCAACTGAACACATTGGGGTCTCGATGATCGGTGGGGTTAGACAGCTTGGTGCCCGGCATGGTTGAACCATGAGGATTATTATATATATATAGATTAATATTTTCTCCCCTTTTGAAGCCAAGTTGTGTCTAAGTCCACATGTCCAGTAACAATATGTAGCAAAAACTGACCTTTGCTGAAAGGTACATATAATAAAAATAGCTTAAACTTTTTTGGCGTCTAACCACCAAATCTCATACAGAGAAAAAAGGACTATCCAAACATTACAATTTGTTTTAACTTTAGTAATACATGCAGTTCCAGTTAAATATTGAAGAAACTCACTATTTAACTTTCAATCTGTTAGATGCAAGTAAAACATTGCGTGAAGTGACTTCGAGTTTGCACCCTTCCTGTCAATGTAAGACTGCATCAGAAATCAATCAGCCTACCATTTATGTTACTCATCCTAGTAGCCCAACCACTCAGCTAGAGAAGCTGATAAAGACAACGCACCAGGCCATGAACGGGTCCGATACACCAGCTGTCTTTCTGCTTGACTTCACATCAAAGGAGTTAGTCCAGATGGTAATCTATTGGATTGGTGCAATTATTCAGCCTCCTGTTTATTTCATAGGTCTGGTAACAAACATTACAAGCATCGTAATTTTCCTTCGACTTGGTCTGAAGGACAGCTTCAATCTATGTTTCCTTGTGCTCTCCTGTATAAACTTGACCAGTGTAGCGATATTGACGGTAGGGGGCTGGAGTAAAATGATGCCTGACTCTTTTCGGCACTGGCGAATTGATGGAGTACAGTTGTCTTGGTTTCTAGCGTTTTACTACGGCTCCTTTTACGACATTTCACAAGCGATCACGACCCTCACAGCAGTTCAGAAATGCTGGTGTGTCGCGTTACCCTTTCGCTTCAAAAACACATTCACCAGATCTCGGACATCTATAATGTTAGCGATAATTTGTCTGGCTATTTTATCGATCCACATACCTGTATTCGCATCGCAAGACCTGGTGGCCACGTTTGATCCGGCAACGAATACGACACTTTTTAAATTGTGGACCTCGGGTATTCGAGAAAAAGTCCTTTCCGTCGTGGCGCTTGTGTCTTTGGTGTTTACCACTACATGTCAGGTGACCGTTATCTTCTGTTTGATCGTTCTCGCGTCAAGCCTAAGAGCGTCATCGAAATTCAGGAACTCATTAACGACCCCTAGTATCGATGAACCGGTGCCTGATCTTAAAAATCGTACAAAAATATTCCAAAATCAGTCTTCGAAAAAGCTAACCATTCACAATATGAGTTCTAATAAACTAGAAACCAAGTCTCATGGCAAAAACGCCGATAGAGTCGTTCCAGTAATTCGAAACACTTCAAGAAAAGAAATACAGGCCATCAAATTGACTACGTTCGTATCGATACTCTTCGTGTCATGCAACACGTTAAAACTATTGAACTATTACGTTCTCGTGTGTATTCCGGACTACAGCATATTCAGCCGTTACCAGAATACCTACTTGATGACAAATGACATCAGGATAACCATCGAAGCCTTGGACATGTCCTGCAACTTCTTCATCTATCTGAAATTCAACTCAAGGTTTCGTGCAATGCTGTTGTCCAGATTGAGATATTGGTAATCAAAGTTTCCACTTTGGCCTCACTGATTTTTACGCAGCAAAATGTGAAAAAGAATGAGCGAAAAGACACAAAATAAATATTTTGAAAATAAAATATGTTATAATTGTTAAAGAAGGTCGCCGTGGTCTAAGCAGTAGCGCGCTGGACTGTCGAAGCGAGTCACGGGTTCGAGCCGCGGTACTGACAAAGCGCCCGGGCATAGTGCTCAAACCACGATCCCCTGCTCCTTAGTGGTCAATGAAACTTGTGAACGCTACTTCACTTGCCCCATAGACCGCCATGGTCTGAAAAGGCGTTATTTATTTATTTTATTTATAATTATTAAGTGACAATAGATATTTAAGCTTTTAGTTTAAGTTTTGCTAATAAAATATGCCATAAGGGACCTCACGCAAGTAGAGTAAAGGAGGGGGTGTCCACACATTGGGGACGATGTGTGACTATGGGCATTTTTTCTTTTTTTAGAAATGTGATGTCACATTAAAACTTGCAAATTTAAATAAAAGTTCCTCTTAAATATTTGATTTCTTACCATTTATTATTTTATGACATTTTACATGGCTTTACGCGTGTTATGATATCAGAGTGCAACCTTGCACTGAAAACATACTGCAAAGACAAAAAAATTGTTTTGAAACAAGAAAATATAGCATTTATGGGGGGGGGGGAAAGCTTTCTGACGTCATATTGAAGGGGAAGTAAATAATCTTCCTAATTCGCCGGACGTTATTTATAGACAGTCTCATGGGTTTTCGCAATGAATAAACAAATTTCACTTGAAAGCTAAATATTAGATTGTAAGTTTAAAAGGCAGATTTTGGAGGTATATTATTACGCAGCGAATTTTAACTTTTTCGTAAGAACTTACGTTTTTAATTTATTAAATGCAAAATATGTGTTATACTTATATTTTAGCTATTACAGCGGTAATTTTAAGATTAAAAAAATTCCAAGTCATTTTTCGGCACTCAACCGAACTTGATGCAACCGTTTTGCATATTTATCACCTTACTTTCCGGGTTGTCACAGTAAGATGAATTTTTTAAAATCCTTTTCATGATAATGAAATAAGAATCAAAATCTAGTAACGAAAATTTTTTAAAAATTTTCTGTAAATTATTCTATGATCTTGTAAGACCAACAAAATGCTTGTTGATCGTTAATAACTATAAAGTAGATAAATGAATTCAACAAATATTTTTTATCTTATATCTTATCTTATATGTTACAGACGCTCCTTCTGTACAGAAGATTATTGCGTCCTACGTATTTCTATGGTTTGTGTTTAGTCCTGTATTCTTACTAGAGTTTTAAAAGATGATAAAGTGGAGGCTTTCCTGGTTTCTTCAGGCAACCCATTCCACGCCCGAATACCGGACGGAAAGAAAGAAAACTTGTATGTGTTTGTTCTTGCATATGGAATAAGGAAGGTGTTTTTAACTTTATGCCTATTTGAGGGTTGTATTAGGTTATCTTTGTGTTGTATTTCTAAATTAGAATTAATTGCCTTATGTATAATTACTATTTTACTCTTGGTTCTTCTATCCTCTAGTGTTTCAAGGTTTAATGATTTAACTAACGGTGTTACTCTTGTCAGTTTTGAATATTCTCCAGTAATGAATCTGGCAGCTCTTTTTTGGATTTGTTCTAACTTATCAATATTTTTTTTGATTTAGAAAATTATCATTACATCGTAGATGTTTCAAAAGGATAGTTTATAAAGTTACAATTATATTGAATCTTGTTGTACAAGACCCCCCAAAAATGTTAATTAAACGTCACCAACTATTTAGATAATAAAAATTATAAGATAGTTAAGTACATTAAAATGTTTAACACATATACAGCAAATATATTTCAAAAATAAAGTTTAATATTGATATTAACACTAACACTGTTAAGAGATTATTTTAATTCTAACAAAAAAAAAAAAATTCTAAAAAAAAAAAAAAAAAAAAGTATTAAATTAAACTCCCCACCTCCCCCCCACTATTATACATATATAAAAAATTCACCGATCTTTAAAAAATTGAATTAGGATCAATAAATTAAGCTTGAAATACATATATATCCATTTAAAAAAAATGAGTTTGTTTAATTTTTTTTTCAGGATGATCGGCTACAAAAGAGTTGATAATTAAAATTGAAAAAAAAAAGCATAATACCGTAATAATTTATCAAAGAATTTTTTTTTAAAATCGGAAATTTTCAGAAATAAGTTTTAAAATGGTAGTTTTTTAGGGCTCTAAGGTAGCGGCCCTTCTGTCGGTTTAAAAAAAACCCATAACCTCTTTTTTCCGAGGTCGTAGGGGGTTATAATTTTTCCATTAGAACATTATCGGGCTTGGTAGACTCCCGCGACGCCCATCCCTCTGCAGGTCAGCGGATGACTTTCTTGGCGTTAGTCAATTCTCAATATTTTTATAGTGGCTTTAACATGGGCTTGAACCCACGCCCCTCAGCTTCTGTCCGGCCCTTTATTAAAAAAGCATTTACCCGATCTTCCCTCAATCCTCCAACTACCCAAATGGCCATCTCATCACTGCCCTCTAATATATTTTCTGTGAAAATATTTAGATTAATCGACTGTTAATGTAACTCCGTTGTTGTCGATTTCACCTGTTTTATCATTCATTTGCAAAAAATCTACGACTTTATAATCGGTTGTAGCCGCTGCCTCGCGTTTAATGACATTTTTTGCATATTGTAGGACTAATATAATCAATATAATGAGCTGTTAAGGGACAGGTGGTTGCCTGCGAAAAAACGAACTACCTCTCAAGCAATTTTCTAATCTTACACGTTACGCTGTACCAACTATTCCCATCTATACATCTGGCAATCGACATGCTTGCCCACATCTAACACACAAGGCTGTCGTGTAACTGTACGTTCAGCAAACCGTCATGTGCACGAGTTTGTGCCAGTCAGCTCCGGCAAGAATGTGGCAGTTCTTCTAAACCATTGAAACAATTGTCTTATCAGGCACAATCTTCGTTGGTGTTCGAGATATACAGGCCATGCTGTTATTAACCTCTTATAGCTGAAACAAGTAATAAAAACTCGAATGAGTAATTCAACGCAATTTAAATAAAGAATTTTATTTTTTTTTCATTCAAGGTGAAATTCTAGATTACATCAAAAGTCATTTTAAATCAGTAATTCTGAAATTAAAGAAAAATGACGTCATATCCCCTCACGCTACATCACACCAAGAATGTGTCAATCGAAGTGATTATTCGGAGATTACTATAAACTTTTTGAGGTGGAAACCCCTCGATGCTTAAGCTTAGACTAAGTTTACTTAAACTAGGCTACTGTAATGATTTAAACAGACGCCCATCTTGTTGTTTGTATCATGTATTAACTTCCGTTTTATCTCTCATATCTCTAAAGAACCATAACTCTATTAATTAACTCTCAAAATAACTATCAAGAGTTATTTCCCTTATTACATTCCCCTTTCCTCGGATATGGAATCATATCAATTGACAATTGAAATACAAGTTTAACATAGAATGAGCCTAAATGACTCTTGATCATCTTGCAGTGAGGAAAATTTAAAATTAAGCAAAGACGTAGACCATTCAGATACAAAAGGAGTTACATTATCTAAATGTCATTTATAAAAATTAAACTTAATGTATTTATAACTTGGCATCTATTCTTGATAAAATGTCCAATTGTCATTTCTGTTAATATTAAGTTCAATTTTTGATTAATGCTTAAAATTTAAAGTCTTTTAAACTTGTTCTTGATTAAGTATCCAACTGCTTCTTTATGGATTAATTGAAGACTATTGTATATTGATTTATGTCTTCATACTTATCTTCCTTTCTGACTAATATTTTTTTCTCTCTGATTTTAACATTAATGATTACGTATAACACATTCGATGAAACGATTAATCTTGAATGATATTATCATACCATGGCACGGACGTTGAAGATCACTAAGATCAAAAAAATAAAGACGACAAGACATTAACGAGCTTTAGTCTTGTTGAAACGTTGGGGCATTCCTGGTTGTTATCTTCATAATGCCCATCGAGGAACGAACGAATAAAACGTTGAACGTGCTCGATTTTAAATGTGTAGTGATTAACTAGCTCATGTGGTAGTCTCTATACCGGTCTGGCATCTTTCGAGCTCTTCTGGGACGCTGCAACTGATGGTCAGGCAAACCGATGTCAGCTGCGGGCACAGGCTCGACTGTAGTCCCATCTTGGATGTCGACTTCTGGTTCAGTAGAAAATTCTTCCTCTTCAATTATGTCAGCTGATGTGGGTGCTCGTGGTGACTGTATGAAGAAGCTGCTGTTTCTCGTGATGGTTTTGTCATTTCTTTGAGCTGTAATCATAGTACCTGTCTTGTGTGTGACAATCTAAGTTATTGGTTCATAAGGAGTTAATGGTCGAATAGACCTTGTGTCTTTAACAAGCGCATTATCTCCGGGTTGAATAGTTGAAGGTTGTACGTACTGTTTCTTATCAGCATAGTGCTTCATGGTAGATTTTGCTCTGGCATCATTTTGCCTAATGACGTCATCTTTTTTATTTTGAGGGATGTTTGGTACTTGAGGAAGTTTTGTTTTTAAAGCTCGACCAAATAAAATCTGTGCAGGAGACATTCCTGTAGATGTATGTGGTGTTGATCTGTACGATAGAAGAAATCTGTAAAGCTCTTGCTTCCTGTTCTTCTGTTCAATTTCAGCTGTTTTTATACACTTTTTGACTGTGCGCATAAATCTTTCTGTTTCTGCATTAGCTCGGGGCCATAGAGGTGTAATTTTGCGATGATGGATACCCATGTTTGACATATAATTTTTGAAGTCTTGGCTGTTTAAGGGAGGACCATTATCAGTTTTGAGCTGATCAGGAATACCGAATTCTGCGAATATTTTGTCGAGTCGAGGTATTGTAGCTCTTGCTGATGTGCTATCAAGAATATCCACCACAACATACCTTGAATATTCATCGGTAACAACTAGTAACTGTTTTCCATTTAGTAGATGACCAAAATCAGAGCTTAGTTCTGACCATGCTTGGCTTGGAAGCTCGGACATCTGCAGTGGTTCTCTTGCTGACGTAGGAGTAGCAACTTGACAAGCCATGCAGTTTTTAACTTTTTTCTCTACAGCTGCATTCATGCCTTGGAACCAAACTTTCTCACGTAGCAAAGCTAGAGTCTTTGTTTGCCCTTGGTGTCCACTGTGTGCTAATTCAACAGCTTGTTTCTGTATTGATTTCGGTAGGACAATTTGTTTGGCCTTGAGAAGAATTCCATCTTGAGTGACTGTCAATTCTTGAGCACATTGCTTGAGTGAATCAAATGTTCTTACTTCTTCAACTGGGACAGATGTGGTATGTCTGTACCATAGTCCTGTTTCAAGTGATTTGATGACGGCTTGCAAAGTAGGATCTTTGGCCGTCTCATCAGAAACTTGTTGTAATGTCATAGCCTTTGGTATAGCATTGTCAGTTAAATACTGAATATATTCTTCAGCTATTTTCTCTTCTCTTGTACTTGGCACATTATGAGCCGGATGTCTGCTCATATAATCAGCAGGATTGTCTTTACCCTTTTGGTACTTGATTTTCATGTTGTAAGCTTGGCATCTCATCACCCATCTCTCAATTCTTGCTGGAATTTGGGTCTTAGGATATCCAAAAAGTGTAACTAATGGCTTGTGATCAGTATTGTGATCAAATACAGGCATATGTTTTCCTTGAATAGTGGAAATGTACACGTAGTCGTCCTCTAAAGTGTTATTCACGTTTCTAATATGCTTTTTAAAACTTGGTTTCTGGTGTGGGGTGCGTTTCGGTTGAAATGTTGGTATAACTACACTGTTGTTAACAGTGGCAAAGTGGTTGTTTTTGCCACATGCTCGGCACTGCTTATTGTAAGCTGGACAATACTTCTGACCACCTTCATGGGGCCATGCTCTTCCACAATTCTTACATTTAGAGTAAGGAATTCTGTTTTGTTTTGGTGTAGATCTATAATTGTATTGTTTGGGCGTGCTATAATTAGTTGAACTAGTAGTAGATCTCATTTTGTGCAGAGATGCATTATTTCCTTCTATCTGCTTAACGTATTTTTGCGTGATCTCGCAGGTTCTGGCAAACTGTAATAAGTCTGTAATAATGTTATGATTATTTAATTCTTTTTCCCGTACCTCGGATGATTTACAACCAGCTATTAGTTGTGACCTTATCTCTTCATCAGGGTTATGGAACTCACACGATGGTGCTAGCTGCTTTAGCTCAGTGTAGAAGGTTTCTATCTCTTCAGTTTGTTGATGGAGCTGTCTGAAAGCATATCTTTGAATCTCTTTGTTTACTCTTGGATTAAAGTAACGGTTCAATGCTTGAATGAGCTTATCAATCACTGATTCATCCGGTGTTGGAGTTGTTTCCAAGTCCGGTAGTGATTCGACTATATCATTAAGATCATTACCTGCATATGTTAGTAGGAGAGCTTTCTTTTTGCTTTCGTCGGTGACATTATATGCCACAAACAAGTTATTTGTTAGCCTTGGCACCCACTTGTGCCATCGAGTAGCCACACCTTCTGTCTTCGTATCGAATGCAGGGTAGGCTGGTAGCTGTGCGAAAGCCATGTTGTAAATTTTTTTGTCTCCTCGGTAGATCTAAGTCTAGATCTTGATTTAAGTAATAGAACAATTTAAAATCTGGTTTTAATACTTATCGATCCTTTTAAAGCTTAGATCTTCCTTTCCAAAGATGTTCGGATTGTTTTTGACGAAGATGTTCGTGGATTTCTTTCTGATTAGAAAAATTCCTCGTCGCCAATGTAATGATTTAAACAGACGCCCATCTTGTTGGTTGTATCATGTATTAACTTCCGTTTTATTTCTCATATGTCTAAAGAACCATAACTCTATTAATTAACTCTCACAATAACTATCAAGAATTATTTCCCTTATTACAGCTACCACTAATACTAATAATACTAGTTACTAACTACTAGTCTACTAGTAGTAGGCTACTACGAACTTTCCCCACTTGTGATAATGAAGATTGATTAAATTATTTTTAAAATCATTATTCTTAGTGTTTTTTTAAAAAATAATACTATATATAAGCTTAACTAACACTAACAGTAATGAAACTAGATTAATAATTTTAATATTAATGTATTATTATTCAATCTTCATCGTCGTCAATGTCCAACTGAGTCAGTGAGCATACTTCAATGATCCATAGCCATTTAAATCTAGTAGGGGTTGCCAACAATTTAAAAAAAAATACTTTAAAAAAAATTCTCTCTTTTTTTTGGTGGTTGGGTAAAAAAAATAATTACTAAGTAGAAAATTATTGTCAACCAGTCGCACATACTCCACACAGTTGATAATATAAGAATACTAATACTAATACTAATATGATAATAGGCAGCGAGTTTCAAATTTATTCAAGCTACAACTAGTGCATTGGTGTTCAGATTATTTTTTCTTCTAAAAGGCTAAAATCTAAAATGCAGTAATTATCAGTAAAATACCACTTAAAAGACGTATATGCATACTATAACACACGTAAACATATCAACATTATAATTAATTGAGTAGTTATTATTGGGGCTAGAACTAATGACTAATGACAATGAAATCAATTTTACTATCTTAACATTATTATAGTTACAATCTCAATTGCAAATCAATTAGTTGATCTAACAAGACTAAGCATTATTTATTTGATTTTTTTAAAAAAAAAAGCTATGATAGCTACATATAATACTAAATTATAATGAGACAAAAGTACTGATTATTTCTATAAATAGAAATCTCCGTATAACGCCAGGCGTTATTCGGAGAAATCTCCGTATAACGCCTCTCTGTGTCAATTTAATGCGCACCGCGCAACAATCTAAAATGAGCATTCACAAAGCGGAAAGCCCCGTTAAATATCATTCTAATTCTAGATTACAATAAAAATAATTTTGAATCAAGAATTGCTGTGATCCTGGTTCAAACTTTGGTTTAAGTTCCTCATTTTTAGATATTTCAATATTTTTCTTCTGTATAAGTATGTATTCAACTATGTATGGAGTTTGAGTTCGTTAACGCGCAAATAGTTTCAACAGACAGTAGGGAATATCCACGAGAAGAATGTCCTCTAATCTTTGGTTCAGACTTCATCGAGGGCCGTTAATAGTTGACAGCAAGGAAGAGTCTTCATCTCTGCTTTGTAATTTCGAAATATTTTGAAACAGTACATTCGGCTCTTAGTTCAAATGAGTTATGTCCAGTGGCGTAGCTAGGGGGGCGGTGGGGGCGGTCCGCCCCGGGCGGCAAAAGCTCTAGCTACGCCACTGGTTATGTCAAATGCTTAAAATAAATCAGTCATAAAGAGATATTTCATTTTTTAGTTAATTGTGTAACACACAGTGGCGGATTTAGCTTTGTCTGCGTGGGGGGGCGAGGAGAATTTCAGGGGGCGCCGAAAATTTTACTAAAAACAGATTTTTGGGTAAATACTAGGGCTGTTAACGATTAATTTAAATTTAATTGTTNACTTTTGAAAAATTAACGATTAATTAATCGTTAATTTCGTTTAAAGCCAAAAATTTTAATTTGTGATTTCATAAGTAACACTTATTTAACGTTCTGATAAAAATCTAAATAACACTGGAATGTCTTCTTTATATATCGAATTTTCACCAACTACGCAAAAGTGTGTTGACATTAATTGGCTCAAGTGATGAGCGGGTCTAATTGACAATATAACCAACAGAACTGAACAATCATTGACATGGAACTGATGTAACTGGTATGCTCAAAACGGTCTTGGCAAGGAATGACATTATCAGATATTGGTGTTCATTAACTTTCCACCATTGTACTGGATTAATGGATTCAAGAACGTTCATCTCCATTTTGTAACGCAGTTATTCATCAGAAGAGCTGTCGTCATTTCTGTCTCTAAGTCAAACGCCATTACTGCCATTAGCTTCATACGCTTTTAATTTGGTTTGATAAGTAGGCAAACTTTATCAACATTTTGAACATGCTTTCAGTCAATATTTTAAAACCAAAATGTAAATGTCATCTTCAGGAAATTCATTATTTATCAGGCGCTATTTTTAAAAATTGTTTATATTTACTTTTTTTTTTACTTCCAATTATTTGTAAGTGATGTGTCAATTAATCGTTAAAAATAATTTAATCTTTAAACATTTTTAATTATTACTCGAGAAATTAATTATTAATTTCTGCAGCCCTAGAAATAATAATTATGAGCCAACTAATTTAGTAAATTTTCCAAATCATCGAACAAGACAAACAGAAGAAACAATATAAACAGATATGTTTTCAAAATAGTGACGTATATTTATTTCAATAGTATATTTTTTGATCTAAGGAAGAAACTTAGTTTATGCGAATTTGTATAGATCCCTGAGTCTTATTTAAATTCCTTTCTACATGAACCTAAACGATTTATCGTTGATTCAAAGTCAAAGTTCTCATGTTCATTTGAAATTATTGCCAATCCAGACAGACGTTCGTTTTTCATTTTTGAGCGCAAATAATTTTGATGACTTTTAATCATTGCTACCAAGAAGATTCTAGTAAATTTGTATAGAGTATTGACAAATTAGGGAGACCTGATGCCATTTATTTTTCAAACAAGAATGGTAGAAAGTCTTTAAGTTGTAGCTCACTAGTTTTAGATAGTGATGGACGTTGTGATGGATGTTAAGATGGACGTTTTGATGAACGTTGTGATGCATACAAATCTTTGAAGGTGTACTATTCAACGATTGCTTCTTCAGGGTTAATAAGTTTGTAAATTTTGCATCAACTTCAAAGAGAATCTTTATTGTCTTCCAACATTTCTGATGGATCAATACAATAGTAATAAATAGCTGTGCCCCTAAAGTCATTAAATCGATCATCTATTTATTTTAGTAGTGTATCCAAGATAGTATAGGATGTTTCAGATTTAAAACTAGTAGTTGGATCATCAGCCCTTTCATCTCTACTAAGTTCACCTGTCATACTTTTATTTTTTTGCAAATTTGAGTTTCTTTAAATTTTGTTTTTAACATCTAGTTTGGAACACTTTTCGTTAATAGATGAAAACAATTTTTGAAAATATTAATAATTTGTCTTTCACTGGTCTTTATGGTCATGGGTGGTAACTACTTTCAGAATTTTACAATACTTGATCGCTTCTCTTTTCAATAAACTTATTTCTTCCAACATCAATTAATCGTTTTGCAATTGCAATGTCAATACTCTTGTGCTACAAGTGGTTTGATAACACGAAAATATCAACCAGCTTTTGTACAAATAGCATCAGAAAAAACAAAAGAATATTTGTTATTAAAACAGATAGTCCCACAGCTTCTGCTCTGACTTCCGACACTTCCTCTATGTTATGTTGATTTCCCTGAATGTATATCTTATAGAGTGGCTAAAATAGCAGATAATGATTCAACAACTGCATCGACTGCATGCTTATGGCTTGACCATCTTGTATCAGAAAGTCATTTCTGAGTTTTTACAGTTAATTCATATTGACATGATCTTTTTAAAAGAGTATGTAGACGTGGTAAACTAGACGAAAAGAATGCATACAACCTTTCAGCTGAGCCAAAAAAACCCCAAAAACAACTGTACATTACTGTGTACAGAAATTGCTTCGATAGTGACCAAATTCAAAACATGGGGACAACATTGGGTGAAAGTTTTAAGTCCACTCTTAATTCCAGACATCACAGATGCGCCGTCGTATGCCTTTTCTCCACAGATTGTGATGTCAATGTTTCGCTTTTGTAATGTGTAGTTCCGTTAGAATCTTCTAAGCAAATGCAGGTTTGCAGCATTTCTGTTTACCAAAGTATACAAGCCTATAAATCTTTCCTAAACATTTCTTAAAACTGAACGTAAAGTGACATCTGATGAATTTTAGATATATTAATGGTTGAATCAATAATTATAGAAAAGAAATGTGAAGACTTAACTGTATTATCAATTGCTGCTGATAATTCAGGTGCAAATGATTGAATTAAATGAATTTGCACATCATTACTTAAATAAATTTCATTTTTCTTTTTAAACTTTAGATGACTGTTTAAAGTGGAATCATAGTTGGCTAATAAACTTAACATTCAAAGAAAATTTCCAGTATTTCTACAGCTACCAGCAATAAAGCAAGATTGTTCTCTGTGTCCTCTGTTTTGCTAAAACAATGTCACGCCTAATATTCGTTTCAATGCTTCTCTATTCTTTTCCACTTAGCGACACTCCTGACTGACCAAACCAGATATTGCAGTTTTGAAATACGATATTTAGCAAGCCAATATTGTCGTATTGCAGTTTAGTGATTGATTAAAAGTATCGTGTTTAACAATCTTTTTTTCTGCTCTAGTTACACCTTTTTAGTGTTCATTAAGGGCGTCTTAAGGGGGGCGCCATTTTAGACCGAACAGGTGCGCGGGGGGGGGGCGACCCGCCCCCCTGCCCTATAGCTAAATCCGCCACTGGTAACACATCGTTGTTTTTTCTTTCAGTGAACTTCAAAACTGCATGAATTAAAGGAGTATAAAATCGATTTAAAAGTACACCTTGTGATAACCAACGTACTTGTATAAATAATTAAAAGTTTATAGTCTTCATCATTTCCAAAAAATGTTGAGCAAATAATCTCTCATTGAAGGCATTCGTATTGATTTTTTTAGATGCTCTAATGACATTATGAAGTGATCCATGCAAACTTCAATTAAGATTTTTTAGACTAAATAATGTCGATAAAAGACACAATGGACTGAATTCGTTGCAACAATTCGTTGCAGCTTGTTTTAAATATATCATATAGTCAAGAGTATAGCTTGAACATTAAACAATTTAAAAATTCATTAAATAACTTTTCATGTATCGTATCTGTTTTCAAAAATTTAACAAGACTGTATTGTCTTCATTTTTTCTTCGGCTCACTTATTCTCATATATGTTTGTAACAAACCCCTTTTAATGATTATTAACTTTTTCAATGGACTGCTGCATTAAGGGCCTTTTGAAAAAATAATGATGATTGGATACAATTTAAATGCATGTAATTTCCCAACACATCGAAAATCGTTGTTTCACGTTAAACAAATTGTATTTTTTGACCTACTTATAGGAATTTCTCATTTTTATGCATGAAACTTGAAATAAATAAAAAAAAAAATTTGATTGGTTATAGCTGTTGAAATTACCTTAGTTCTACTTCTTTTCTAGGTTAAAAACGTTGTATTTCTTGACTGATAAAACATAAGATCTGTATTAAATTATTAGAAAAATTAATTGAGATACCATTTTGTTGATTGTTATTTATTAAAATTTGTATAGTTATAAAACAAATTTGAACGGTTCCAGGTGCACTATTAGAGTTTTATTAGAGTTTTTAATGATGATAAAGTGTTGGCTTTCCTGGTTTCCCCCGGCAACCCATTCCACGCCCGTATACCGGACGAGAAGAAAGAAAACTTGTATGTGCTTGTTCTTGCATTCGGAATAAGAAAGGTGTTTTTATCCTTATGTCTATCTGAGGGCTGTATTAAGTTTTCTCTGTGTTGTATTTATAAATTAGAATTAATTGCTTTATGTATAAATACTATTTCGAATCTATAAACGCAATTCCGAAGGTAAATTGCTTTAAAAATCACAAGATGGCATCCTCTTGTTAACAAATGATAGCTGCTCAACATAAACAAGGAATAAAAAATGGAATGATTATTTAAACGCAATTTCCAAAAATGAACTTGCGATTTTTAAAAATTCATTCTAGAGTCTCACCAAGAATGTGTCAATATAATATTAGCATTCACATAGCGGGAAAACCCCATAAACTATCATTCTAGCTTACATTAAAAGTAAAAGTAAGTTCAATTAAATAATTCTGAAACCAAACAAATTTATTGCCATCTACAAATTGCTGCTAAAACGAATGAAAAGAGAGTTCCTTCTTTAACATTTTTCTAAAAATACTTTCTACAGTTCGACGTTTGTTTTTGAGCCCGTGATCATACTTGAGACCTCCTAACATATTTGTAAAAGGACCGAACCCTCTATCTGGTATAGTTCAGGAGGAGTTGCTGTTCAAAGCTCGAACAGACATGCCGAATATTTCAAATATATATAAGCAGTTTGTCCCCAGGGAAATTGCCTATATAATACACGATTAAGGAGAGAGAGAGAGAGAGAGAGAGAGAGAGAGAGAGAGAGAGAGAGAGAGAGAGAGAATATAAGAGACAGTGAGAGAGGTTATAAAGAGATATGGTGTTGAGAGAGAGAAATATATTAATAGAGAAAGATTTAGAGGAAGAGAGAAACAGGTTGGGAGAGTGAGAAAAAGAAAGAGAAAGTGAGAGAGAAAGAAATGGATATAGAAATAGAGACAGAGAAAAGAGAGAGAGAGAGAAAGAGAGAAAGCAAGAGAGGGACAGAGTGCAAAGAGAGTCAATGAGCAACACAGAGAGAAATGAAAGAGAGGCAGAGACAAGATCTGGAGACATTGATAAAAATATAAATAGTGAGACAAAGAGAGAGAGAGAGAGAGAGAGAGAGAGAGAGAGAGAGTGAGAGAGAGAGAGAGAGATAGAAAGAGAGAAGGAAGGAGGAAGATAAGAGAGGAGCTGATCTAAGGAAAATTGAATTATGGCAAAGGTTTGATTTACAGCGTATACAAAAAAAAATATTCCGGCTATTGTGGAGTGTACGGCTTGATCCAAACCAGAAGATTCTGTGCAACAGACACAAGCAGCTTTAGAAGACAACACTGTCTTTAAAGTCTACATATAAAAATCACAAGGTTTAAACACACATACTTAACTCGTCCGTCTTCAAACTTACTGGTGAACACTTTTAATTTGTTTTTGTTTTTTAATCTGTAGATTCTGATATTTCTTGCCTCCTCTTCTAACTCGTTGGGTTTTTTTAGTATCTTTTCCCAACTTTCTTTTATTCGTTTCTCTGATCTTTTTTTAGTCGCCCCGTATTTTTCCCATTGGATTTGGTTTACGTATAATGTAAATTTAATTTAAATTAAATACATGTGTTTATTTATTTGTATGGATGAAGTCATTAGCCAAAAGGTTTATTTATGTATTTGTCTATTAATAAAGCTTTACATGCATTTAAAATTCAGTTTGTTTGTGTATGTTGTAGTTATCAAACTCAGCAGTTACATGCATGGGACATTAGTTTTAGAAACAGAATTTATAATACGAACATGACATGAAAGAAACCCACTGTAAATGGTTGGTGCCCAAATGTTCCATTGATATAATTTTAAAAAATTAATTTAATGAGTAAAATGTATTAATTTTATAAAGATATTTCATTTATACTTGGTTTTATTCTATTTTATACAATACAAATTTGATTAATAAGACCTATGTAAATAATTACATAGGAATAATTGTTCAATAGCAAACGTTCCTGAAAATAATTACGTTTCCAAAAGATTTCTTTCCAGAGAAAACAACACATTTTCGTGTTTTTTTGTAATGGATCAGAAATTGTTTCTTTAAAATGCGCGTGTTGACAAAAGAAAAAACACATAGAATCTAGATAGCAGAAAATTGCACAACTTCCAACACATTTGGGACTCTCTAACCTTAGATAACAATTCATCATTGAGAAGGAAATCTGAAGCTGAACCGTTTAGAAGAAAAAAAAAACAAAAAAAAAAAACATCCAGGTTATCAGCGCAAAATCTTAAGCAGGAGCAACAAGTAGATGTTTTTAAAGAACGGGGTTTCCCAATGAACTTTTTAAAATTTACAATGCCACGGATGTAACTGTGAAGCTGTTAAAGGACTCCACTATGCCGAATTAAAAATATAGAAAACACGGATGTCTCTTGAAATCTCCGAAACATAACTTCATTTTTCTGTGTATTTCATCTCAGGCCTTTATTTACCTTTTACGTTATCTTTCTGGGCTCGTCCGTGATCAAGCTGATTCTATTTAGAGCTATGTTTCTGCCACGACTTGGGTGTACTGAAAAATTCTCACCACTCAGAGTCGTAGTGAAAAGGGTGGGGGCTACATATGCCCCGGTGCCGAGCTACAGGTGTGACAATTACAATAACTTAACACTGGTAATAAAAAGGGGTGGCGCAAAATTTTGTAGCTTGCCCCGGCAAAATATCATAACTAAGCCCATGTTTTCACTTGTATCTTATCTTATCTCATCTTATCTTATCAGTTAAGGACGCTCATTCTATACAGACGATTATTGTGTCCTACGCTTATACATGGTTTGTGTCTAGTCCTGCATTCTTATTAGAGTTTTAAAAATAGAGAAAGTGTTGTTTTTCCTGTTTTTTTCAGGCAACCCCTCCACGCACGAGTTCCGAACGGGAAGAATGATAATTTGTATGTGTTTTTTCTTGCAAACTGAATGAGGAAGGTTTAAAACCCCAATGTAAACGAAACCAAATAATTAATTAATTTCTAAACTTTCAATGAAATCAAAGTTTAAAAAATTAGTATAGAAAAAATATAAAAAAATATATAAACTTTTCTGCCTTGCAAAAAATGTATCATTTTTAGGATTTTATTTTAATTCTATCCTCTGAAATTCTGATACTGAAAATCATGGTCAAAGCAAGAAATGCTCATTTCACCCGGCTTCCTATTCCATCTAGGGTATAGTGTAGCAGTGTTCTCGTTACACACCAGGGTTCCTATTCCAATTAGGGTATAGTGTAGCAGTGTTCTCGTTACAAACCAGGCTTCCTATTCCATCTAGGTTATAGTGTAGCAGTGTTCTCGTTACACATTCGGCTTCCTATTCCATCTAGGGTATAGTTTAGCAGTTTTATTGCTACACACCAGGGAATCGTTGTTGCTCCTCTGCGAAATTTTATCGGGAACCAGTACCTCGCCCTGACATGTCTCTGATGTTTGGATTTTTTTTTCTGATGTAAATTTATGAAATGTGTATGTTCCAAGATCGTTATTTTTTCATTCATAAATGACAAAATCCATTTGGCTTAAAAATAATCGTCTGAGCATGTTGTGTTAAAAAATATTTATAATTGTTCATCACTGTCAACTTAAAAGTTAAGAAATTTAAAAACCATAGTATTTGTTTAAGGGAAAAAAATAAAATTTTAGAACACGTGTTTCAATATCAAAAGATAGTAAGTATTATTATATTATTGAAATAAAAGGAATTATCAGTTAATACTCGAAACATGTAATGATACACATTACTGAAATCATAGTAAAATTTCTGGCGTCATATACAATGTACCATAACATGTACCCGAAATAAACAATAACTAGCGTTATAAACAAGTTGTTTGCGAACTTAATGCTGAAAACATAGTATAGGCATTGGCCATCTGAGCATAATATGACACTAAATGGCCCCGTCAAAGAAATAAAACATCTTGATCTAAGCAAACTAAACATTTGGAAATTGAGAAGAATATTCATATGGATTCACAAAGAAATCTCCGTGTAACTGAAGGTGAGTTCATTTATTCTGATGCTTTTTTTTGGGCACAAATTAACATTTAAACAACAAATTCTTAGAAATTTGCAAATAAACGCTAAGCTGCCTCAAATGTGGTATCATTCAGCCTCAAATGTTATATCGTTCAGCCTCAAATGTTGTACATTCAGCCTCAAATGTTGTATCGTTCAGCCTAAAATGTTGTACATTCAGCTTCACATGTTGTATCGTTCAGCCTCACATGATGTATCATTCAGCATCACATGTTGTATCACACGCAGTTTTTTTTTGTTTTGTCTTTACGAAGGTTCCGGTGTACGTGGTATGCACAACTCAGTTTTTGATTGTGTACACGCCTTATATAGTATTTTCTATACACTAGCTATATAAATAAGATTATATAATCCTACTCTTTTCTAATGGTTCATGTGCATCTTGCCAATTGTTAACCATGCATGGTCTATGGTAAAAAAAATATATTTTGAGGACGAGATAGCTTTAAAAATAGCTCTTGTTTTAACAAATTTTGAGGGCTCTGAGTTTCAGCTACTCTTGTATTGACTGGCGGCAAATTGGGTCTTTGACAAGTGACTGCTAATGAAACAATAACCTGATGCCATTACATTTAACTACGCCTATTACAATTTTTTAGTATGAATTTAAGAAGATGAGTTTCGATATTCAGTTCATTTATTTAAAAAAATGTGACTGAATACATCAATCACATACTTCAAGGATGAAGTGCCTTGTCTTTTCATTCGGCAAGTGATGGTAAAAAATCTTAAATTTTAAAAATATTTTCTCTTTAAAAAAAAAAAAAACAAAACAAAACCAAACACATTTTAACCGATTTCTTCGATATCACAACCATTAATGTAACAGTTAGGTTTAAAGAGATTCAATTCCTCATTGCGTAAAACATTGATTTCAACTTGATAAACAACTGCAAGTGCTATTGAAAGTTGGCGATAGGCTGTCAATTCCCTTGAGATCACTTGATGAAATCAAGTTACGACGAGTTTATTGACCTATTGATCTAGGCCGTGGTTGATACAACATGAGATCTATTCATCCCTGATAGGATCTCTAGATATCTATTGACCTTTTTATGACTACATCATTATGCAGTTTAATTTTCCAACACATTATGTGATGACGTGTTTTAGTGAACCTTTCTAGCGACTACTACTTGAAGCAATGTCTGCAAAGAGGGGGCAATAAAGTAATGTTTCAGAATTCCGTTTTTAAAAATAAAAATACAACAAGAGGGTCAAGAGCCAGGCAAACTCTAGTCCACGCGAGGAAACCTAAGGGAATTAAGGGAATGAAATAAACTTTAATAATTATTCAAAAGAAAATGTGACGAAAAATAAATGTCACATTTGAGACTTTCTCCGAAAACAGTATAAAAAAAATGAAGCTCATTTGTAAAATTTTTATAAAGAAAAGTCCAGAATTCATTGAGTTGCACACTATCTAGCCACATCTTACATAGAAAGAAATGATTTTTAAATACTAAATTAATTTGTTAAGTTTACAATTTTTTAAAAACATTTACGACAAATACAAACATAGAATCTAGTCTAGCCTATATGGTATGCACATTTTGTGTTAAATGCCTTCCATTTATTAAGCGCCTTGTTTGAAATACGAGATTTAGAAAGTTCTAGTTTGTTTTTAATTGAAAAAATATCAACTGCAGTAACAGGCGGAACCCAAAGCTTCTATTAAAAGAATGTTTGCATATGATATAATTTTAATTTTATTTCTTCATCAGCTATTAGTTTAGAATGAACTGCAAGGTAAAATAGGATTCTTTTATAATAGCACCTGCACGAAAATTTGATGAACCTGTATGTAGGACACGATATTTATGTCTTTTTAAGCCTTGCGAAAACCATTGAATAAAATAATTCATACATCCGTATCGTTCGCGATCATATATTTACGGTTTAACATTAGAGTAAGTTATCTTCTTCAATAATTTGATAAAAAAGGCATATATAATTATTAATTTTATAGGCAGTTTCGATTGAAAAAAATATTGATAAAAATAATTTAGCGCTCTTTATTTGTAACATTGAAAGGCAGATATTATTTTAAAAAATGATTTGGTAAATTTCAGGTGACAATAATGTCATTACTTCTAATTTAAGATTCCATTTCCCCGAAAGTCATGAGGATAAAAGAAAATATTCGTTTTTAGTCCCTAGTTGTCAGAGATGTTGAGCTCAATGAAGTGTAATACATTTTTACTCGATGGCCTGGGGTTTATAACATCATTTTGTGTGTGTGTGTACATGCATTGAAGAAATGTCTCTTTACGTCTGTGAAGGGATGAATGACATGTAAACAAGGTATGAGTGAGCATGACAGGACTATCAAAACAGTCACATCCTTTTTAAAAGTTAACCATCTACTAGTCTATAAGCCTGATTCCAGTCTCCCCCCCCCCCCCCCACGTTTTGTTCATGTCTGTTAAGGGAGAAATATAAACTGATTTGATCTGTCAAAAAGGAAGTTCTTTAAATACACATATAAATAGTTTCACATTTCTTATAATTTACTAGAACAACTCGGTTGCAATGAAAATTTATTTTCTCAAATAATGTAAAAAAAAAAAGCAACAACAACAAAATAACACGTCTATTGCCAGTAAGAGTGCTAAAAGTAATCAGGGAAGCACTTTTTAGAAGCAATAAATAATATATTTGCGATACAGTTAAAAACAATCATTTTTGTTTCAAGACACACTTATTATGAATCAGAGGCGTAGCTAAGATTAGTGCCACCCAAACTACACGCAAGCTAAAGAAAAGTCAAAATTTTCTTTTTATTTTCCGTCAACTTTTTGTGTGTTAAAAGTTTTAATAATTCACAAATAATAGATGTCAAGCTTTAGTCATAAATGAAATAGAGTCGTAAAGATTTCCCACACTAGTACATGTACAACATTGACGATAGACTATTTTAGAAATACAAAAAAATACGTATGGATACTCTAAGTCTGCTAATAATAGGAAAGCAAATGAAGATGATAAGCCCAAGCCTCTAACATAAACAAAGTTCATAAGTTAGGAATGAAAGAGATTGGAGAGAAAATTGTTGTTTCAAAAGCTAAAACAGGCAAAAGATATTACTGATTTGAATATTATTACGAAGTTGGTCCAAACCATGCGTAATCAAATAACAAAGTCTTTAAAAAAGTATTTTTCATATCAGCTTTATCAGGTGTATAACCCTAAAAGATTAAAACCATTAATAGGTAAACAATACTAAAATGTATAAACGAAACTTAATTGTTGCAAAACGTTTAAAGTAGATACCGACAAGTCTAAATGGTAAATGTCCTTTGTCGCTATCAAATGATGTTTTTATGTGTGTTAAGCTTGATGTTGCTGTAATATTTTTACCTTTTCCCTCTTGCAGTGTTATCATATTAGGCTCTAAGACGAAAGAGCAGGTGACTCCAGGTTTCTGAAGATCATGGAATGTCCTTAGCTCTGCTTGCGTCATTGCGTCGTCATTACCTGAAGACATAAGACCATCAAATCGTGACTGAATCAAGAAACACTGCAATGAACGTCTCGAATATCGACTTCACGTCGTACGAAACAAGACAAATCGTCACCTTCGTCACCAGCGTAATCCTCCAACCATCGATATTCGCCCTCGGCATCATCGCCAATCTAACGAACATCACAATCTTCGTGAAGCTTGGCCTCAAAGACAGCATCAGCATCTGCTTTTTTGTGCTCTCCTGCACGGACTTGGTCTGTGTGCTTCTGGTGACAATCGGCAACGCTACTACGGGCTTCTCCGATTACTTTCAGACAAGGTGGGGAGTCGTCGGTGAAGACATAACCTGGGTCATCATGGGGTATTACGGCCCTTTCTACGACATCTCACAAGGGATCACGACGTTCATCGCCGTCCAGAAATGCTGGTGTGTCGCGCTGCCGTTTCGTTTCAAAAACACGTTTACTACGGGGAGAACTACCGTCATCCTAACAGGAATGATATTGGCGCTCTTGTCTATGCATGTGCCCATCCTCGCATCGCAATTTATCACGGAAACGTTCGACCCAGTTCTAAACAGAACTCGTTTTAAATTATGGACAGCAGAAGACCTGGGAAAGACGTACTCAGCCGTGGGGATGGTATCTTTAGTTTTTACCAACATTTGTCAATTCACTGTCATCTTCTGTCTGGTTATTCTGACGTCCAGCTTACGAACCTCATCAAAGTTTAGGAATTCAACTCTCATTAACACTAAGCTTGAACACAAAGTCCCGAAAACGAAGATGGCCAACAAGCTTGTAAAGAAATACTTGACACCTGATGCCATAAGCTCCAATAATCAATGTACGGACCCTCAGGCAAAAATCACAGCTAACAAAATCTCTGTAACAAGCACCACTTCCCACGAGGATATTAATCCTGTTGCTCTCCCTGCTAAGACCAATTCCAGAAAAGAATTGCTCGCCATTAAATCCACTACTTTCGTCTCATTCCTGTTTGTTTCATTCAACATGTTAAAATTGCTCAATTATTACGTCATCATCTGCATTCCAGAGTACAGTATATTAGGCTATCTGGTCCACACGTATTTCGTGACCAATGAAATGCGATTCACGCTTGAGCTCCTCCACTGCTCGTGCAACACATTTATCTACGTCAAGTTCAACTCACGCTACAGGTCAACTTTGCTTTCTGTCTGTGCGCGTGGCCGCTAAAAACGTTCCAGTTTTTTGTTTTTCTCTCTGTTGCCATTTAAGGTTTGGCTTGACCAAATTAGTTGTGTATTGACTTTTGTTTTTAAAAAAGCGTCAGAATTCAGTGGTAGTCCCCTATAAATATTTCAATCACAGACTGAACCGACATATCAAAACAAGAGGAGATGCTAATTGGGTACATTTGTATATCAATGAGTTCACATTTCTACGACTTTTGGGAGACTTTAAACCTTGGTCTCATTTCCCTTGGACATTTTAGGCGGTTTGCATTTTCCTATCTTAGATCAAACGACTTCACACACCTGTCAGTGGTTCCATTTAAATATAAACGCTTGCTCTCCGACCTCCGTATAGTTTATAATTAGGAAAATAACAACTAATTTTTCCAATCCAGCAAAAAATATTTAAATTTTTATTTTTTAGTTAAAGAAAACATTTGTAGATATAATTCTTTAAGCGTTCTTTAGTCATTAAATTCACTAAAGGTTAAAAAAAAATAATTTAAAAATATTAACTCAAATTTTTCCAAATAAATAAATAAATGATGTAATTACTTGGCATACTTTTTCTTATTTGAGCCACCTGGCAGAAAAAAATTGGAGTAACTTAATATTGGATCTAATTCCTCCTTATTTACTCGTCATGGCTCTAATTCAACTCCGAACCTAAACACCTTTCACCTGAAACCTCTGTCCTTTGCAGCGTCACCATTCACTAATCTTTAACTCTTAGCTACACCCAACTAGATCCTTTTTAAAAAAAAAAATATGTCATTATTTCAGTATTCAACTTTAGCCGGTTTTCCTCAAATTCCTTGTAAACAATGAAACGATTCGGACGACAGTTAGTACTAGAGATTTTGAGAGGCACTGTTGGTGATTGTTTGAAGCTTTTATTCCTTGTTATGTCTAAATCAAAGGAAAAATTTGTTTGGTTATAGATTGACGAGATGAAATGTTACCACGTAAGTAAATAAATAAACTAGGGCTGTTATCGATTAATTTAAATTTAATCGTAAACATTTGAAAAATTACCGAATAATTAATCGATAATTTTTTTTATTTAACTAAAAATAAGATGTATGACGTCAGTAAACTGAAAATTTTGTTATTGTTAATTAAGTAAAAACAATGTTTACTTTTTAATATCATTTTCCTTATAAAAACAGCTTATTAAAAATATTTTTTTAAATGGAAAAGTTTTTACGTAAAAAAGCAAACTATTATTAATTAATAATAATTAATTATTTATTAATAAATTGCATTAGTTATCTAAACTATTTACTGACATTTGGATTGCTATTTTATCGATTAAAATAATTTTAATCGACATAAAAATTTACCGATTAATCGAGAAATTAATCGTTAATTTCCGCAGCCCTAATTTAAACACATTTAGTACGATTCTACGATGATTATTGTTACAGAATTTATTTGTAATTAGAACAAGTGAATAATTTGTACAAAACTGGTTGGTAAATACGAACTTGTCAGTTTATTAAATATATAATTCAACTGTTCCCTACAAGGAGGACAAGATTGGTTTCTTCAATTTTTTACAACTGCAGGAACAGCCTCAAGTGATAAACAATACCCCCCCCCCCGATTATAGACAGTAATTAACTAACAGTCTTGAGTAATCTCGATGTAAGTATTGTACACATTTTTATTTCCTACGCGGGCTTGAAAAATATAAACGGTTGAAGTGTTAAAATGTTTGTTTCTGCACGTTTGAATTTGAAATTAAGTCATGCTATATCCGTTACAAACTGCGACTTTACCACATTATACCGTATTCATTGGGCAATAAAACTAAAAATTATTCATTTGAATACGATTTATGTCAAGACAATATGATAATTGTTAAAGCCAATCCTGAATTTCTTACCGGTCTTTTAATTTTTGTGACCCAGTTCATAGCGAGAGACCACTTTCCAACTAGTCTGTTATTAGTGAGACAAATAAACAGGCAGTAAATTTCACTTAACTTTTGCGTGTGTTTATAACTAGTCATATATTTTAATATTGCATTCCAACTTTTTGCCCAGGGCATTTGCGAAATAAGAAATGTAAAAAAATATTACAAGAAAAGTTTTATCAATGGTTATTTTCCTAGGAATTTATATGTATGATAATTTAATTGTAATATCGCAACGAAGAATGTGTACATCTTGGTAGCTTTACATGAGAGTCAACGTAGTTATCTACATATATTTACAATCAAAGTATGTGTGTATGTATGTTTGTCCATTATAGCTGACTAAACTATTCACCCCATCATTATACAACTTTAGGAACTTGTTGATTATGTTTCTGGAATGGTTTTTGTGAAACAAAATTTTGAACATTGACTCTCATTGTTGGCCGGGCCCAAAATATTTTTTTTCCTAATATGAGCTATATAAAAATTAGTTTAAGTGTCGGCTACTTGAAAAATGAATGGATCTTGACTAAACTTAGTGTATACATAATTTATAGCACATATTATAATACCACAAGGTGTTGAACTCCTAATGTCCATTCCTTTTGGGCCGGGGGCCCAAAAACTTCATTTTCGTAAGCGTTTTAGACTTTATTCCCATTATATTATTACACTATCTCAAAATATATTTTAAAATGTATCTATTATGAATTAGATTGAAATAAAAATGATTTTAAAGTTAATTGGTAGCACCGATTTGACCTGGGGATCCTTAATGTAATTTTTGCTTGCATGTGCTATATAAAAATTAGTTTAAATGTTAGCTACTGCTTAAATAAGATCTTATCTTTTCTTAGATATACAGACGCTCCTTCTATGCAGAAGATAATTGCGTCCACAGACCATGAGATATGATCTGTTGGCAAGTGATGCAGCGGTCACAGGCAACGGCTATAGGGGTTCCACGTATTACCCCAGCCGCCTCACTATTGTCTAGTTGGGTACCCATTCGGAGCTGGGTGACTCGGGGACTACTCAGGCCCCGGTAACAAATCCTCACCTTCGCGTGGATTTGAACTCGTGACCATCGGTACGACAGTCGAGCGCGCTACCTCTTGACCACCGAGACCCGGATTTTAACCTACCTTTGTGTATAGACATATGATAGCCAATATTAAAATACTATAAGGTATTAAACTCCTAATGATCATTAATTCGAGGCGGGCCCCATATGTCTTTTTTTTCGTATATGTTTAAAATATTTTCCCCATTGGATTATTAACGATCTAGAGGAATATATCCATGATGAAACTGAAATTAAATGAACAGGTTTTTGAAATCGACATCGTACACAGAATGGGCCAAGTGGCCCTATAAATGTAGTTTACCCCCCTATATTAGCTTAAAAAAAATTATTGTAACCGTAAGTTACTGAGAAAATAACGGATCTTTCCAATTTTAGCATATAAAAACTCAAAGAGTCTATAAATAACTACTATAGGGAACTGAACTCTTAATGTGCATTCTTTCTGTGCAGGGGGCCCCAAATGGTTTTGTAATGCACGTTAATAATTTAATTACCCAATCAATTTTACACGATATTCAGAAACATAGCTGAGAAAAATGGCAATTTAAAAAAAAAAAATAATCATCACTGATTTTTTAACTTTTAAATTATTAATTCATTTATCTGTTTGCTATGAAACGTATACTTTTCTTTTGCACACTTCCGTGTAGGTTTCTGGCATAGTTGTTTATAAAACACATCACGCATTGGTTACTTAAATTTATTCATTTATACTCAGATCGTTGTAACTCACGACGGGTCTGCTAGTTTTTAGGTAAACCATATTAAAGATAGTGTTGATTTATTCACACATATGCAAACAAATAAATGTTCATAGAAAAAAAACAGCAACAAACCCATATTTTTGATGGAATCAAACATATTTTTATTTCTTTTTAATTGACATAAATGTACAATTAATTCAATTCATCAAAAAAAAAATAAGCAGTAAATTTAATTTATAAAAAAATCAAATAGCGACTAGTAATGAACGCACGGAACTTCGACTCACAATAAACAAACAATAATGACATCACAAAGCAAGCAGAAATAAAAAGTTCATATATAAAAGTAAAAGATCAAAGTGTGCCAAAATAAATAACTTCATTCACTCCGGTATATAATATGGTAAAATTGTTGTATTGGTGAGTTCGAAGCGTTTTGAGTGTTAAAAAAGTGTGAAGATTAACACACGTGTTAAGAGTGTTAGTGTTAAAAATATGTGTGAGATTCGGTTGTAGCATTTATTTTTATTGAAAAAAATACCTACATTTGTTTTGAAAGGAAAAAAAAATGAAATAAAAGTTTATTTATGGATGTTACTTTGGAGCAGAAGTGGAATTAGTATTCAAACTAAAAGCACACGGAGCTGTCATGCTTTTTTACTCTACTTTTCACGTGTGAATAATCAACCGTTTTATCTTCTCTAATCTTATCTTACTATACAGGCGCTCGTTCTATGCAAAAGATCATTGCGTCCACAGACCATGACGGTTGATCGGTTGGCAAGTTATGCAGTGTTTACAGGCCACGGGTTACACGAATTATCCAGCCGCCTAAAAAGTGTTAGGTATTCATTTGGAGCTGGGTGACTCAGGGACGCCCTAGGCCCCGGGAACAAATCCTTGCCTTCGCATGGATTCGAATCCGTGACCATCGGTACGCCAGTAGAGCGCGCTGCCACTCGACCCGTGTACCAACAGTATGCGTGTTTGCAGCCTTGTATTTAGATATAAGCTAAACAAGCTTGAACTTAGGGCCATCACTTTCTTGAGGGTCCCCAAAAATCGTTTGAGGGATCAAATGTCATATACACTGAAACATTTTGTGATTGGCTCAATAGCTGTTTAGTTAAAAGTCATAAAAACTGTGAAGATCATAGAACAGCTTCGGTAAACTATCTTAAAATTAAAAGCAAATATAGCTCAACAATTGACTGCTAAATAGGCCTACATAACAGAAAAAAACAAAACGGCAGTAAGAGAGAAATTTCCCTGAACTAACTGTGGCAGTCATAATTACTATGGCAGAGAGTGGTACTACCGGCATCCTTCCGTCTCGTGAGACGATGGTGCATCACCGTTGGGTTGGGTTGCATTTTCTAGAGTGGCTGTGCAGTCCTATCCTTGAGTGACAGTCTTTGCCACAGTTTTTATACACGAGTTCTGTGCTTCCAAATGTTTTGGCCTTTCTCCTAGCTCTTCTTTCTGCAGCCTCCTCCATTCTTCGCTCTTCGGCTACTATGACGCCCTCTTTGACAACTGTGCGCCAAGTAGATCGGTCTTCTGCCTTACACTCCCAGTCACTTGTATGTATTTTGGCTACTTTCATGTCCCTTTGACAGACATCTTTAAATCGCAAGCGTGGGCGACCTGTTTTCCTCTTTCCTGAAGCAAGTTCACCATATAGGAGATCCTTCGGGATGCCGCCGGGGCTCATTCTTTTGACATGTCCTAGCCACCTCAGGCGTCTTTCACTAAGAATTGAGAACATGCTTTGGGTATTGGCACGCATTAGGACCTCACTATTAGGCACTTTGTCTTGCCATTTAATACCAAGGATGCGGCGCAGGCATCTCAAATGGAAGCTGTTAAGCTTACGCTCTTGTGATGTATAAGTGGTCCATGTCTCGCTCCCATATAGTAGTGTACTGATGACACAGGCTCGATAGACGCACAGTTTGGTTTTCTCCGTTAGCTTGGTGTTTTGCCAGACCCGCTTATTTAGTTTAGCCATTGTTGCGGCTGCCTTGCCAATTCTGCTGTTTATTTCTTCTTCAATGGACAGTGTATTGGGGACCTTGGATCCCAAGTAGGTGAAGCTGTCCACAACCTCCAAGTTTTCATGATCGATATTTATGGTAGGAGGAGGTCGAGTGTCTTGGGCCATGATGTTTGTCTTTTTCAAGCTCATTTGCAGACCAAATTCTTTGCAGGCATTGGAGAAGCTTGACACGAGTTGTTGCAAACCAGATTCTGTATGTGCTGTTAGTGCCGCATCATCCGCAAATAGTAGCTCTCGAATTAGGACATCCGTCGTTTTGGTCTTGGCTCGGAGGCGGGCAGTGTTGAAAAGTCCTCCATCAGCTCTGGTATGTAACCAGATTCCCTCACTGCTATCCTTGAATGCGTATCGAAGAAGTACAGAGAAGAATATTGCGAAGAGTGTTGGTGCGAGTACACAACCTTGTTTAACTCCGCTGCTGACAGGGAAGGCCTCTGACTTAGCTCCATCGAACTGCACTGTGCCAAGCATATTTTCGTGGAACTGTCTGATGATGGCAGGTAGGTGAAGGGGACAGCCAATTTTTGCCAGTATTTGGAATAGCCCGTTGCGACTGACTAAGTCGAAGGCTTTTGTAAGGTCCACAAATGCAATGTATAGTGGCATCTGCTGATGATAAGAGAAGGGAACATTTAGCTCTCCTACCAAAAGGGTTGGTGGCACGGTGTGCGCAGGCCAGACCATCGGCTACTGAGTTGACCTTTGAATGGTAAAGTTGGGCACAGAGTCCACAGATGTCATCGGAAGCTCTTCAAGTATACGCTTAAGACCACATAGAAGGCGTATGGCATAGGTCATGAATCATGGGAAGCGATCAGCCAGCGACCTTTGTAGTCAAAAACTTGTTTTTTTAACGTTGTTTTTAAAATTAAATCCTTTACATAGGGATGTTCATAATCGGGTGGAAATCTATTAATAGAAATATTATATCTAAATTTATCTTTTGTAAGAACAAATTCATAAAATTTTTTTATAAAAGATACGAGTCAATACGTGAATGTAGGTATATTGAGAATGATTGATCTTATCAGCTAATTTTTAATTCTTCGTTAATTTAAGACAGCTTATTGGACTTGCAAATTGAAAAACAATTTCGTAATTTTACTAAGCTAACAATTTTGAGAACATAGTGATTTGACTGTATTTATGCCTCAAAACTTTGTTCCGCTAAAATGTGATCTAAAAATAGAACATTATGAAATGAGCTATGACGTTTTCCGGTTTTAGAAATGAAGAACCCTATTAACTCGTGGTGTCTGCATAAGCCCTGGCTTGCCCAAAAAACTTTGGACAGATTTTAAACCCTTTTCCTTGTAAGCTAGCGAGCTGAAATTTTGCAGGCAGACTTGTGCCGATTATAAAAATGAGGTATCAAAATTTCAGATCGATCGAATGCACTGTAATTAAATTATTGAATTTTTATATCATTTCATTAATCTCTATGGATCATGTTAATTTTTGAGGTAGAGTGTCGTGGTGCATATTATGTTCAACAACGATTCCTGACGCGTAATAAGGTGCGCAATATATCGACAATACTTTTTTAAAAATAATATATTCACGATTTGTGCACATTCTAGTAACCATGTTTTACGAGACAATACTAAAATGATGTATTTTCGGAATGTTTAGCCCCGCTTATTATAATGAGCATCATTATAGTTATTTCTCGTATATAAAGGATTTATAGTACTTTGTTTTTACGGTTTAAAAAAATTATATCCTTTATAATAACACGTAGTGTCTGCTTGCTTGAGTGCCTAAGAAATTTGGATCGATTTTTAACTGAATTTTAGCAAGAAGTCTTGTGCGATGATAAAAATGATGTACCAGAATTTCAGAACGATTGAATGTACTGTAGTTAAATTATCTCTATGTAGCATGTTAATTATTGTGCTAGAGTGTCGTCGTGAGTATTATATTGAACAACCTTATTTACACTTTCCTGTTGCGCTGTGCGGTTGCGTATTATTTTGACGATACTTTTGTAAAATATATTCCCGATCTGTAAATGTAAATGCTATTAATTGCTAATCTGTCTCGCGTTGCGCACTTTGTTAAACATGTTTTTATTATCGCTTTCCCCTGGTCATATCATGCTATAATTTAGCAGGCAGACTGTAATAGTTGGTTCACTTATATAAGACACGAGCAAAATACCCGTGCTCCGCTACGGGGAGGGCAAAATAAGAATGACTTTATTTGGTTTTGTGTCTCAAATTCTCCTTTAAAATGAATGTAAGCGCATTTGGAAATTAGGGTAGTGATAAATCAAACACCTTCTTAATAAAAACAACGATATGTGTGTCGAGAAAAATAAAAATATTATTTAATTTAAATATTAGCCATCAATGTTGGTATTTCTGCTTTAATATAGCATCATCATTATCATCCGTGGCTCTACAGCCCATGTAGGCCCCTGGCTTGCTCTACCACATCCTTCCAGCTACAGCCCATGTAGGGCCCTGGCTTGCTCCACCACATCCTTCCATTCAGATCGATTGATAGCTTTCTTTCACCATGCTCGAACCCCTTTAATAACGCACGCTATATACTCTACCAGAATAACAAATGGCGTTAACAGTTACAAAAATCTAACGGGCAAGGCTCACTTTCTTTTCACGTGAATCAAAACATGAAAACAATATCTTTCCACATGATTCCTTTGGTTCTTAGAAATAGCTCGCTAAACACCCATTTCATTTATAGTCTAAGCATGAAATTAGTTCAAGACGAATAGGATATTTTTAGCCAGATAATATTTGTGAATATTGTGGCTTGGGGGGATAGGAAAATATGGTTTATTTGTTTTAAAGGCACATGTTCCCTTAACGTGTATAAAAACATAAGAACAATGCTGCTTTTTAAGAAAATGGTGAGAAATTGATCTCTTAATAAATTTTATGTCAATCATTGTATATATTCCCGAACATTTTTTCTAATAGTAACAATTCACTTTATATCAATCTTTATTCCCGTTGTATACTATTCATCTAATAAACTCAAAACAGCTTGGCACAAAATGAGTTGTTGTCAATGTGTTTTTTCGACATAACACGCACTTTCTTATGCTAGATCCTATTTATAAGTCGTAATACCCGTGATATTTCTTTACACTTTACAAATAACTATTTCAAACTCAATTTAATTTTAATGCATAATAATATTATGTTGAATAATATTTATACCAAAAACTAAAATTTAAAAAGTATATGTACAAAAAATAATAATAAATTTCTACGGTGTAAGTAGAAAGGGGTCGAACCATCCGTGGTCGAACCGACCGGGGTCGAAACCTCCTGGGGTTGATACCTCCTGGGGTCGCAACGTCCCGGGGACGAAACGTCCTGGTGACGAAACGTCCTGGGGACGAAACGTCCTGAGGACGAAACGTCCTGTTGTCGAATTGGCAGGGTCAAACCGTCCGGGGTTGAAGTGTCCGTAATTCTTTCTATTTCTATATATATTTTAGGGATTTAATGTTGTTTTTTGCCTGCATAAAGTTCATTGATTTATCAAAAAATCATACCAGCTTGCAATATAATTTTTCCGATAATATATTACAATAAAGAAAACAATTATGAGACGTAAAATCAAACAAATATGAGTGGTTTAAGAAGAATACTGGTTGTCATGTTAGAGGCGCAACATTAGCAGACATAGAAATAACCAAATCACACACACATACGCACATAGCCCCTCCTCCCCCCCACTCACACAAACTTGCACCAATAGACAACTCTACACTTTTAACCAAAGCACGTACCATAATATTGCATTATTCTAGCATTAAGTCTTTTTTAAAAAATAAGCTTTTACATTCATCTCTCAATTAATCCACAACATCCATTCCTTTACTGTTTATGCATGACCTTTATTTAGGGATAAGGTATATATTTTGATTGAGCTGTTTAATACTTACGTGATTGGGATGCATAGGGTTTTTGAGGTTTTTGAATATGTCTATTTGTTTTAAAAACACGTTGAATCGCAAGGTTTGGGTTAAAATTTTACACTGCTGGTTTTCTTAATCTTTGCAAAAAGGATATTATCAGTGGCTAAGAAATAGTGCCACTCACGGCTCGGCAATATTATAAACTCATGACCCAAGAAATGAAAAGCACCCTTCAAATAGTTCACAAAGTTGACTTCTTTATAAAAATTACATTTCCGCTATTTAACCCCACCCTTACAACAGTGTATTAACGCTTATACACGTACCATTTTATTATTTAAAATCCCTGAGCGTTTACTAACAATACGAATTTCCTTAATGTCAGTTTATAATGAAATCGATCCAAAACACTTACTTGTATTAAGTAAGCACCTAAGAGAAATACATCTTCCTCCTATCAAATTGTTTTTATGATAAATCACTTGTTAAATGCTCCCAAAGCGGTTCCGTGTTAAGTTTTCTATTAAAATGTAAAATTGATATATCGTCTGCAATTAAATAATTTCTTCACATTTATTTCTATAGTTATTTAACAGTGACTAAGAGAAATTAGTTCGACCCATCTTCGTGTGATTTTATTATTGTAAAATACAATTTAAAATTTTAGAAAGGTTCCATTTTCTTTAAAAATAAATATGCGCCAATTAGCCTCAAACTTACCCAATTACATATTATAACTATAAATAATGCAATTTCAATAGCGACTATACGTACTTTTCATTGTTTATTTTCCATTGTGGCAATTCATGCGAGTAATCGTCCAACTAATGCTCAAGGGCTCATTTCTTCTAAAATGAAACATAAAGTAAAACCATCTCTGAAACATTTTTTGGAGATTGATCTTCTCATTAACTGTTTTTTAAGTCACATTCTATGACTTGCGGTTATCTTTTATTCAAGCACCAAGGAAGAACGAATGGGCAGAAACTTGTGTTCGTAAAATTAACGGAATTTTTCATAATCCACAATATAATTTTAACTATACATAAACCATTACCTGGTAACGTCTTTATCAATATTTAATTTCACTTTTAGCAATCTATGAAATAAATCGCTATTTCACAACTAATACAAACACACAGTCACACGCACACACAGACGCACATAAACATACACCCATCAACACACTCGCACACATACTTATTAACACACTCGGATTATAATCAACATAAAAAGTAACATGAAATAAATTAATATAATAAAAGCTTCATGACGCCACTTAATTTTTTTTTTACGGCGCGCAAAACCACACGCTCTGTTAATCTCAAAACCAAAATCATTATGATTTTACGTCTATATTTTCAATTTCAAAAAAGTAATCTAGAGTTGCGGGGCATAAGGGATTCACACTGACGGACGGAAATGCGCCTTAGAGCATTATATAATAGACGAGCAAAATACCCGTGCTACGCTACGGGGTAGGCGAAATAAGAATAACTTTGTTTGGTTTTGGGTTTCAAATTCTCCTTAAAAATGAATGTAAACGCATCTGGAAATTAGGGTAGTGATAAATCAAACCCCTTCTTAATAAAAACAAAGATATGTGTGTCGAGAAAAAATAAAAATATTATTAATTTAAATATTAGCCATCAATTTTGGTATTTCTGCTTTAATATAGCATCATCATTAAAATCCTTGGCCCTACAGCCTTGTAGGGCCCTGGCTTGCTCAACCTCATCCTTCCATTCAGATCGATTGATGGCTTTCTCTCAGCATGCTCGAACCCCTATAATAACGCTTGCTATATACTCTACAAGAATAACAAATGTCGTTAACAGTTAAAAAATTCTAACGGGCAAGGCTCACTTTCTTTTCACATGAATCAAAACATGAAAATAATATCTTTCCACGTGATTCCTTTGGTTCTCAGAAAACACTCATTTCATTTATAGTCTAAGCATGAAATTAGTTCAAGACGAATAGGATATTTTTAGCCAGATAATATTTGTGAATATTGTGGGTTGGGGGGAGAGGAAAATATGGTTTATTTGTTTTAAAGGCACATGTTCCTTTAACGTGAATAAAAACATAAGAACAATGCTGCTTTTTAAGAAAATGGTGAGAAATTGATCTCCTTATAAATGTTATGTCAATCATTATATATTCCCGCACATTTTTTCTAATAGTAACAATTCACTTTATATCAATCTTTATTCCCGTTGTATACTATTCAACCAATAAACTCTAAACAGCTTGGCACAAAATTTGTTGTTGTCAGTATGTTGTTTCGACATAACACGCACTTTCTTATGCTAGATCTTATTTATAAGTCGTATTACCCGTGATATTTCTGTACACTTGATATATTTACACCTTAAAGAACAGTTTTTACGCAAAGCGTATGTCATGCAAATTTTTCAAAATTGATGTTTCATCATTCGTTAGGTCTTAGAGTAAATTGCATTTTTAATATTACTTTTTTCATGGGAAAAGCTCTCCAAAACATTATTACTATTTCTAGGCTAAGCATAACCTGAGTCAAATTAATAGGATTTTTTTTACATGGGCCAGATATTAATTCTGTGAATATTGATGCTAAATTAAGGTATGTATGAGTTAATTTGTTTTAAAGAAACACCTTAAATCGCAAGGTTTAAGCTGAAAATGTACCCTGCTGGTTTACTTTAGTTGTGCAACAAGTATTTTCTATTTGGTGGTTGGACACTTCGACCCCGGACGATTCGACCCCGGACGGTTCGACCCTGGCAGTTTGACTACAGGACGTTTTGTTACCAGGTCGTTTCGACTCTGGTCGGTTCGACCATGGAAGGTTCGACTTCGGTCGATTCGACCCCGGGGTGATTCGATCCCGGACAGTTCCACCAAGGGACTTTTTGACCCTAAGGCGTTTCGACCCCGGACGTTTCGAACCCTTTCTATCTACACCGTAGAAATTTATTATTATTTTTGTTTGTATATATACTTTTTAAAATACTGGTTGTCATGTTAGAAGCGCAACATTAGCAGACATAGAAATAACAAAATCACACACACATACGCACATAGCCCCTCCCCTCCACACACACACACACACACACACAAACTTGCACCAATAGACAACTCTACATTTTTAACCATAGCACGTACCATAATATTGCATTATTCTAGCAATAAGTCTTTTATTACGTAAGCTTTTTCATTCATCTACCAATTAATCCACACCATCCATTCCTTTACATTTTATGCATGACCTTTATTTAGGACAAATTAGATTTATTTCTATTGAGCTGTTTAATACTTATGTGATTGGGATGCGTAGGGTTGGGGAGATTTTTTAAAATTGTCTATTTGTTTTAAAAAACACACGTTGAATCGCAAGGTTTGGGCTTAAAATCTTACACTGCTGGTTTTCTTAATCTTTGCAAAAAGGATATTATCAGTGGCTAAGAAATAGTGCCACTCAGGGCTCGGCGATATTATAAACTCATGACCCAAGAAATGAAATAGTTCAAATAGTTCACAAAGGTGCCCCTCTTTATAAAAATTACAATTCCGCTATTTAACCCCACTCTTACAACAGTGTATAAATGCTTATACACTTACCATTTTATTATTTAAAATCCCAGAGCGTTTACTTTCCAAACGAATTTCCTTAATGTCAGTTTATGATGAAATCGATCCAAAACACTTACTTGTATTAAGTAAGCACCTAAGAGAAATACATCTTACTCCTAACAAATATTTGCAATTGTTTTTATGCTAAATCACTCGTTGAATGCTTCAAAAGCGGTTCCGTGTTAATTTTCCTATTTTAAGAAATTTCATTTTCCGTAATTTTGACTTGTTATAAGCCCGTATAAAATTTGCCTCCATCCGATTATATACGTAAATGTATAAAAGCTTATATTAAAATGTAAAATTGATATGTCGTCTGCACTTAAATAATTTCTTCACATTTATTTCTATAGTAATTTAACAGTGACTTAAAACCATCTTCGTGTGATTTTGTTATAGCAAAATACAATTTAAAAGTTTAGAAAGGTTCCAATTTCTTTAAAAGTAAATATGCGCCAATTAGCCTCAATCTTACCCAATTAAATGTTTAAACTACAAATAATGCAATTAAAATAGCGACTATAAATTCTTTTCACTGTTTATTTTCCATTGTGGCAATTCATGCGAGTAATCGTCCAACTAATGCTCAATGGCTCATTTCTTCTAAAATGAAACATAAAGTAAAAAAATCTCTGAAAAAATCATTGGAGATTGATCTTCTCATTAACAGTTTTTTAAGTCACATTCAATGACTTCCCGTTATCTTTTATTAAAGCACCCACGAAGATCGCATCGGCAGAAGCTTGTGTTCATAAATTTAACGGAATTTTTTATAATCCAGTGCATAATTTTAACTATACATAAAAGATTACGTGGTAACGTCTTTTCAATATTTAATTTCCCTTTTAGCAATCTATGATATAAATCGTTATTTCACAACTAATACAAACACACAGTCACATGCACACACAGACGCACATACACACATACACATAAACACACTCACACACATGCATATTCACACACTTGGATTATAATCAAGATAAAAAGTAACATCAAATAAATTAATATAATAAAAGCTTCATGACGCCACTTAATTGTTTTTTTTTTACGGCGCGCAAAACCACACCCTCTGTTAATCTCAAACCCTAAATCATTATGATTTTACGTCTATATTTTCAATTTTAAAAAAGTTAGCAAGAGTTGCGTGGTATAGGGGCTTCACACACACTGACGGACGGAAATGCGCCTTAGCGCATTATATAATAGACGAGCAAAATACCCGTGCTATGCTACGGGGTAGGCACAATAAGAGTAACTTTATTTAGTTTTGGGTATCCAATTCTCCTTAAAATTTAATATAAACCGATCTCGATATTAGGATTGTGATAAATCAAACCCTTCTTAATAAAAAAACAAAGATAAGTGTGTTTAGAAAAATAAACATATTATTAGTTTAAATATTACCCATCAATTTTGTATTTCTGCTTTAATATAGCAACATCATTATCATCCGTGGCTCTACAGCCCATGTAGGGCCCTGGCTTGCTCAACCACATCCTTCCATTCAGATCGATTGATGGCTTTCTTTCACCATGCTCGAACCCCTTTAATAACGCATGCTATATACTCTACCAGAATAACAAATGTCGTTAACAGTTACCAAAAGATAACGGGCAAAGTTCACTTTCTATTCACGTGAATCAAAACATGAAAACAATATCTTTCCACAGGATTTCTTTGGTTCTTAGAAATAGCTCGCTAAACACCCATTTCATTTATAGTCTAATCATGAAATTAGTTCAATACGAATAGGATATTTTTTAGCCAGATAATATTTGTGAATATTGTGGCTTGGGGAGAGTAGAAAATATGGTTTACTTGTTTTAAAGGCACATGTTCCTTTAACGTGAATAAAAACATAAGAACAATGCTGCTTTTTAAGAAACTGGTGAGAAAATGATCTTCTTATAAATTTTATGTCAATGATTATATATTCCCGCACATTTTTTCTAATCGTAACAATTCACTTTATATCAATCTTTTGTCCCGTTCTAAACTATTCATCTAAAAAACTCAAAACAGCTTGGCACAAAATGAATTGTTGTCAGTGTGTTTTTCGACATAACACGCACTTTCTTATGCTAGATCCTATGTATAAGTCGTAATACCCGTGATATTTATTTACACTTGATATATTTACACCTTAAAGAACAGTTTTTACCCGAAGCGTATGTCATGCAACAGCATTGTTCGAGAAATGTACCCAATTTTTTAAATGGATTTTTCATCATTCGTTAGGTCTTAGAGTAAAATACATGTGTAAAGATAACTTTTTTTCATTGGAAAAGCTCTCCAAAACATTATTTATATTTCTAGGCTAAGCATGACTTAGTCAAATGAATAGGATTTTTTTGCGCCAGATACTTTACATTAGTTACGCAAATAGTATTTTCTATTTGATGGTTGGACACTTCGACCCCGGTCGGTTCGACCCCGGCAGTTTGACCACAGGACGTTTTGTCCCCGGTCGTTTCGACTCCGGTCGGTTCGACCACGGAAGGTTCAACCCCCGGGGTGATTCGATCCCGGACAATTCCGCCAAGGGACGTTTCGACCCCGAACGTTTCAACCCCTTTCTATCGACACCGTAGAAAATTATTATTATTTTTGTTTGTATATATAATTTTAAAAATACTGGTTGTCATGTTAGAGGCGCAACATTAGCAGACATAGAAATAACCAAATCACACACACATACGCACATAGCCCCTCCCCCCACACACACAAACTTGCACCAATAGAAAACTCTACAGTTTTAACCATAACACGTACCATAATATTGCATTATTAAATTATTCTAGCAATAAGTCTTTTTTATGTAAGCTTTTTCATTCATCTACCAATTAATCCACAACATCCATTCCTTTATAGTTTATGCATGCCCTTTATTTAGGACAAATTAGATTTATTTTTATTGAGCTGTTTAATACTTATGTGATTGGGATGCGTAGGGTTGGGGAGATTTTTTAATATTGTCTATTTGTTTTAAAAAACACGTTGAATTGCAAGGTTTGGGTTTAAAATTTTACACTGCTGGTTTTCTTAATCTTTGCAAAAAGGACATTATCAGTGGCTAAGAAATAGTGCCACTCAGGGCTCGGAAATATTATAAACTCATGACCCAAGAAATGAAAAGCACCCTTCAAATAGCTCACAAAGTTGCCCCTCTTTATAAAAATTACAATTCCGCTATTTAACTTACAACAGTGTATAGATCTAAATGCTTATACACGTACCATTTTTTAAATTTAAAATCCCTGAGCGTTTACTTTCAATACGAATTTCCTTAATGCCAGTTTATAATGAAATCGATCCAAAACACTCACTTGTATTAAGTAAGCACATAAGAGAAATACCTCTTCCTCCTAACAAATATTTGCAATTGTTTTTTTT
>MUZC01000987.1:1272170-1299691 GCA_002072015.1 Radix auricularia | reverse complement strand
AACACACACACACACACACACACACACACACACACACACTGACGGACGCGCTTAGGCTCATTATATAATAGAATAACTAAATTCATTCAACCTCATTCTTGTTCATTCTTTAATGCTGTCGAACCAATTTTTCCGCTATCGACGTCTTCGCCAGCCACCTTTTACAGTGCCTTAAAGGATAATTTTTGTCAGGCTATCATGTCGCATCACATGACCAAACCATGCCAGCTTGCGTCTCTTAATTGTTGTTATAATAGTTTCTAGACTACCCACAATGGAGGTTACTCTGTCCCAGACATACTCATTATTCTTGTGTTTTAGATAAAAAGATCTGGAGAATTTGTTTCATTTTTTTGGTTTCAAATGCCCGGAGCTTGTTTTCAAAGGTTGCCAGCAATGTCCAAATCTAATGTCCAAACATGACAATGGTTTTAACGAGAGCTCTGTATAACCTGGGGTTTGTAGGCAGGCTCATAGTTTTGCTGTTCCATATTTTGATCATTTTCTTCATTGCTGCCATTAACGACCCCATTCTAGCGGGATTTCAGCAAACGAATAGTATAAATTTGATTTCTTTTCATTTTAATATTAAAAATAATATTTGATGAATATCCAATTTTAACAAACGGTAATGTAAGATAATATAATTTGAATTCCTTCTGATTTTCCCGCTAGACGAAATTTTACATATACAAAACCAAGAATCTAAATGTAAAATTAGGATAAAAGTTATAAAGCTCAAATGTACCGTCTTCTCCATCCCAAACAAAATATATACTTTTTACCTGGAAAAAGCTTTATATAAAGTCTTTAAGTTTAAAAAAAGTTACATTATTTTTAGCATATCAACAGACATGAAAGGTTAGAGCTAGGGATCTTAAAAGCTGGAAAATTTTGTGGGACCGTTAATCTTCAAGGATCGATATAAACTTAATGGGATCGCTGAAGCAAATGAATTCGATGTTTTATTCCTGTGTACTGTGCAATCTGTGGTGTGCTAAAATAGGCGTTTTATATCCCCTGCAATCCAAAGCGCATTGAAAAAACTGACCACACTCTGAAAAAGCTCTGAAATAATTCATCTGTCTTGATTTCAGAACCTGACCCTCCACTGCTGTAAACGTCATATCGAACGTAAAAACTCGATAAACACAACAGAAGAACGTTACAGCAGAATGTGCAGGTACTGGCCCTTTTTCCAAAAGTCTAATAATTAGGTTACTGGGTTGAGTAAACTGGTCACATTATGCATCAAGTAGTTGCTCGATAGAACTGGACAGCTTCACAGAAATAGATAAATAATTATACCCTTGCCAAGAAAAGTGCACATCACATGTTGTTTATACAATTCAATAGTTTTTACTTTAATCTCGGGGCTCTGAGACCTTGCTGGTTCACTCTTTCAGCAACATATGTTTTTACTTTAATCTCGGGGCTCTGAGACCTTGCTGGTTCACTCTTTCAGCAACATATGTTTTTACTTTAATCCCGGGGCTCTGAGACCTTGCTGGTTCACTCTTTCAGCAACATATGTTTTTACTTTAATCCCGGGGCTCTGAGAACTTGCTGGTTCACTCTTTAATGAACATATGATATAAGGCATGGGCTCACTGCGCCACTGAGCCGAGCAGTGGTTAGAACTAAGTAAGTAGCATCACAGATTTGGTGACTAAGATTAGTGCAAAACAATGTACAACCAAACTTTATTTGAATAGATAAAACCACGACAAAAGCCCTACCTGCTAACATTATAGACCGGCTCTTGAAACACCAAAATGAACGTTAAATTGAGTTGGTTTCTGCATACGTTGAATTTATACATTAAAAATATTATAAGAAATACTTTGAATTGTATGTATTTAAACGAAGACCTTTAATCTAAGGTGGACAATCCTAAATGCCTTAGATGATTTTTTTGCTAAGGAGCTAACTCTTTCAAGACATAATTCCCCTACATCTTATTGAAAGTGTAAATTTCAGTAAACGCTAAATGCTGTGTAGAAACGATACACTATACTTCAATTAATCTCATGACATACTAAACAAAAGCACACAAATCGGGCTTTGATCTCAATAAGAAATCAGATCAAATCTTATCTCCTACTTCACCGTCTTTAAAATAATAGATTTCAATTTTTAATCAAGTGAAGGACGAATCTGCTTTTAAAAAAAACGAAGTAAGCAATCATGGTCCTCAAAGTAGAAGTATGTTGCCAAAATATTATAAGTTATCACTTAAAAAGCCCATAAAACGTCTTGTCATATTCTAGAAAAGTTAAAAGGATGAATGTCAGAAAAATGCTGAGAATTTACTTGAAATAAATCGCCTCCAATATTCAGAAATTATGTTACATTTCTAAAATATTTCTAAATGTTAATAACATTTAGAGCTATGCTGCATTATTCAAATTAATATTCAAGTTTCAAGTGGTGAAGCCAAGTCTGATTGTCTCTTGTCATCCTTTAAAGTTCGCCCACTAAAAATTATCTCTTACGCGGTTAATATCATATCATTGCGCAATCGACCAGTTTCTGACTGATAAACTTTGATAAATCGTCGGTTACTTGTGATGATAACAATTGGCTGATGCAACTTTAGACACGACGAAATGTTAAGCGCTGGGAATTTCCCTCTCTGCAGGTCACTCGATTGACAACCTCCATTGTTAAACTTGCATCTCAACAAACGATTAAAAATGTTATTAGTGGTGAGGATTCATCATGACTTTGTCTCTAGAAATCTGTACAGCACTTCATGCATTTGACACTGATAAAAGATAAAATCGAATCCTATTAGCAACCCTTGTCTTGATGTGATTATACTCGAACACACCGAAGAATAGTTTTGAATGAGCTTTCAATTTCATAACGTCTTGAACTTCTGGGACACAAATAATGACTCTATCGACTCGTACTTTACATTAAACGTACGTTACATAGGTGGAGCCGCCGATGTTTAGAAGCACACGTTTCAAAGGTGAATTTGCAAGATCATAAAAAGCTTCATAAAACAACCTTAAGATATTTTCAGTTTTAATTTGACTTTTTCGCTCCCCTTAAGTTGTCGTGACGAGGTATTTGTTTACGAACATCGCACAAAGAAAACGCACCTTACCTTTAATTACATATATGTTTAAATGTCGGAGTCACATCCCATGTTCAATACTAGGCTATCGCGCTCATGTTGAGATTATGTAATCTCTAGCAATAGTTGCCCTTTAAATTTTTTGGGCATCAGTTGTGCCGTCACGTTTTCGGCGATAGGTGCCCGTGGCATTTTTATGCAATAGATAAATCTGAAATCGCCATTAAAATTTGCATGTTATATTACCAGCAATATTTGGATACAACATGTAAGCAATAGTTACAAGTTGGGATGCAGGAGTGTTAGAAAATACTTACAAAATTTTTGTTACTAGAAGTAGCCATATCACTGAAACAAACATACAGATAATTGTTGGACCATGTTAATACTCTTTACCCTAAATGTAATTTAAATATTCAATATTAAAAATAAAATTTATATTCTCACGAAAAAAGGTACCTTCTTTGTCGCAGCAGCTTAAATAAATTTTTCTATTCTTAACCAAAAATATACAGTAAAATAATAGTATACTTTGCAAGGGCAAAAAGACACCAATTACATTTTTACAAATAAAATTTTACTACTTTTTTTATTTTAATATAAGAAATTTACTGTTATGGCTTCATTGTGAAAAATTAAACTAAAAATAAATAAATAAAACCCCGTAAAAACCAAGTTTTCACTCTAAATCCTTTATGTACGAGACCTAACTATAAGGATGTTCATTATAATAAGCAGGGCAAAATAATCCGAAAATACAAAATTCTAGTTAGATCTATGTCAGGTAAAACGTGTTTAATGTAATGCGCACCGATCGTGAATATATTTTCAAAAAGTATTTTCGATATAATGAGCACCTTTTTGCGCGACAGGAAAGGTTATTGAACATAGTACCCACCACAACACTCTATCTAAAAAATTAACATGATACATAGAGATAATAAAATAATTTAAAAAGTCAATAATTTAATTACTGTCCATTCGATCGATCTGAAATTTTGAGACATCAATTTTATCATTGGCATAAGTCTGCATGCAAAATTTCAGCTAGCTAGGTTACGAGAAAGTGGGTTGAAAATCGATGTAAAGTTTTTTCGGCAAGCAAGTAACCAAGCAAGGGCTCAGCATAGATTTCCACCGATGTCTTAATTTGAACTAGATCATATAAGAAATAATTGGCAAACGTCATTCTTTAACAAAAAATGCAAGTCTTGCACTTGAATTTTATGCAAGAAACTTTTCAACAGATACAAAAACATACAAATTATTTATTATGTGACTCAAGAAACCTGGGTAGCAAAGTCAATAGTGCGCTCGGCTGACAAGCTGAGGGGTGTGGGACGTTAAAGCCACAATAAAATGTTGATGAATGACTATCGCTAAAAAGTCCTCCGCTGACCTTTGAGAGGAGATGGGTGCCGCTAAGGTCTACCAAGCCCCGAGATAGCTCTAATGGGAAATATTTAGAACCCCCTACGACCAAGACATTATAAGACACAAAAAAGGACTGCGATAGAGCTTTTCAATAAAATACAAAATACACAAAAAAAAAATTGTGTAATGAAAACAATAGATTTGAGCTTTACTTTTAAACTAACACAACAGTTAAAGTTTCGGCTAACGCCTTTATCAGTACAATAAACATAAAATACGTACTTACAGAAGTAATATTTCCATTCTTAAAACATACTCTTTCATTAAATATTTAAGTGTAATAAAAGAAAGGAAAAACAAAAACAAACAATGATACGGGATATAGGAAAAAGGAGGAAGTATTTAAAGTTACAGTAAAAAAACACAACGGGAAACGATTTTGCAGATGATTTGATTGTATTACTTTTCTAACGATTTTTGTGGAAAGGCGGAAATTTTAAATGCCTTAAATAATACTTTCGCAATGTTGTCACATTAAAATATCTTACTTGTCAAAAATTGGCCTCTTATTTTGATTTTAGGAATAATTGTTTAGTTAAAATATGCTTTTCAGATTGATCCAAATACTTTTTATTACAAAATGACAACAACAAAGCAAAGCAGTTTAGATATGTTATAAGAAAAAATAATTCTGAAATTTAAAAAAATAAATAATTCAGCCTATGAAGTGCTAAAACAGATAGACTGAATGAATCTTGAAAAAAAAAGTTTTTTAAAATACAGAAATAAAAGATAAAAAAAAACAAACCAAAGTCACTTTTTACATATTATATCACATATACTTTTCATAATCGTGTCCCTTTTTCTCAGATAAGTCATTAAAACAAAACGACGATTTCTGTTTTCCCATGCGAATTTCGAATTGACTTTGTCTTCTCTTAAACTAGTGACCAACTCACAATGGCCGTTAACGACAGTAGTATTCAAGAGTTGATTCTTCTTGACTTCACCTCAGAGGAAACGAAACAATTGTTCACATTTGTTACCGGAGAAATCATTCAACCACCGTTATTTCTCCTCGGCGTCGTCGCCAATCTCATCAACATCATCGTCTACCTAAAGCTTCGACTGAAAGACAGCATCACCATCTGCTTCTTTGTGCTGTCGTGCACGGATTTTGTCTGTATCATACTGTGCATTATGGCAAATGCTTGCTCGAGCTTTTCATGGTATTTAAGACAAGTATGGGACTTTGACATCCCAATGCTAACATTCCTCATTTTATGCTATTACGGTCCCATTTACGACATTTCACAAGGGATTACGACATTCATCGCCGTCCAGAAATGCTGGTGTGTCGCGCTGCCTCTTCGTTTCAAAAACACGTTCACCACGACGAAAACTGTTGTCATCTTAACTGCTATTTCCCTGACAATATTTATTATGCACTTGCCGATTTTGACAACTCAAGGCTTAATGGAAATATTTGATCCAGTTACCAACAGAACTGAGATCGAATTATGGATATCGGAAATCAGCGGAAAGCTCTACTACGCAGTGGGTCTCGTGTCTTTACTGTTTACCAACACATGTCAGCTGACGGTCATCTTCTGTTTGATCATTCTCGCCTCAAAATTACGAGCGTCATCGAAGTTCAGGAGGTCCACAAAAGTAGCGGACAACGAACAGTTGCCTTCTGATCTAAATCCCCCGAAAACTAAATTTCCCGATCAGCACTTGAGAAAAGAAATCAACCATTTTAAGGTCAGCTTTGATAAACAATCCATATACGCCCATGAAAAAAGCACAAAGAAAAAAAGTGCTGAGAAAAATGTTAAATACCATGAAAATAACACGAGTGTTCCGCGCTCGGCCCAGATTAGCTCAAAGAAAGAATTGATGGCCATCAAGTCCACTACTTTCGTGTCCATCCTGTTTGTCACGTTCAACACGTTCAAACTGTTACACTACTACGCCATTTTGTGCTTTCCCGATTACAGCATTGTCGGACTTCAAAAGAACACGTACTGGGTGAGCAACGAGATGAGGTACACGCTTGAAATTCTCCACTGCTCGTGTAACATGTTTGTTTACTTCAAGTTTAACACCCGATACAGGTCAACGTTTTTAGCCAGCTGCTTGCGCAAACGTTGATAAATTGCAATTGTATTTTTAGGCATGTGTTATTTAATTATTTCACAGAAACTAAAATGTATATCCTTCTAGTATCGGGTGCGTCTTTTTTTTCACTGACCATTTCCCCCTGTGGTCCGAGCGCGTATATTTGCTACACAGATGGTTATCGGATAACAGAAAAACAAGAATCTGACCTTTCACCGCAGTCTCGGGCAGAATGTGTAACAGTTAGAGGAATAGTCGAAAAATTTTGCTCTTTATATCACGAAAATCGACCAATAACTGATTTTTCGTGTTTTATTGTTTCCTTGCGATGTTGTTAATGGCGTTTTTCGCACACTCGATAAATCCTAATATATTATATTTTTATGGCATTAAACGTTTTTGTTATTTTAATGTTAATATTATTATGTATTTCATATTATTGTATTTTATCTTCTTTATAAATAAAAGCTTGAAGCTTTCTCTTAGACATCGTTATTTCTGTATAGACCTGCTGGTTTCACATTTGTAATTTAAAATTCATGTATTAAATTGCTGTTAAGGAAACTTTGAGCTGAATTTATTGAACTGAACCTCATCCCTAGACACATTAAACCAGCTGGGAATCTCGCACGGGACGGAACTGGTTGCCCTTCGTCTCAATCTCATGTATTGCAAGGATAAAAAAAGTTTGAATCAGAAAGTTGTAATCATGAATCAACATCCAACACTGAGTAGTGAAACATTATTTTAACTGTTAACAAGTAGGCCTAGATTGAAAAATTTAATGAAAAACAATCCCTCAAAGAACTTGATAAGTTCACTAGGAAAGATCATATTGAAGCTGCAAAATTATTCAAATTGAAATACAATCATTAGCATTTCGGAAATCACAGATAAAAGAACGAAATTGATGTATATCTATTAAAATATAAATTGTTGTATATCTATTAAAATATAAATTGATAGATGAGGATGCGTTTGAAACAGTTCAATCTACTAGTAATGAAATGATAAAAAGAAAGGAAGAAAAAAAGATTACAAAACAAAAGAGAGAAAAAGAAAAAAAAAAGAGAGAAATATGAAAAAGGAACGTCTTGAGAGTGAAAAACTGCATCACTGAAGAGATTAGAGCATCCGTTAAAAACATTAGAAACAATAGCACACATTTTTAATCCTATTAGATTTTAAAAAACTGACTGTGAATTCACTGAAAAGAGCGTTGATAAATTTGTAAGGCAAAAACACAACAAAACAAAAATTTCTATTTTAAAAATAGACCTTGTTGCTATATCATTGTTATTTTTTAAAAGCGGCAGAATTATTTCTTTTTTATCGTTGACTTAAAAAAAGCTGGTAGATTATAAAAAAGTCAATGATGTTTTTTTTTATGTTCGTATGTTTGCAAACTAACGAAATAAAGAGTTCTACAGAGAAAATTTAAGGACAAAGCTTTTTTTTTTTTTTTTTTTAGACAGGTGTATCGAATCAATAAATTGATTGACTGCGAGAAGATAAAAATATTAATGCCATTGAAAGTGTTTCAGAAATGTATTTCGCTTTAAAATAGTTGGATCTTATTTTGTGAACGATTTTCAAATATTTTTTCTTTACAAGTATTACATGAAGTTTAATTGCAATCAGATCTTTCTTAATTACCAATTTTAAAGTTTTGTTGACACCATAAAATACAAATAGGACTATACACCGTGTCTTTCTGGGAATACATCAGCTGAGTTAGTCAAACCTAGTTACAGACTGCAAATGGCAATTACAACAAGAAAATACGTTGTCAATCTGTGTCAATCTGGTCACCAAACTAGCGATTCTACACATTTTAATGATCCCTATGAAATTGTCATTTATTTTATGTCTACATTGTGCTTCGTTGTGCTCCTTGTCATGAAGTTCTAACTATTTACTAATGGCTACTTAACGTTAAAATGTTTGTTACAATAGGGGATAATCTTTACTTCTGAATTTTCTTTCTTTACACACGTGACTACTGCCTTCAGAACGGTCACAGCCAACGTGAAGTCCTCAACGACTAGCAGCTTCGTACAGACGTGGCTCGTAATCCTTGAAAGCTAGCTCACCAAGGAGAGGTAAACTCCAATTTCAAACCTCTGCTGTCTCGCGGCTACACATGTACATGGAGAGACTAAGGGAGTAAACTCTAACGGAAAATCCGGAGATGGAGTCCCTTAGGCAGTTTTATTGCGAATGCGCTTTATCGCAGGCAACTCCTGCGATGTAGATGGCACCTTGTTGTATCAGCTAAGCTGCTCCCCTAGATTAACCAGCTGCATGGAGAGAGGGCCTGCTGCCTTGGCAACAACTGGCTTTTTTCAAAGCATTGCCTAGGCTATCGTGGCCTCTTCTTTCTACCTCCGACATGAAAGGTGGGAGAGAGGAACAGGAGTCAACGCAATCCCCGGTGAGGATGGACGGATGCCATACTAAGACGAGAGATATTATGAATTGTAATGGGAAAGAACCACCACTTGTTGGATTTTGTTAACTTAATACAAAATTTTTTGTCTGTGATCTTACTGAAGAAATTTCTGTTGTTTCTTGTTTTTTAAAAAAAACTTTAATAAAAAATAGAAATAAGCCTTTTTAATTTCGCGCTACATCAAGGGATTACTAACTAGAGTGTGACAAGGCTTCTTGATCCTTCATATCCCCGACAGAGACAGTTTAAAAAAAAAAAAAAACAAGCTTTTAAACAAAAGCCAACTGACTTCTTTTAAAAAACTAATTGAAGAACTATAAACATTTTATTTACAGAAAACCAACATAAATGTCAAAACAGGATAAAAATCCTATCAATTAAATGCACCGCCTTCTCCAACCCAAGCAAAAGTATTCTTCGTCCTCGGAAGTTCTATACTTGGCTTTATATGCCCAAGTTCAATGTAAAATTACATTGACAGACATACAAGGTTAGGTCCAAGGATTTCAACGAATTGACAGACACGAACGTTTAGATCCAAAGATTGAGCCTATTGACAGACATGCAAGGTTAGATCCAAAGATTTCTTAAAAGTTGATCAATTTTCTGCTCAGGTTGTTTTGTTGTTCGTCAGTCGAAGTCGACGATGATCACTCTCATCATATTTGTATTTGAAATGCGCTAGGCCCCCACGTGTGTCCTCTGGTGGCTTATTAACCCTATTCTAGCACGTCGGACAAGAGATAAATGGGATCTCTGGTCAGGTAAACCTTCAAGGACGAATATAAACCAAATGGGGCACTGCTGCAAATGTATTAGGAGTTTTCTACATGTGCAGTAGTGAGATCTGTGGTGTGATGAAGTAAGCGTATCAAAGCCTTTGCAGTTAAAAATGCATTGTAAAAAAAAAAATAAAAAAAAAACAAAAAAAACTGGCCACTCTCTAGAACACAAGTTTCCAACCTTTTTTGGGTGGCGGCCCCTTTCTTGTTAAAAGCAAAGTGATCAAAGAACAGGCAGCTTAGTCGAGGGGGTGGGAGGGGGAAGTATCTGGGTGGCACTTTTTAAGGGAGGAGAACTCCTTCTCATTCATTGGCCTACCTTTAAAGGGTAAAATTAAGGGCATAAACTTCACAAAATTAGACACGGACATTACAAAGACGAGACGGCTGAGACATATAAGATTTTACCATATAGACTATAAGGTATTTTTACAAATGTTTTTATTTTAAACCTAATTTGATGCTTATTTTTCTGCATCTTCATATTTTGAAAAATGTATATTTTGTGCAATAAACGCAACGAATTAATAAACGTTTCGCTCAACTAATAGATTTATAACTGGCGGAATATAAATCTTAAAAATAGCCAACAATGCATACAGTGTCAAGCAGAAGCAAAAACAAAAGGAAAAAAACCGGATTACAAAATGATAGGTCATTAAGAAAGAAATACTTTGGGCTTCATGGCAACATTTTTAATGTGGCTTAAAATTTTGTTTTAATTTTTGACATTCTGAAATTTCTGGTTAAACCAGGATTTGTCTTTTCGCAGCCATACCCATAAAGAACATTTCAAGTCAAAGTAAAGGGTTTTTAAAAAAAACAAAAAAACATTTCTGTTTGCAAAGAAGGACCCAGAACTCCGAAAATATCATGTAAAAATGAATCATGTATATTTTAAAAAATGCAATTTTGTGATACATTAACTTATAATAAAAATGGAACTAAAACCCGAAGAGGCAAGCATCGTCACATTTTGGTATACAAGTTAGATACGACACAAAAATTCTGTTAGTAATTTTTCTATATACTAGTTTCATGCCGACGAATCAATCTTCAGATCTAAGAATTCATGTTGTAATGTTTCGGGAATGCTGGCTACATCAAGGGAAACAGAGAATAGATATCAATTCACTGTAGTTTCTTGTTTATTCCGCTCATGGAAGTTTCATCTAATCACTTTTAGATTCATTTACCACATTTCAGAGTTTTTGGAACATGTCACTTTCTCAATACTTATTTATCTAAGACAATAATGCTGCTTGGATAAGAAAAATACACAAGATCACAGTGAAATGCAAAAATATTCTTGAAATTTCCCCAAAGTTTATGTTAAGCCAATTTGATGTCCAATAATATCTGATAGATAGTGCTACTCTTTTTAATCAAAGCTTGTCGTTAAAAATACCAACATATGATAGCTTCAAAGATGTGATTCGCATGTTAACTTCAACATACCATTAAAAAATAAAACTTGCAATTTAGTGAATGTAAAAAAAAAGTTAGCTGTACTAAAAAGTTCATTTGTGTTGCTTTTAGATCCTCACCCTCCACTGTTGTAAAAGTCATATAGAACGTACAACTAATAACTATTTGAAGCGAAAAACTGTATTACGAACGACGAACGTTACAGCGGGATTGACAATTGAAGGATCTGTTTCAAAAAGAAAACAACTTTGGTAGCGGGTTGTTTAAAATGGTAACTTTATGCATCAAGTAGATGCTTGACATAACCGAAGTGTTTCCCAGAAAAAAAGAGAAATAATTGTACCCTTCCCAGGAACAGTGCGCCATGCTGCACACAGATTGAAACCTTTGTCTCTTTTATCCCTGGGCTCTGTAAACTTTCTGGTTTACTCTGTTGGCAACATATAATACAAAGAAGGGGCAGATCGCACCATTGACCTGAGTTGTGGTTAAAAAAGGAATAAGCAACACCACAGACCTGGTGACTCAGATTAGGACAGGAGAAGGCGAATCCGACTTCCATTTTAAAATACAATACCAGAACATGAGCCACAATCGTTAACATTACATACCGGCTCTTAAAACAGTGGTGGGTCTTTTTGAATCAGGGCCCAAAATGAAAATAACGTTTTAGTAAGTTTCTTTCTGTATTCGCTGGCGTTTTAGAATAGCATATATTCTAATGCAACCTGATTGTTATGTATTTATACGACACCCCCAATGTAGGGTAGACAATCTAAAATCGCCTTGCGAATAACTTTGATGTAAAGACAACTCTTTCAGGACTGGATGTCACTACTCCATGGGATTTTGTATTTTAGTAAACGCTAAAAGTTGTGTAGAATCTAGTGGTGTAGCGGATTAAAATTATAAAAAATCCAGCCCGAGCCGGATTTGGCTGGATTTATGACTTGAAATCCGGACGGAGCCGAAGCCAGATTTGTAAAAATGACTAGATTCCGGATTTGCCGGAGCCGAAATCAGGTACATTCCTTGTATAATATTTATACTTCATATACTTATATTTACGAAGGACACGCTAATCAAAAGCAAACACATTTGAAATTGATCTAAATGCGAATTATAATAAAAACATAGGTGTCCAGATTTAAATTGAACTAATCTTTTCATAAGACTGAAAAAGGTCATTGTTGGTCAAACATGAGAGGCACTATGCCTAACAATGATAAGTAATCACTTCAACAGTCTACAAAACGTCTCCTCTGACTTATGTTCTTGTAAAGAGACCCACACTCATCTAGTTAAAATGGTTTGTTTATAAAAACATATAAAGATCTTATTGAAATTAACGGGTTGCAATATCCAGTCATTTATGTATATTTATGTATTTTTCTTTATATTTCTGTAAAGAAATAACTTTTAGAGCCACATTGCAAAGCTCATAGAAATTTTCAAGTTTCAAGTAGTGAAGCCAAATCTGTACATCTCGTCATATTTCAAAGCATGATCGCTAAAAACCATCGTTTAAACGGTTAATACCATATCATAGCGAAATCGAACAGTTTCTGACAAATGATCTTTCATAACTCAACAGTTACTCATGACAGTAACAATTGATGGATGCAATTTTTTGACAAAGAATATTTTGATAAAAAATTTTTAGTGTTTTTTTTTAATAGCTTAGAATGCCGTATGGATTTTAATTCTCTCTAAGTCACTTAATTATCGACCTTTCTTCGTTACAAGTGCATCTCAAAAAGATTTAAAATGTTATCAATGATGAGAATTCATCCTGACAGCGTCTCTAGACATCTGTACAGCACTTATTCAACTGAAAACTGATCACACAATAAAATCAAGGCATATTATCGGGCATTGTGTAGGGGGATTTCATCCTGAACACACCACAGAGTTGTTTTTGATCGATCCATCAATTACTGAGCGTCTTGAACTTTAGAACAAAACATATAATGACTCTATCGTCTCGATCTTTGAATGAAACGTACGTTACGTTAAAAAAGTTGAACAATTGTTTAAAAGGAGGAATCTTTGGGAGGTTAAGATGCCACCTTAAGCCCCTCAAATTACATCTATACATTAAGTTTAAAAAAAATAATTTGACTCACTCAAGTTGTGACTTGGTAATTATTTGAGAACCATAGAGAGAGCGAGAGAGAGAGAGAGAGAGAGAGAGAGAGAGAGCGAGAGAGCGAGAGAGAGAGAGAGAGAGAGAGAGAGAATGAGAGAGAGAAATATTTAAGGCACTCCCGTGTCAAACCCGAGGCTCTGCTCTATTGAGATAGTGACATCACAAGCAATAGTTAGGCATTATATTCTCGGCATCTTCCCATTGATGGAAATAGATGCTCGTCTGTTACAGATAAATGTTAGGCGTTAATGTTCAGCTGTTTTCAGCATTATATACAAATACAGAAAATACACATTTAACCAAGCTAAAATTACTTGGATCATAGAAACATTACTAATTCAGCACTTTAAAATAAGATATATTTTTCAGATAATTTAATACATATAATGTCTCTAATATCATAAATAAATACACAGACTACTCGCATTATTCGCATGGTTAGCTAGACATCTATTTGTCAACATTAACGACCCTGCTTTTACAAAGGAGATTATTGCGTCCTTTATTACACATATTGTAAGTAGAACTCACAGACCATGCTTATCCACGCTTAGCAACTTATTTAAAAAAAAAACCCGAGCAAATTATTCATACGGAATCAAACAGTGTTTTTTATACGACTTATGGAGGAAGAGAATGTCTTTGATTACATCATAAAGAATATGATACTTACCAAACAATATTTTAAATTCCAATTCAGAAATGTATCATTTTAAAGCAATATTTTCTATTCACATTAAAGTGCGCATTTGGTCTGGGAAAGTGGACATCAATAATACGACATTTAATTTTTTAAAATTAATTTTCTGATAGTGTGTTGCAAGGCGGAACTTTTAACTCCTTTAAATAATGTAACAATTTGTGTTTACTTTTAAACGTATTTCTTTGCTAAAACGAAATTTTGTTAAATATTCATTTTTTTAGTTCTGAAGAGAAATGTGAATCGTTTTTAGTTCAAACTATAGGGATACGATGTCGATAAACTAAATTATTTCATAAATTCACCAGAAGAGTTGTTAAAACATATGCAAAATACACGTAAATTTATCTTCAGGGAAAAAAGTAAAAAAAAAAAATCATGTAAAACCTTAATATCTATTTAAATTAACAATTATATAGGTAACACAACTTTTAAATTTAGGAACCTACATTTTACTTCTCCAATTTCTTCGTTTTGCTATCTCAGATTGGTCAATAAATGCATAAAAATAAACTCCTGCATATCTAACGCGACTTCACCCGTTTCAACCGTAGAAGGAGGTATTGTTTGCTGCTCTTAAAACTACGACCAACAGATCATGGCCCTGAACGACACTATCATACAGGAGATTGTATTTCTTGACTTCACCTCAGAGGAAACGAAACGGCTGTTTACCTTTGTTACCGGAGAGGTGATCCAACCACCGTTATTTCTCCTCGGCGTCGTCGCCAATCTCGTCAACATCATCGTCTACCTAAAGCTTCGACTGAAGGACAGCATCACCATCTGCTTCTTTGTGCTGTCGTGTACGGACCTGGTCTGCGTCATACTGGCCATGATGTCCAACGCCTGCTCGAGTTTTTCATACTATTTACGAGAAGTCTGGAACTTTGACAGCACAATCTTAACTTTCCTTATAATATGCTATTACAGCCCATTCTACGACATTTCACAGGGGATTACGACGTTCATCGCCGTCCAGAAATGCTGGTGTGTCGCGCTGCCTCTTCGTTTCAAAAACACGTTCACCACGACAAAAACTGTCGTCATCCTAACTGCTATTTCCCTGACAATGTTCGCTATGCACCTACCAATTTTGACAACCCAAGGTCTGGTGGAAATTTTCGATCCAGTTACCAACAGAACTGAGATCAAATTATGGATAACAGAGGTCAGTGGAAAGATTTACTCCGCCGTGGGTCTCGTGTCTTTACTGTTTACCAACACCTGTCAGCTGACGGTCGTCTTCTGTTTGGTCGTTCTCGCCTCAAAATTACGAGCGTCATCAAAGTTCAGGAGGTCGACTAAAACAGCCAACAACAAACTGTTGTCTTCTGTGCCGATTAACCCGAAAACTAAATTTCCTGATCAGTGTTTGAAAAAAGGGATCAAATCTGAGAAACTTGATAAACAGGCGATTTATGGACATGAAAAAAGCACAAAGAAAAAAAGTGCTGAGAAAAATTTCAAATCTCAAGAAGATAACACTTCGGTTCAGCAACCCACCAAGATCCACTCAAAGAAAGAATTGATGGCAATCAAGTCCACTACATTCGTGTCCGTCCTTTTTGTCACCTTCAACACGTTCAAACTATTGCACTGCTACGCTATTTTGTTCTTCCCGGAGTACAGCATTGTCGGTCGTCATGGCAACACGTACTGGGTGAGCAACGAAATGAGGTACACGCTTGAAATTCTCCACTGCTCGTGTAACATGTTTGTTTACCTGAAATTCAACTCACGTTACAGGTCAACATTTCTAGCCGGCTGTTTGCAGAAACGTTGATTTATTTCCTTTTTTTTGTTTGTCAGCTTGTGTTTTTAATTTGTATCAATGTCTTTGATTGCGTTAAATTGGACTTATTTTAAAAGTATATCCTTTTTTACTCTTAAATTTCCTGTTCATTTTAGTACCTTAGCAACCTAAGAGGTAAAAACAGAACGACAGGCGGGGAACTAAATGAGTTGTTTTAACGGCTACCATAAAAGGTTGAAATGACAAAAAGGAAAATGTATCTGTATACTGTACATGTATCATAAAAAGATCGATTTTCGAGATATATATATATATACATAATGAGAGAGAGAGAGAGAGAGAGAGAGAGACAGAGAGAGAGGCAGAGACAGATAAGAGAGAGAGAGGGGGAGAGAGAGTCAGGTATACACAGAACAGCCGCATGCGGCTCACTAGTCGTGGTTTGAAATTGAAAGCTAGAACATAAAATATTTATTAAAAAACACGAAATATAATATTATTTCAAAGACTTTTGCTTAGACTTCAATCATCTAAAATTATCTTAAAATGAATTTTTTTAAATTCAGTTAAGGATCCTTCGTATGTTTCCTCCAGATAAATTCTTAAATTATATGTAAACAAGCAAACCCGTTGCGAGTTTCAATGATCTCAGAAGAAAGGAATTTCAAGGAAATCAACGGGTGGTGATTTTAAAAGAAATTGTGATAAAAAATCTTCGTGAGAGTGACTCTACAAATATCCTAATTTCACGGCAATTGTATGAATACATACTATTAATATATTTTGAATATAAAATACGGATATTAAGGGCAACCTGAGCCGATTGGGGCAAGATGTTAAGTTCACGAACCCTGTAGATGTTAATCTTTCATTTTTAATTTTTAACCAGAGCGGGAAGAATAGTTTGTATCTATCCATAAAGTCTTTAAGTCAATTCGCGCCGTCTGATAAACACCGCTAGCAAATTTACAAAGTTAGCTTTTCAAAACAATGCAAAGAAAAAAAAAGTCATGACGTCTTAGCATGACGGTATCCACTGCGATCTGGATTATGATAGAAGCAAGCTTGCTGAGTTAAAGTATGGGATGTGTCGGTAACAGACGCGACATCTACTTTCAGTAAAGAAAACGTCACTTTAACTGTGACAAGTTGTGCCATCGTTGGGGATATTTTTCGTGCTAAGCGACCTTATTCTGATGAGTATTTTATTAAGAAGAATTTCGAGGATTTAGTTTCCAGACTTCGTCAACTGATAACAAGAAGTCCAATGTCACGTGACACCACTGACTGACGTGTTTCAGACATTAACACTGATACAAACCCGGTAAACGAGGAAAGAACATAACAGCATTCAGTTTGACTCTTGAAGAATCAAAAGATATTCAAGATACGTCTGAAATGACCGAGTGCTTTATTTGCTCTTATAAGACGAGACTGTACGAGATGAGTTGCACTGAAACATACCACTATCTTGACCAACAAGCAAACTATCCCCAAATTAAGGAAGGTAACTTACATCCAATTTCTGTACAACATAACTGCTGTGAATCTGTGTACTCCATAATGAATTTCATAAAATCAGAGCATCGAGCAGTGACTAGTGATCTGCACCTGACAGAACCTCTTCGTAACGCAACTAAAAGCTACCAACCAGATTTATAGAGACCTAGTAGTTCCAAGGCCTTTTCGGCAGAATTAAAGCGACTTTACTATAGTTATGAACCAGTATGCAATGTATTTCTGTTCATACATTTTACAAATGTATACATTTCTTAATTGTGTCACTGTACGCATGTAGATCTATTTCTTTTTCATATGGTTTCATATGGTTTGGATTAAAAATAAAATATTTAAATTATTTTTTAAAAAAAAATTATTCAAGAAATGAATTTTTCAATGCGGCTGTTTGAAATTTTTTTAAATTATTAAAATGCTGTAAGATACTATGCATCTGGCCAAGCCTGTTTGAGACGTCAAATCCTGATTTATTAAAGATAATTAAATAATTAAATATTGATAGTTTATGATGTATTATCCTAAAAATATTTTCACGACTGGTGGGCAGTAATAGTTTAACGACAAAATACTAAAGAAAAATATAACTAAATGCATACTTAATTTTCTTGTTTGGTTTTCATTTACATTAGTTACTACTTTATTTCTAATTGCCTTTTGTGCTTGGACTTCTGTCAACAGGTTCATACATTCGTCGTGCATCTCAACCTTTTTTTTTCGACAATTAACAATTTCACGAGGATATTATTTTTATTGATATATTTTGTACACTTGTTTAGCGGAGTTCTAACAGCTTTAAATTACACTTTACATAGTGACATACACAACATTATAAAAAAATATCCAGACATGCGCCCTATATCGGTCATAAACTGCTAGTTAGATGGATCGTTTTAAATCTTGATCATGTGTTAATTTATCATGTTTTCCTTAGGCAACCCATGTCACGTCCGAATTCCGAACAGGAAGAAAGAGGTGTGTTTTTTCTTATATATGTCTATCTGAGGGTTGTATCAGGAATCCTGGAGACAATCGCCTGTGTGCAATAGCGCAGGTCGCCTACCCTGTGTTCTCGGGGCGTGCCACTGACCGTGTCATCAATCTACACGAGTGATAATTGAACAAAAAACGACAAGGAAAGGAGGCTCGAGTGAGACATGTGGCAGTGTTTTGAAAGAAAACGCTGGAGAAGACAAGGGTAACAGAGAAAAATAGAAATAAAATAAAAAGCAGCATGCTAAAAATATCTAAGATTAATATTTAACACTAAAACCCGACATATTACAAAATAACATTTCAATTTCTTCAAATTCATGATGCAAAGGTTCTTTTTTCCAATCGACCCCAGACAACCAATTATTAATTGTTTAATTTTGTGGTGCATTTTTATTGGCCAGATTGTTGGTTTCACTAGTTCATACTGGGACACATACGGCACCCACTTTTTCCAAAAGTCCAAGTAACTTACGTGAATTTTATTGCATGCGTTCGAATCAGTGGATACGACAACCAAAAAATGGTATGTTAATGACTTAAATAAAAAGAATAATAAGCTCAAAAAATGACGTCATGTAATATTTTATGGCGAGAAACACCATACGCTCTGTTAATCTCGAAACCAAAATGATATAATTTGTACGCCTATATATGCAATTTAAAAATATCATGATTATGTCCCTTAGCGTTACAGAATGAGTGACCTGGGCTTTTACATTGTTTATGATCTATAGTTTAAAAAAAAATACTTTCTTTGTTTTTAAAGAGCGTGCTATGACTACTCTTAAATTGTGAATAACGTTAGAATTTAAAAAATGCATATTTAAAAATATTAATTTTTTAGCGCATTTTCGAGAAGTCGAATGCGCTATTGCACCCGTTTTGTCCGTCCGTCTGTCATCACCTTTGATCACAGCATCCATAAGTCCTAGACCCATGATGTATATATGTTTTTTGTATGTCCTGACCTGCCATTTGTGCATCAACACTCAGTTACTCGATCCGTTAAAAAACCCCGTTAAAACTACCAAAAAACTTTGCGAATCGAGAGGTAACACTGGCGCAGGGAACGGCCGCCATTGCCAGAAGTCGAATACATCATTTATCAAGCATTCAAGAGTGGTGCGAAGGCGTGCAAAAGAATAAGTTTTTTTTTTTTTTTGTTGACGTCATTAGAATATGTGTAAAAGTTTAGAGAGTTTTACGTCATCATTTGTGGTGACTTGTAGTTAGATTAAAGAGAAAATAAAAATTTTTAAAATGTAAAGAAATGACTTTTAAATTTAAAAAATGTCAGGTATATTCATTACACAAGAAAATTCATAAAAATATGTCTAAAATCTAAACACAATTACTGATAACTACATAATGCTGATATCTAACATGAGTACTGATACATAATACGAAAATGCGCTAACACGTCCTGAGTTCCAAAAGGGACCAGGCTTAACATGATTTTTTTTTATTGAAACACGATTTTCTATCGAAGTCAAAACGCATTAAAATTGTATAAATAAAATCATTATTTACGGAAACTATTTTAAAATGATGATAAAAAATAGCAATGCTACTCTTGACTACTTTAAACTCAAAATATTTCGTTACAATTGCCGATCGTCTCCAAATCTGAACAACCTTTCTTTACGTAAGACTAAGGTGTTTATAGAAATGTTACACTATTTTCTAAGTTTTAGTTCGAGTTTTTATATAGTTTAAACTTTGCATTTCTCTAATGGGGCCGTCCATAAAGTACGTCACGCTATTTTTGACAATTGTTAACTCCCCCCTCCCCCCTGTCAAAACAGTCACAAATCTTGGAAACTNCCCAAGTACGTCACACTATCGTACGAAAAAATATTTTTATTAACAAAATAATTAAAAATTTATCATAAAACACCCCCGTCTTCCGTCACAAACTGTCACACTTTCTTACACCCACCCTCTTGAGCGTGAAGTACTTTATGGACTATGGACGGCCCCCCAGCTGCGTTCTTGTTCGTTACTTAACTTTTGGTTTTGTGCGTAGTTGTAACTAATGCTATAAATCATGACTTCATGAAATATATTTTTAAAAATTTATTTTTTAAATGAGTTTATTTTCACATGCTTGGGACTATTGTTTTAGGAAAATCTTATATCTACATGATTGGTAAGCACTGGGTTGTTGCATAGCAGCAACACTTGAAATTTCCGTATTAATAACTTGCATAATATTATCGATAAAAGGGTATAAAGCTGAAGAAATGTTGTTAAATAAAACTTAGATGTCATTAATATATCATATATATCTTTTACATCTTTGCGGTAGGTGTTGGTCCTAATATTATGGCCAGAAAACTTCTTGCTGAAAACGAAAGAAAGATGGGAATGCAGCTGAGCTACTTGTGCAAGTGAAAACCCGGGCAGTTAAAATATTTCGTATTTTCTTAATATAGAACTTAATTTTGTTGTAAACTGTATTCATGAAACAAAACTAATGCAAATATGAAAATATTTTCAAGTTGTTTTTGAAAAAAGACAATGAAGACTTGTGATAGTTTATCCCCCTAAGTAAGACGGATTTTGAAATAGAATATAGATTTAGGGATTTGATAATTAAAAAAAAAATTAAGTTCATTTTTTTAAATCTTTCAACCTCGAACAACCTAATATATTTTAAAAGAAAACAAAACAAAACAACCGCAAGCAACAACAAAAGTTCTGATATCATTATCTTTATTAAATTAAGCCATTCAAATGTTTAGAACACAAATCTTTAAAGGATTCATTGGCTTCAAAATATGTGAAGTCATTGATACCATCATACTTAATATTTTTCACCATCTAATATTCTGTGCTAGACACACTCTTTGGTTACTTCTTGATTCAAACATAAAAAAAATTCCAAAACTGAATGTACAAAAAAATTATGTTTAATTCCTTACTTCTTTAACTGTCTTTACTCTAACTCTCGTCCCTAACTCATTGTGTCTCTATCCCTATCTCCGTCTGTCTGTGTGTGTGTCTCCACAGTTCTCATCAGTGCGATTCCTCTAATACCCGTCAGTCTCCGCCCCAAATTCCCATTGTCCGAAGTCAACTGGCAGCTGACTTAAAAATTTGTGTAGTGTTTTAATGCATTGTTTTTGCGCACCTGACAGAAGAGAATTGCAATAATCAATATGAGCTAGAACAAGAGAACAGACTAGAGTTTTTGTTGCACTAACTCTTTAAGTAATGACGGATTGAGCTGATCAGACGAATGGCGGTGTAGGCAGAGTGACAGATGTGATTAATGAAGTTGTTGGTAGACATGTTGTCAGAAATAATGCAGCCAAGATTCCTAGTCAATGTTTTGAACATTATATCAGAACAATGTATGGGGAAGACATAACATTTCGTTTGTAATTTCTAAATGTTATATTTTCAAATAAAATTTTATAGGGAGTTAATTTTGTGAAAAAATACTATTCCTCATTTACATTTCCTTTTTATTTTTCAGAAACATTTAGTTAAGTTAGTTAACATACTAAGTTAATTTTTGTTATAAATTTGATGAAGCTGATGTAGAATTGTGGGTTACTCCCAATCAACCAAGCTTTGTCTTATCTCCTCTTTTTCTTTCTAAAGTTTCCTTTCTGGTGTTCTATTAGTTCGTAGGTCCTAAATATAAAGTGAAAGTTTGCCATTGAGGTTGTCCCCGCTGGCATTAACATTGTCAATGCAAACAATATTCTAGAATCTTAAATATACTATCTGCTTTATTTTCATACCCTCCTACAATACATATTCAGTTTCAGGAACCCCGCAGGGTTAACACCTACTTCTTTAAAAAAAAATTATAGTGAAAAATTACTTTTCTCAGTGATATAAGAGTAAGAGTAAAATAAATTTTAACCAATAATTTTTTGCAAGTTGTTAGACGATCTCAAAATGTCCCGCGGATCACTTTGATACGCACTGATGAATGTACATTCTCTTTTGGGTTGAGCCGTTAGGCTCTTAAAACCCGGTTCAATTTTTCGCAGGCGAGCCTCATCATTCGGGCATCGCCATAGAGGTAATCTTCAGCAGGTACCGCAACTTCACCACCCAAAACCCCGTCTAACCCGGGGCAACATTCTAGTACGTGGGCCACCGTCTCCTCGGGGCAGCCACACAGCCGACATGCCAGTTCCCTTCTGTTGTCAAACTTGTAAAGGTAGCTTCGTATTGGACACTGGTCAGATCTCATTCGTGTTTTGACCGTCTGACTACTACGGTCAAGTTTCCACCAGGCATCACTTTTGTTTGGTCGCGGCATTTTCTGGTACACCTTTCTGGCCGTATTCCCATTTGCCAAGCCCTCAAGCCATTTCTCACGGAAGTGGTATTTTAGCCACGACTTGACCCCCAGTTGGGTCAAAGGCTTATCGGGTTGGGGCTGGGCTGCGCCTGCCCTGACCAGTGCGTCGACCCTGTCTGATTGGGTCGTACCGCAGTGTCCGGCCATGTACTGTAGGACTACTTTGCCGCCACGTGCCAGGAGTTCACCTACTGTCTCCAAATGTCACTTACCGTCTTGGCCTCCAGAGAGGATCGATTCAAGGTTTCGAGCGAAAACTGAGAATCGGTGAAGACCACGACGGTCGGGAAACTCTTTCTCTTCGCTAGATGTTGGCGTACTTCCTTCAAACCCCTGTGAATCGCTTCCAGTTCGACTTCATGACTACTGTTAGTAGATCCACACGGCCCCGACAGTTCGACACTGTCGGGTCCTGGTTGGGGGTATTGAATTAGCACACCGTATCCACTTCTGCCATCTCTGAAACGTGAGCCGTCTCTAAAGACCTTTACAACGCTGTCTCCATAGGCCTCGATTGTGCGCAGAGTCTCGTCTCGCAAGAGCTCGACGGGACTGGCCTTGGTCACCGCGGCATTTGCCAGTGTCAAACGTATTTCAGGCGGGTCAAAGCTTTCATGTGGTCCTCGAGCAGGGACCAGTTGCATTCGTTCCCTGTGCTTGGGTAAGGGGACTGAGTCTTCTAGTTCGTAGACCGCGTCCATGAAGGAGGGTCGCTTCAGTCTTGTCCTCCTAACCCATCGGTCTTGTAATTGGTAGCAGGGTTCGTCATGCTCCAACCTACGGTATCACTCAACCGTGGTCATGATTGCCTTTGCTCGCCTTATCGCCAGGGGTTCTACGTTTGACATACTTTCTACCGCAGCAGTGGGTGTGGTACGTAACGCCCCGCAAACGAACCTTAGAGCTTGGTTCTGTAATCGGTCCAGTCCCTCTAGAGCCGTACGGCTCGCAAAGGCCTGGGCCGGGAGGCTGTAATCAATAGCACTTCTCACGCTACCAAGATAGAGAGCTCTTAGTAGTCTTGCGTCTGCGCCCCAACTCGTGCTAGCCAGTTTCTTCACCAGGGACAATTTAGCTGTGGTTTGGCGCATAATTCACGCACATGGTTCTGCATCTGGAGTTTCTGGTCCAGTTTTATTCCCAAGTACGTTGGCGTCCGATCCCAATTTAACCTCTTTCCGCAGATCTGAAGCACCACCTCGTGCTTCAGGGCATTCCGTCCATTTGTGAAAATGTAATGGACCGTTTTGTCCGTATTGACTTCTAGGCGCCATCGGTTGGCGTAATTTTCAATACTATTCAGATCATTCTGCAGCCGGTTCTGTAGTGTTGCGACGTCTTTTCCTGAACTCCATACCACCAGATCGTCAGCAAACATGGCATTCTGGGATTCAAGAATGCCTTGTAGGTCGTGGACGTAGGCTAAGAACAATGTACAGCTAAGCGCTGAACCCTTTGGGAGTCCATCTTCCAGTCGTGCCTCGTTGGATAGCGCTTCTCCAAGCCGTGTCTTAATCGTTCGGTCCGTGAGGAACGATTTTATCCAGCTGTACATTTTAGCAGTGACACCTAACTGCTGCAGTTTGTATAGCAGCCCTACACGCCACACCTTGTCGTATGCTTGCTTTAGATCGAAGAACACCGCAACCGTGTGGTTCCTCATCTGGAGTTCGTTTGTCATGGTCTGAATTAAGCGTAGTGCTTGGTCCATCGGGTTGCGTCCCTTGCGGAACCCACCCTGTGACTTCGGAATGCTTTTGGTCTTTTTGAGGTACCAATAAAGCCGTGCGTTCACTAACCGTTCTGCCACCTTTCCCACACACGACGTGAGGGAAATGGGCCGTTAGCTGGACGGGTGTTCGCCGGGCTTCCCTTCCTTATGTATTGGGGTAATTATGGCCTTTTTCCACAGCTTCGGCAGTGTGCCTGTAGTCCAGGTTCGGTTGATAAAACTCAGTAGTTTTATCCGGCCTGTCTTGCCCAGATGCTTGAGCATTTCATTGTGAACCTTGTCTGGCCCTCGTGCTTTGCCAGCTTCGCATTTGTTAAGTGCAGTTTGCAACTCTGTCATCGTGAAAGGAGCCGAGAAAACCTCGAGTTGGGGGCCCGTACTTTGTCTCCTGGAGCCCTCCTTTCGCATTCGGTCGACCGTTTGGCTAAAGTAAGATCTCGCGCCCTTTTTATTCACCTGGGCAAAGTGTTTATTCAGCGCCCGTGCGCACTTCGTTTCACTTGCTCTTTGGCCCTTTGACGTCGTCAATGGGTTGGGTTTTTTTTTACTTTACCCGCACCAGATAGTGCATCGATTAGCCGCCAAACGTTTCTACCGTCTGCGAGATCGAGTTTTTCGCACGTATTTACCCACTTGGCCTTCTTGGCCTTTTCGACAGCAGTACGGACTTCGGCCGTCAGTCGGTTGTACGCCCTACGAGCTTCGGGCGTCTTCAGCTTGGCAGCTTTTTTCCGAGCTTTCGCTCTTTGTTTCACCAATTCTTTTAGGCTCCTGTCCCAGTAGGGCCTGAATTTCTGTTTCCCGTTCGTCCTCGGGACCGTGCGCCTTGCAATCCCGAGGATTGTGCCAATAAACTTCTCGTAGGTGTCATCCACGTTGCCTCCTGCAACATCCAGCAGAGCGAGCTTGGTCTCGCTCTCGGCCTCGTATCTTCGCCAATCGGCCTTGCGGAATTGCCAATGCCTTCTGTCAAATCGAGGTTTGTCCGCACCAAGTACAAACTCAATCAGAATTGGGAGGTGGTCGCTTCCAACCTCCTTCAATACTTCCAGTTTATGCCTGGACTCTAGGTCCGCTGAGATAAGCGTTAGATCTGGGCGGGACTCCATGCTGTGTCCCGTGTGCAGCAGCGTCGGCTCGCTGTGCTCGTTTTGTAATCTGATCAAGTTCGTACCAATACAGACATCCTCGATGTATCGGACCGACGCATTCCGCTCGGTATAGCGCCAGTCGGGGGACTGTGCATAAAAGTCCCCTGCTATTATTGTTCGACTTAACGTGACGTCTTCCCAAATTGGAAGCGTCATTGGGTTCCTGGGCGTATTATATACATTCGTTATTGTAAAGCCAACGTCGCCATTGTACACCCTCACAGTTAGGGTGTCAGTGTTGCTGTAGCACTTGGCTTCGAGCAATTCCACCGTTACATCGTTCCGGACCGCTGTGGTAAGGCCTCGGCATCGCCGGTCGCACTTGCAATGGTATAGCGAATAACCAGTTATGTGAAACGGCTTACCCTTCAGAAGCGTTTCTTGGAATAATGCTACATCTACATTCCTTTCGTGAAGTAGTTTGGTTATTTCGTGCGCCTTTTGCCTTATACCACAGACATTCAATTGTAGCACGACCAGGGCTTGGTAAGGATGCCCCTTCGCACCCGTACCATGACTGTCAGTCGCCGGTTGACCGATAGGACGTGACCTGTCGTCTGTCATCACGCCTAGAGGAGTGGTAACCAACCCAGCCAGCGTACCACCGTCCGCTGGAACGTGGGGGTTTAGAAGGCCCATTCCGGTGCCTGCGTTTTTCGAAAATAGAACCATAGAATAAGAGAGGGAGTAGGCAGAAATCTTCAACTCATTGAGGGCGACCCGTGTGCGTTTCGCCCCTTGCCCAGAGAGTCTTCCGGTCTTCGGCGTTCCAAGCCGGGCATCGTTGGGTATAGGCCTGCTCCCATACCCAGCACCGGACCTCACGGTGAGGTCTAGCCCATCCTAACGTTTTTACGCACTAAACTTACCGAGTGATGAGCGAATTTCGAAAGTGTTCGCTGACTATAAGTCAATCCAAAAAAAGGGAATGTAAGATACGTAACGTTGATCTACATGTAATTGGATGACTAAGAATGTGACTTATATGTGTTTAGCTTCTAAAGGGCTCTGAAAAAAAAAATTCAATCTACACCGCAGAGGTGAAAACATGTACGGTTGGACGTGGTCATTTTATCATATCTCAGATCGTAAATCTGCGCCCGGGATCGTGAGTAAAGAAAGGATGAACACAATCTAAAAACTCAATTATACAGTTGATTCATAGTGATATATAAACACAGAGCTAAGATGGACACTTTGCCAAAAGCCAAAAAAACCACTTTTACAATCAGATACCTCCATCACTTCACTGAAGGCCAAAAACTGGTTGGAGTACGGCTTTTTGGAATAGGGCCGATAACATGACCTGGGGGTGGGGTGGGTGGGTGGTGTAAGAAGAATATATGTCCAATCCAAGCGGAGTACAGTATGGTGACCTTAAATTAGAAGGGAGCGTTGCTATGATAGCTCTAACGTAAACTGTACTGACCAAGGCATGGATTCAAAATGTCAGTCACGAAAATAAAGTATCCCCGGAGAGTTAAAAAAAACAAACAAAGTCCTTTGGGGGAGGGGGGATTTTGTTTTAAAATGCTATATAAATGCATATAAGCAATCACCGCGTATTTAAGTACATTTTAATTAAGGGTTATATTAAATTTTATGTCTCGGAAACTATATTGTGTGTGTGGTATATGCACATGTGTTTAATTATTGGAAATTTAACAATCATAAGCCTAGCCAGTGGCGTAACATGTTGAGGGCAAAAGAGGTACTTATCCGCAGAGAAACACCTTTTTAAAGGTGGCTAATTGCGCAGCATTAATATAAAAAATAATTGAGAAACAAAGAAGATCAAGTAAACAATAGAATATGTTAAGTAAACAGCTGCGACTACAATAATAAATATACGCCATTCTTTTATTTTGGAATGATCTTTCTGTTTAGCGAAAAAAAAAGAATGACTGTTTTGTTTTGTTTTTTTTTGCTACGGGGGGGGGGGGGGCCATATATTTT
>MUZC01000987.1:1243379-1256825 GCA_002072015.1 Radix auricularia | reverse complement strand
GGGGTCGAACTGTCCGGGGTCGAATCGACCGGGGTCGAATCGTCCGGGGTCGAACCGTCCGGGGTCGAACCGACCGGGGTCGAAACGACCTGGCGTCGAAACGTCCTGGCGTCGAACTGGCGGGGTCGAACCGTCCGGGGTCGAAGTGTCCGACCACCATATTTTTCTGGTTTTCGTTTATATTTCTATTCACTTCACCATTGGAGAAATTTCTATCGGAAATGGTCCTTTGACATAATTTGACTCTGAGCTGAATTAATTGGCAAGTGTTTGCATGTCTGAAAACTGTTTTGCCAGGAATTCGGCCCCTGTGTCTTCTGGGATGACTATTTAAGGAATAGCAGGATTGTGTGCCACTAAGTGCTATGACACTAAGTTTAAATCCAGTGAGCTTCGGCACATGGTTTCTAACAAACATTTAGACGATAAAAAATTATATGGCTCATTTAAAGAAGTATGTAAGTAGAAATTTTGAATAAAATCAGTAGCTGACAGTAGGATTTCAAAGAAAAAATATTTGAAATTAAAAAAAAAAATCTTTGGAAAAAATTAAAGGTAAAAAATATTATACAGGAATTAAGATAAGCAATTACAATTTAAAATACATTTTTAAATTATAAATTATAAATTTAAGTTTGAATTATTCATATTAATTGATTATTAATTATTACTTTTAACAATACTTTTTAAAACTTTATTTTCAGGGTATATTTGCTATTTCACACCAGGCGTATTGAATTGTTCTATAACACTGTAAATAATAGTATTAATCGGAGCCTTTAACCTTAAAAAAAAAACAATTAAAAATGACGTTTGCTTGAATCGCAAGTCAGATAAAAATGTAAATAAATGTACGGTCAATGGTCAGAGAACTTTACAACGTTTTCAAACAAGGAAATTAAAAAATAATTTAAATGAAAATAATTATCTAATTTATATTTAAAAACTAAGGTCAAAATTTAAAAACGATAAGAAATTATAAGAGAAGAAAAATAATGGTCCGTACTGTAAAATGTAAAATCTGCACCTCTCGGATGTGCTCAAAATAACTAGGTGTGTGAAGTCAGACGAAAAGTAATCCCATCAATGTCAAATTAAAACACACAAAAAAAATCTAATCAGCCATTTGATTTGTAAGTGTGTAAAATTTTGAATGAATTAAAGATACAGATGCTTTTTATTTAAAATATTTATATTTGGCATGTCTCTTTCTACATTACACATGTTTACACAACTTAATAAATGTAGGAACTTGAATGATAAAATGTACCGAATTTTAGTAATAAATTTTCAAAGAAACTCACATTAACGTATTCATTTGTACTTACCGAATGACATTTCTCTAATTTTGAGTCATTATTTACTACAAACGCTTATTTTTTTTAACTTTTATTTTTTTTAATAGGTTTTTTTTTATTGGAGCAATTTAAGATGCAATACTGAAGGATTAAAAAAAAATATTAAATCTTCGAAGAAATATTTTGTTATTGATTCAAGACACCGTAATAATTATCATCTTTGGACCTGCTAATACTTCTTTGATGTGCCGCTTGCCAGTCAGTACAGTACAGCTTTCAACAGAAAAAATACAGCTTTTTTTTAAAGAGACTAATCTGCATGGTTCAGACTGACACTCCGTCTACGGAGAAAGTCAAGTTACTTCTCTTACCTTAATGAATGGAAAGTTTTTAGAAGTGGGGCAAAGTGAAAATTTGTGAAAATATCCGCTTGAAAGTATGTACAAAACATTTTATGAGTATGAAATAGGAATTTGATAAATAATTTTTTTAAAAACCCATAAAAAACAAAGTTTTGACTATAAATCCTTTATATAGATTCTACGTGACATAACCATAAGGATGTTAATTATAATACGCAGGGAAAAAAAATCCAAAAATTCAAAATTCGAAACTTGTATTCTAATACGTTTTTAATATAATGCACACCGATCTTGAATATATTTTTAAACGGTATTGTCAAAATAATGCGCACCTTATTGTGCGTCAGGAAAGGTTGTTGGCCCTTACTTCTCTTTGATGACACAGAGTGGTTTTTTTGTTGTTGTTGTTGTTATGTTTATGTTAGCCGAATACGAGCAGGCACCTCGGTAGGAATTATAATTCTTCTTTATATTTCATTTATTAAAAATGAAACTATTTCAAAGTAAGGCATATTTCAGTGTAAATGTGTAACTATGATCCAATAATATAACAAACGTACAGTCATTAATTTAAAAAAAAAATGTCACAAACATATTTTCTTTTAAGTGAATACATATACTTTTTTAAAGAGATGATTACCTAAAAGATTTAATTTACGTTTTCCACCTTTGTACCTTCTTGGTTTTGAGCACCTGTTTAAAATTTACGATTCTTTTTATAGTTAGTACTTATTTAAAACATTTTGTAGCAATTTATGAACCATTTCATATATCGAGTAGTAAAATCTAATATTTTTCCATTCATTTGTATCCCAATGAAATTTTTTTAAAGTTTAAGTTAAATATTTATAGAGTAGTTGGCACATAAATTCCTCCTGTTAGCTCTATGTTAACTACGAGTAATTACAAAATACAATTATCTATGGGCGCACTACCGTGCATGTACAGTAGATTTGATTTGTTTTTCTTCAAGAAATGTAATATTAAAATGAAATAGAACACGTTTGAAAGATTTCGTTCCTAAATTGTTCCTTTTTATATGTTTACCACCGAAACTGAGCATCGACTTAGTAAACCGTTAAAGAGTGTTTAAATTTATAAATATTGAGCTTGAGAGGTGTAAATAAAAAATTGATTGCAATCCTACCAGGAAGGGCATACTATTAAACTATATACATTATGGATTAAGGTCAATTTAAATGTTTATTAAATGGGACAATTAAAAAAAAAGCCTTCTCAGCTAAACGCCTGCTTCACCAAACTATACAAAATCAGAAAAGCAATTTTTTAAAATTGAAAATGTTTTACTTTCTTAATTTCTATTTCAACACATTTCCTTATGTATATAAAATAAAGTGTTTCCCAATATAAAGATTTTCGCTACTATTTTTTTTATTGCTGTAGAAATGTTTTATTAACTTAAAACAAGACATTAGTGTTTTAGTGAGTATCTCAGAATTCATAGTTAAGTGCACTTTTCGGGAAAGATTTCGATGAAATTTTGGAGGGAACAAAAATAATTGAACTTGATGTTTATTGAAACGCGCACTTGAAGAATTGAAGAGTTGAGACAAATGTTAAATGACCTTTGACCCGTGTGTTCAATTTTAACAACACCAAAACATGAGCCTTTTATTTTCATTAACTCAAGTGTTTCCTCGTCCAGAGTTAAGTACCTTTACTCTTGTGATGAGTCATAACCCTCGAACCACAAGGACTAAAGCTGAGAGAAAGCCAAGATGATACACGATGACGATTTAGGTAAAATAAAATATTTCAAGAGTCAGGGGAGAAAGCCTGAAGTAATATCCAGAAGGTGGAACGAAAACTTTTGATGGCCAGTAGACGATTCACTTACAAGGGATTGTTGAAAAAAAGGCGAGGGGTGTGGTGGAATGTTTAGATCGAAGTTATGGGAATAAATGCTTAACCATAAAAGGCCAGATTACAGAGAATAGGGTATAATAGACTCTAAGACGATAAACCCCCCAAAATCTATAATAAAATTAACAAGATTCACGGTTTAGCATTTTAGTTTTTTTTCTAATAACCGTGCTGCCCGGATCAAAACTATAAAGTTAATTTAATTGGCATAACTGTTACAGAAAATATAAACTTAAAAGAGACGCAAAATTAGATTTTCCCTCCGGTGAACAAACTTCAATACCATAAGTAACTAATAACTTAAATAGTGAGATAAATCTTTTTGAAACTGCTTTCTTTTTATGGTACTTTAACCTTATATGTTAATAAAACAAGAGTAATGTATAATTTATAATTTTCCTTACCGTAAATTAATTTTGTAAAAAAAAAAGTCTTCTATGGTAGCCTGGGCTAGATGTCAAACTATTATTATACATTAAGATAACCAAAAGGCTTTATAAAGAATATTTAACACACGGCAATATTGTAGCATCATTTAGCAGGTGTGGGCAAAGTGAAGCCCGCGGGCCTAATGTGGCCCGCCACAGCGTTTTAAGAAGCCCGCGAAGACATTTAGAAAAGCCGCCTTGCACTGAGATTTGATTCATTTCTCTAAAAACAACTCATGATTTATTACTTTTAAAGTGTGATAAAGTGCACTTGTCTCATTATCATTTATTATCTTACTATCAAGAACTATAATTCTTATTTAAAAAAACTTTTATTTATAAATATTTTATGATACATTTAAACTTTTTAAATCCCTTATATTAGCTTCACCGCCGTCTCTCTCTTGGTCCGTCCGTCTAGCCAGCGGATAAAAAGGAGGAAAAAATGACCCATTTTCCTTGATTCAACCGAGCTGAAATTTTGCACATAAACTTGTGTTACCTGACAATACATTGTATCAAAATTTCAGATCAATCGAATGTACCGTAATTAAATTAATGCACTTTTAGCTTATCTCTATATAAATGTATGCTAGCCGTCTTTTGTTGTTGACATCCACGTGTTTGCTGTAGTTCAGTCCAACAATCGGTGACCACACCCCAACCCCCCGTTTTACAGCCGTGGGGCGTCCAGTCACGTTCAGCCTGTAAATGTTTAAATATAATCAATACTTTTAGTTCGGTCTCAGGGATTTATAGTCAAACACTTTTTTTTACGAGTTGTTTTTATTTCTGAAATGAAATATGCAGGGTTGTCCATGGGACATATTTTTCTGTCCCATCCCATTCCTTCCCATGGCAATTTATGCCTGTCCCATTCCATGGGATTACTATTATAATATTAATTAATATGGAATACATTTAATATAAAAGTTTAAAATTTTTGAAAGTTTAGGTTTAGTGTCTACTAAATATGACTACATATACAAAAAGACATGCAAAATGAAAAAAATTATTAAGTTTATGACAATTCAGTATCATTCTGACACTCTCATTTTTTTATTTTAAATACATGGGAAATACAAATAACATTCTTATGGACAAGCCTGGAAATTTGATGTTCACTAAAGAATACCATCATTTTAACCTGTTTGGCCCTACTCTAAATCCGCTACCACAAGGTGGCCCGCGAGTGAAAACATTTTACACCCTTGATGTTTAGAAATGTTAGAGCATGCTCATTATGAGGAGAACATTAAATATGAGTCCGCTGTTATCAGCTATGGAACAAATAGATCATTAACCAGTGGTAACGTACAGTTTTTGACAAACTATTTTCCGTTTAAGGCAAACTTTCTATTCTTGTAGCCTCCTTAGCATGAAAACTTGTGTTCAGTAAATTAATCACGTTTATTGGGATGCTTTTAAAGATCAGCAGGCAGCTGTATTGCCCCTGGGCTTGCGCGCATGGGGCACAGCGGTAAAAGCTCGGAACCCATGCAGTAGATTTAAAATAATTAAAGAAATACTGTTTTTTTGAACAGTAAATATACGCTTTTCTAAAAAAAAAAAAAATGAAATATATTAAAGGACGCTGTTTGATCTTGTGAAAAAAATTAAAACTTTGTAGTAGTGCTGCCTTCGAAGAGCATTGATGGCTGTGATTGTTTTCATCCGGCAAATCCTGCTGCCGTGTATTTCTTCCAAGTGGCTTGACCGCTAATCTAATTTCATATTCTTTAAGGTTGAAATCACTCTTTTAAAAGAGTATGCGAATACCTGACCAACCAGCTGCATCTGTTGAGCAGTCCCATACCACATGTCTGAGCGTAGGACACATCGCCCCCCCCCTAGCCTCCCCGGCTATATCTAGCGCGGGACACCATTGTTTCAGATACTAGGCTGCTTCCTTGTTAAGCCTGTTGAAGTACGACTTGGTGGGGGGGCGGGCAGTCCTCCGTTCTCATTGGAATCTCCACACTGTTAATTTCGACTCAATTACCACCATTTGTCTGTTCGACTTTATCTATCTTGTTGGCATACACCCTTCTGGCGGTCGTCGTGTAAACCCATTCCTTGTGCTAGTTGTGGCTTTACCACTAAATTTTTAGTTAACGACACTATCAATTTTCAATGTATTTTCAACGAACATCACTCTAGACACAGTTCTTTACTATTTGCCGGATCCTGATAGTTTGGCTCAAATATTTGCCGGATTCTGATAGTTTGGCTCAAATATTTGCTGGATTCTGATAGTTTGGCTCAAATATTTGCCGGATTCTGATAGTTTGGCTCAAATATTTGCCGGGATCTGAATTCCGGATCCAGATATCTCAATATTTAAGTGTATGACCTAAGGGGGTGTACTTTACTACTTTCTATTTATAATTTAACAGGGGTGTACCGGATTTATGCTCCGGCAAACCTTAAACCCTGCCAATTTTTTAAAATCCGGCTCCGGCTTTGGTTCCGGCAGAATTTTACCTCATAAATTCGACCAAAATCCAGCTGACCGGTAGAGCCTGAAAATATATATAATATAAAAGCTCCGGCTTCGGGAAATTTGGAATCCGGCAATTTTTACAAATCTGGCTCCAACTTCGGCTCCGTCCAGATTTCAAAATTTTGAACCCTGTAACCCCTAGTTTTAATACTATTTATTTAAATATTTATTATGAAACATATAGAGATTATTAGCTATCTACAATGACAGTCTGTGACACTGTCAACGTCATTGATGAACATTTTACAATGAATTGAATGAATGAACTTGAACGGAGTTCAATCAACTGTGTAGTGTGTACCAAGCGAACAGTGTTGTACTGAGTTTGTAGTGTGTGTACAAGAAGTCGTGATCTAGAGCCATATAAAATTCTGTTATTTTATTCAGAAGATTTAAGATTAATAAGCTGTCAGTTAACTTATTTTTTTAAAATTTTATGTAGTAAAGTAAAATCTACACTTTAAACTTCTTAAAGTAATTATTTTTTTCCCTCGTATTGAAATTACCCAATATTTTCCATGGATTTGAATGATTTAATGATCATCGGTTGTTCATTTGTTTATTTTGTTATATATTCATAATTTAATGTATAATTTCATTGGCTACTTAAATAATTTTTTGTAATTGTAACAGTCACAATAGACTAGAGTTTAAAAATTATGAGGCTGAATAAGAAATACGACGTGAGACAAGCAATTTATTTTTAAAGTTCACGAATCAAATCACAATTGCAACTGCCATTCAAAGTTCAACGGGAAAAACAATTTTTAAATACATAAATTATTTTTTTCAAAACTTAAACAAATAATTCTTTTCTACATTGATGTCCGGATCCTATCCGGATCTGCCATAAGTATTTTGCGAATGCGGATAGTGGTGGAAATCACAATATCCGGCACAGATATCCGGCATGCATGCCAGATATCCAGCCACCCCTTAGTAACACAAGTAGGAGAAGATCTGTACACAGTGACTTTGAGAGACATGGGCCGTGATTGCACATGACGCGCCCTTCCCCACTAGTCGAGGTATAAACATCCTGTATAATAATCGTATAATCTTTTACCTCTTCTTTCCAAACACTTGATTGTTGGAGGACTGAACATGTGTAATTTATTTATTGTGTTCAGAGCATTCAATACTTTATTTTGAAGCTTGGACCTTCTGGTCAAACATTGGGCATCGGCGGAGCTTGATGTGACGATTCCCGGTGCGCCCACATATGAATGACTTTGCCTCTTTCTGTTACCCATTTGTCTATCTATCCACCGTTAAGCTTACGCTGTAGCTTGAATACTTGCAGATTGAATAGGGCCTTACGTGTTACATTTACTTAAATGTGCGCCGACCAATCGTTTCCTGGCCACATCTTATTCTCAATATGCTTTATTTGTACAAAGTTTTTCTTACTTTGTGTTAATCATTTTCCTAATGCCACATAGGGCAATTAAACATTATTAGTTTATTATGGTTTCCTTAAGCAAAACAATTTCAAACTTTAAAGAAGTGATGCTCCCGGCTTATACACTAAAAATAAACAAATTGAGTGCAATCAGTGTGAAGACTCATGGAGAACCTTAGCGGACGAAAATTAATAAAATTAAAGTAATGTATGGGAAATTCAAATGACAACTTCCACCAGTTTACCTGGCATCAATCAACAGTTATTAAAAAATAACGTGCTCAAAAACGCCAATTTTTGTCTTATAGCGTTTCAGAACTTTTTCCTTAATTAGCATCTCCAAAGTATCATCTCTTTTTAACACAAGCAATATGAAATATACAGAGAATGCTATACACTGAATTAAACTGGGATAATTCCAAAGTTTCTTGAAAGGAGCTGTGTGTCAATGACACTAATAGTGTATTTTAAAAATGGACAAACACATATCATTTTCGGACATCTAAGCGGTATTTGGTTTGAGATATTTTATTCGTGTTTTTAATTTTGTTAAGGTCATCATCTTCTTGTTAACATTCCTAAATAACCGGGACTGTGAACAAAGCGCTTTGCTAAACAAATATCTACAGTAGGGTGCGAACAACAACTCGAGTTAAGATTTAAAGCTTTTATTACTTAAAATGACTTTTTTCTCTCGTGTTCATTCCGGTACTAATTTATTTTTACTTCTCATTGTATTTATATCAACAGGACGCATACACATATTTTGTGAAAACTTTTGTCCAAAATTAACATTATAAAAATTAGCACAAAACAACAAATGAGTAGTCTATAGATTAGATATGTATGTAAATTGATGCATTCGTATTTTTTTTTGTTGAATTAACGTAACATAGTTTATAAAAGGTGGTTAAGGCACATCAATAAAAGCCTTATATTTTTATGAGTATTCAAAATCTTCTTCTCCTTCATCTTCTTCTTCTATTTTCCGTGAATGAAAGAAAGCACTTTAAAGTTTTAATTGTATTATAAAATTTATTTCACTTTTTGAAATTTACGTCCGCTTAAAATTTAGTATCTATATATAACTCACCAGAACAAGCAGAAGACGAGTGCAAATAGGCATCATGAATCACCATCGCTAAGGTCGGCCAAGCAAAGTTTAAATTTGGCAAGCATGGGACGTGCAGGTTGAGAGGCAGGTAGCTAAACGCAGTACACATGTCTCGAGACCAACAATGCGTTGTTCTGATTTCTTCATGCTGTAATTTCGTGTCCGTTCTTTCCCCTTTCTTTGCACAATCTATGAGCAATTCTGCGGCGTATGCTATGCCGCCGGTCGCATCTAGTTTTTATAAATTAAAAAACTTTCTTTTTCAGAACAAGGAGGCAGATGATTCAAACCTTATATAAATTCTAGGAATGTTTTTAAAAAAACTGTGCCCACTTTGTGCGACGTTATCAAAAGCGAAAATATAACGAAACAATTACCAGCTCTTCAATCGCCGTGTTGGCGAGGAGATGAACGCAACGGATGTGGTGAGGATAACTCTTGTTGACTTTACATCAACGGAAAGCTTAGACCTCACCATCTACGTGCTTGGCGCCATAGTCCAGCCCCCGGTGTACCTACTCGGCCTGGTCGCCAACATCATCAACATCATCATCTACCTCAAGCTCAAGCTGAAGGACAGCATCAGCATATGCTTCTTCGTGCTGTCCTGCTCCGACCTGATGTGCGTGCTGCTGCTCATCGTGGAGGACGCCGCGATGATGTTCAAGGAGATCCTGTGGGAGCGCTACCAGGTGGACGGCAAGGGCCTGTGCTGGCTGATGGCCTTCTACTACGGCTCGTTCTACGACATCTCCCAAGGGATCACGACCTTCATCGCCGTGCAGAAGTGCTGGTGCGTGGCGCTGCCGTTCCGGTTCAAAAACACGTTCACGACCAGACGCACGTCGGTCATCTTGACCGCGATATCGTTGGTGTTCTTTACGCTCTACATCCCGATATTCTCCACGCAGGGGCTGCCCGCGCAGTTCAACCCGATGACAAACAGAACCGTTTTCAAGCTGTGGACGTCAGAGAATCGGGGCAAGATATTCTCGGCCGTTGGGATACTGGCCCTGGTGTTCACCACCACGTGTCAGGTGACAGTCATCTTCTGCTTGATCGTTCTCGCCTCGAGTTTACGCGCGTCTTCGAAGTTCAGGACGTCTTCGACGCTCACCAACATCGAGCAGGTCACCGAGATGAAATGTCAAAACCCGGCGAGTAACAAACAGCGGCCAAAAAAGAATGGCATACCCAATAAGATGAATCTGAATAAACAGGCGTCGGTTTCAGCTAAGCAAATAACTAACATAAGCATTTCAGGCCTGGTCGCTGGACAGGGCTCTGACGCTAAGCCGGTCGCTCGTGCAGGTAAGGGAGCCTCGAGAAAAGAAATACAAGCCATTAAGTCAACGACGTTCGTGGCCGTCCTGTTCGTGTCGTGCAACACGTTCAAGCTGCTAAACTACTACGTCATCCTGTGCATCCCAGAGTACAGCCTGTACGGTGTGTACGAGAACACGTATATCATGACCAATGAGTTGAGGATCTTGGTGGAATCCCTTCACGTCTCGTGCAACATGTTTGTGTACCTTACGTTCAACACGCGGTTCAGGTCGATGCTGTACTCAATGTTCAGAGGAGATAAAAATTAATTTTTTAAAATTCTCCTCCAGGCACTTTATAAATTTGGCGATGACTTTCCCATAATTTTAATTAATTTAATAATTTCAAAATCTTTATGTCAGTAACATATTAAGAGAAGTGATGACGCAATTTGGTGAACAATTTTCGAACAAAGAGTGTGAAAACTGAAAAAAAGGAAACTCTAGTAATCATTTTTACATTTTTAAAATATATTTTAAAATCAGATGGAATATTTGAATTGTTTTCAATTACTATCGTGCGTTCATAATTTTTAAAAAAATCTTTGCATCTTAATAATTTAGAAAAAAAGGTCTTTTATAAATAATATAACAAGTCTAGTAAAAAAAAAAACAAACAAAAAAACGAGCGTTATTCAAAAATAATTATCAGATCCACAAGAAACATTATTTTATCCGTCAGTTTGAAAATGTGGGGAAATTGCTTATAAAGTCATTAAGATTTCCTGCACTGGTATGTCTCAACTTTTTTTCAAAATTCCAACTTTTATAACTTAATTTATAGGTTTTTTTCCTACGCGCGTGTCATGGAATCACAATTCTGTGCAACTGCTGAGCTGTTTAAATTGCACGCCTGATAAACACCTGGAAAAATTCTAATCGCTTGTTTTTGTATTTAAAATTTTTTGTCGAATCTGAAAATTGCGCTTTGCTTGTTCATAAATGCTTTTTATTTCCCCGAGTGACGTCTCGCTCCATTGCTCGCACCAAATCACCAAGCCCCTCTGTGCAGCTTGACGGTTCTCATTCCTTGTGTACACTGCCTCGCGCATGATCACCTATCTCAAATAATGCACAATGTAGCATGTATAATCTGGATGATCTTGTGATGGTAGTAGTATATGAAGTGGAGCTTAAATCTACGAATGAAGAGTATCACCCCGGTCAGATAGTTAGGAATGCCGCTGTTGATTTGTTCTTTGGTTGTTGTCCTTAAACGAAGCAAGAATTTAATTAGACATTATAATATGTCTTTAATCCTCCATACACCCATGAACTCTCTATTCAAAAACTTGTCTACATGCATACGATTTCTATCATTTCACTAAAACATTTTAGATACTCTGCTTTTTACACGTTTTCGCCAGTTATATCAGTTAAATTACCTTATGTAACTTTTTACAAATTACGCATACTTATGTGAAATTGTTAATTGTTTCCGTTTTTCCATGGTTTGCCCCGTATCATCATTTAATAAATTTCCAAAAACTGCAAATTAATGCATCTATAATACTACTGTTTTGTTTCTTAATATACTTTTGAAAAAAAAATGTTTATACCCCATGCCTAAATGTAGATGTCTCAAAGACGCTAATAGATAGGATGGAAGGCGGGAAGATACGGCGTTTTCAAGTTCAATGGTGGATGAAATGATTGATACGTCCCAAAGTGGCACTAGGTAGGAAAGTGCCCCAGCCTTCATTCCTTGCTACTTTATCTGGACTTAAACCAGAACAGAAAGACAAGCAGTTGGGAGACATATGTTGTTTTTTTTTTAAAGACAACCGCTTCTCAAGCTATAAAAATTCAAGCTTAGTATGTACTTTTAATTAATAGATTGTTAAAAAAAGTCTGAAGGTGGCATATTCTTCGATGGACTTTAGTGACAACCAAGAATCAAATATTCGATTGCAAAATTTTCTCCTTGATGACCATGTTTGAATATGATATCGTTACCTTCAAAATAATCATACCAATGAATTACCATATTAAAATTCAAGAAAAGACTATTCGCGTTTTTATTTTGTTCTGTGCTTTTTAAACCTGATGCAAATATTTTTAAAAGACAGAAATACATAGGGAAAATGATCAATTACATAGACATCTTTCTAAGAAACATTCAAAACCCTAACCCTAACTCTAATTCCTACTTTGATTATGTTTAATCATGCCACTTTATTCCTCTATAGGTTCATTCTTTACTTAATTTTTTCCTTTGTATAAATTGTGTGGTTGTACTCTAGACGGAATGGTATTCTGATTTATTCATCAACAATAAAACATATCTGAAAAACTATTATAAGATTAAATTAATTGTTATTTTTTAAAAACAAATTGAAATTATGTTTTTTGGAGATTCTTTACACCAATAACCTTGAATAATATTTAATCTTTTGTTTTATGCCTAATCATTTTAACAAATGTTACTTTATTCTTGCTAATGTAATTAAGATTTGTTTCAAATGTACCTCTTAACATAATCATTACTAAATAACAGACAGTCATAGACATCACAAACTAACAAACTCACATAGACATCACCAACTAACAGACTGTCATAGACATCACCAACTAACAGACTATCATATACATCACCAACTATCAGACTGTCATAGACATCACCAACTAACAGACTATCAAAGACATCACCAACTAACAGACTGTCATAGACATCACCAACTAACAGACTGTCATAGACATCACCAACTAACAGACTATCATAGACATCACCAACTAACAGACTGTCATAGACATCACCAACTAACAGACTCATAGACAACAACTACTAACAGACTGTCATAGACATCACAAACTAACAGACTGTGATAGACATCAATGACTAACAGACTATCACTGACATCACAGACTAAAAGACTGTCATAGACAACAACTACTAACAGACTGTCATAGACAACAACAACTAACAGACTGTCATAGACATCACCAACTAACAGACTATCATAGACATAACTGCATGTGTTTTTTAAAATGTTTATATGAAGAAGTAGAGTTGTTGTTGTTTGTTAGTTTTTTTTTGTGGAGGGGGGAGGGGGTGGAATTCATTTTTAATAAGGCTTTGTGGTAATTAACCAGAGGTCTCATTATAGAAACATATATATATATATATATA